>KI915048.1:5060791-5231477 GCA_000473445.2 Anopheles farauti
GGGGGTGGGGGCTATCTTCCCCGAGGGCGCTACCATCCCCCGATGGTGGGAATAGAAGCGAAGAAGTTTGCCCGAAGCGCACCGCGACCAGCGATCACACGGGTTTTGCGGTTTACGTCCCAAATTTGCATCCCACTCCCGGCTACACACCGGGGAATCGGTCCCGCCGGTCACGAAAAGAAATCTCGGAGAATCCTGGGGAGCAATTTTATTACATCTAGTGCTAAACCACTCACGACGAAATTGGACCACAGTGTGTATGGGTGTGTGTGTGTGTGTGTGTGTGTGTGTTTAGAGTAAGTCCGGTGCAGCACGCGTAACAGGGGCGGACGTGCGCCTTTGGCACCCGCACAGCTTCGTGTCCCGGCATGGGATTGATCTTCCCGGTGCAAATACCGCATAAAAACGCGTGCGCTACGGTTGCGGCGGGATGCGACAAACCCACGGGGACCTATCTTTTCACACCTTCACACTGTGCGCCTTCGGGAAGAGACGACGCCTTTGACTGCGGCTCAGTTTGGTAGAAATTATTTCGGGATAAAATAATTCGACAACACTCATCGCACACAGCATGGTGTGTGAGCCGACGAGGTCGACGATTTGTGGAGATTTGCCCATTTTCGATCAGACGCTACGGTCCATCGACGGGTGTTTGTCAACTGTCAACTCAAACTGTGTTTTTAAGAGCCGAAAATTGATGATCGCTCCAAGTTGAGTCGCAGCAGCCCACGATGGTGCAGCGGTGAAGGGTTGCCATAGCAAAGGGTAGGGGGCGCTTGGTTTGAAAAGTTTCTGTTTGGGAATATCCGCCGTACTGTACGAATCGGATTCGGCTTTCATGACAGACGCTGCTTAAATACTTTTCAATCCGGGTTCGTTCTTGAAACGATCGGTGAGGAGAATTGATTTTTTATATCCTTCCACGCGGCGATGTGTTTTATTCATATTTAAATCTTTCCTCCATAACTCCTCAACCGAATTTCCCGCGGTCCGTGGTGTAAAACCGTTTGTTTTACGACCAATCGCTGTGCTCACGGTGGGGAAGAACGATCTTGTCTTTGAAACCTATTATTCTCTCTACGGATGGAAATCGGCCGATAATTACGATTATTGGTTTTTGATTGGTCACTCATCGCCATCAAAGTCACTCCGGCTATGGAAATATTATTACGTCTCTCCGTAAGGGACTCTACGCTCCTTTTGCCAACTGCACTGTAAACCATCCGTTAAATGTTTTCTCATAAAGAAACACATCGCTCGACGCTCGTATCTCCTCTATAAGACTCCAATTTTCCAACCATTCCCGGTGCATTTAACATCTTGAAAAAGATTCTTTACGAGTCTTTACACAAGACCCATTTCGAAATCATCGTACCATTTCATTTTCAACGTTCATACTTTTCTCATTCTCTGCCTCTGCCCGGTTCCTAACCGAGCTCGTAAAATTTTGGTGGGCCCGTAGTAGACTCTACAATGTTTTAGGTATTTCAAGTGATTCTTAAGTTTGCCGGCCGAACAATAGGCTATTTGCCGGCTATGCTCTCATACTTGTTCCCGGGCGCTGATATAAAGGATAATCTGCTGCCGAATAAAAGGACTACCAATGCTACAATCGTTGCAACAATTGTAACCGAAGGAACAGCTTCCAAACAGTCTCCATTGTGCAAACGCATTAACTCTTTGACGTATCAAGCATTCAACTTTCCATTTTTCGCTCTGCCTCGCCGTCAGCAATTGGCTTAGGAGTCTACTTGAGAGCTGGCTGTTGCGACCGGGATGGGACTTGTCGTGTATGACCACGCTCAAGATTCGCCACAGGACGTACGATGCGAATTCTTGCAGCTGCGCATTGTGAAAAATACGCAACGGCAACTTGCTAATGCCTGCAGCTCATGCTAACGTTTTAGAAACGCACGAAGGCGGAGCATTTGCGATTGTATAATTTACAAACCTGCGACCAATCAGCGACCTGCAGCTGAATAAAGCTAATTTTTATTATTTCTGATAATCGAACGGATTATAAGGATTCTGAGGATAAGTTAAACACATTTGTCTAACTTTTTATTCTTACGTTATTTAATAGATTTCTTATAATTACTTGTAATATTACCCAAAGATTCTTTTTGTAGTTTTGCTGTAAGCCACGAACTAGTATTGCTGGTTTCATTCATTACACTAATTTTTATCGATGAAATAGCTACAACATCAACATAATATTTCTCTCCGCCACTACGCCATGAGTACAAGCAGATAGTTGTTTGACGACATTTGTTAAATTCCATACAATGTATAGGGTGTACAATGTTTCTTATAGTTCACTGCTCTAGATTGGAAAAACAAATTGAAAAACCTAATAAGTTTATAAAACATTTTAACTGCAGTGTGCAAAATAATTGGGAAACGTGCACAATTTTTAAATATTTTTTCGGAGAGCAAACTCACCTCATAATTCAACTGTGGCAATTGTAACGGCCGTTTAATAGTCCACCACACTATCACATTCTGAACACGGTTCATTTTTCAGGAATTAATCAGCTAACTGTCATTTGCTCGTTGTAAGGTGTTTGCTTTCATTCTGTACACTGTTTTACATTCAATATCTTAGTAACTAGGCAACTTCCACATTAAAGTTGCCTTTTAACGATATTATTCCCCTTATTTAAGCTTATTTTTGCATATTTCTTTACCATCTTCAATTCAAAAACGTCAAACTGTCAAAGTGGATGTCAAATCGTGCTGCATAACCCGGCCTGCAATTTTATAGTGACCTTTAGAGATAAACATTGCAAAGAAGAAATTTTTGTTTGCAGACCATAAAATTTGTATTACTCAAGTTATTGGAGACTTTGTGCAGGTTTTCTCGTAGTTCACAGCATACCGTTCCATCTGTAATCGCAGTGCATTCATCACCTACCGCATCGTCAGCCTGTGGGGCACACAATTCTTGCCGGGTTTTGCCGTACAAGCATGTAGAAGAAGGAACCGTTTTGTTTACTTTTTTGTGTTTCCTGTTTCTGGTTCCGCTCTCTACGGTGTGAAGGATCGTTGCAAAATATGTTGTTCGTCCACCGTCACCGTGTGCTAGCCATACTCTACCGCCATTAAAACATTCCAACCCATGCTGCAGTGGCAGTAATCGTAGCTCCGCTGCCCTTGATGATTGGCCCGATATGTATTCGAAAGTTCTAAATTATCCCGCAGCTAGTAGCGCTACCAGTGCCCATTCTCGCTTCGTGGCCAGTTCTTCGGGAGCGGTCTTGTCGTCAAGCGCAAGCACTTCCTCGTTCAACTTTGACAACCTTCGCTTGGATGATATTCTCTGTGCCGTCTGCCAGTCGGTGCTGGTCGAACCGGTGTACCTGCCCTGTCAGCATCTTTTCTGCCGAAACTGTATCCGCGAAACGATCGAAACAAACAATCTAAACTGTCCGTGTTGCCGGAAACGGTTCGGTACCTGGTATCGGCATGCATCCCGTTCCAACGAACTCGTACACGAACAGCTTTGGCGAGCGATTCAAAACCAGTTCCGTGAACATTTGGACGAAGACACTCCGGGCTCGGGCTCTTCGAAAAGTTCCTCCACGCAACAAGTGAAACCATTGTACACAGCGCGTAAGAAACAGGGCACTATGAATCCCAGATCCGGACGGTAATACTAACTGGTTGGCTCTCTTTTTAGCATCAACGTCCAACATTCATCTTGCTGATACGGGAGAGATAGGGAAGGAGTTTAAAGAGGAGCTGAAGCGTTATCAGAAGGAAATTTTCGTGGAGAAAACGAAGGAACTGACCGCCTCGGAGCAGTACATTATCAATCTGTACAAACAGGAAGGAATTATCGATCTTGCTGACAACAGTAGCCATGTGTCGGTCTCGTCGGCCACCACGCCCGATCTGCAGGATGGTATCGGATGTGACAAATCGCTCACCGACAATTCGGTGGCTGGACCGTCGACGGCACGAAAGTTAGCTCCAACAAGCCAAATCTCTACGCTCAACGGCACAACGGCGAAGACATCGCCATCGAATGGAAGGTGAGAGGGTTTTTGAGGGAGGGATCGATATCGTGTGACGCTGAATTGATAACCGCGTCTCACGTTTGCTCCGATACAGTGTCATCTCCATCTCGTCAACGTCATCCGCTGCATCCGGGTTGACGGCTTCATCCTGTGTTACTTCCTCTGCTTCCGGGCGCTATAGTTTGATCAAATCGGTCGCCCAAAAGGTTGGCCGGTCGGCGGAGATTGTGAAGCAGAAAGTGCAGGACACGTTCCTGCACAAGCTAACGATGGGAAAGTTACAGCAGCATCAACGAACGCTGAACGCCATGGATCTAAACAAGAGCGACCTATGCGTGAAACCGACCGCAGTACACAAACTCGAGCGTCGTGGTGTGGAGGGTGTAGACGACACTGTGGGCGATGATTCGGACAGTTTGAAATCGGAACAGAACCATTTCATACCGATCGTACAATCCATGCCGAGAAGCAGGTAAGCGGTATTAGAATAGATTGTTCGCTTGTCTCGGGAGCATTGGAATTTCATTGCATTTTATCGTTTACAGTTTCTCGAGCAACACGTACATTCGTGTACCAGCCATCCGGCCAGTTCCATCACCACTAAAGTACCAATCGTCACCCAAAAAGAGTCCCTACCAGCCGTTCAAGTTCGATAAATCTGCATCGGCATTTAAGGTTGTGAATTTACAAATCCTAACACCTCCACCAAACCCTTTAGAGAAAAGCGTCGAAAACCGTTCGTCCACAGTAGTGATCCAATCGGCGTTGAAGAAACGCCGTGGTCGTCCACGTCGGATACATTTTTCACAGACCCCAGCACCGGATGAGCACCCGGATGACTCGCAAAGCGGCACCAATAGTGGCCGTCCCAGGCGCACCGTCGTGGTGCAAGCGAACGCAATTAAGGACATCATCGTTAGCGATCAGCAGCGCCGTGAGCAGCAGATTGAGATGGAACGACGTGATTTTGAGTTTGCCCAAAAGCTACAACAGAAGCTCAACCGTTCGTTAGGGGTGATGCAGGAAATCCAACGACAACCGCCAGTCGCGAGAAGCACCGGATATTCGCTGCGCCGTAAAACGCTTGCGATCGGGTGCAGCGAGTCATCGGCCTCGGACAGCAGTACCGTCGCGCACCGACACACGACACAGAGCGCACAAAAGCCAAGTTCCAGCAGCACAAAGCAGCGCGCATCGCGTAAACGTAAGGCCACGAGTAGTAGCGTGGAAAATGACGTTCCTTTCAGTTCCTCGCCGGCTAAGCAGATGAAAACGCGTCGGCAAACGAAACACGAAATACGAACAAAGCGCGTTAACGACACTAGTCTACTGGAGCAGCAAGCGACGAAGGTGGAGCCGGAACCCTGCACAGTGCCACTGCGTAAGTCGACCAGGAACAAAACTCGCTAAAGCTGTTGTTCATAGATATGCGAAAACAAACAAACAAACAAACAAACTCTTACAACAAGTCGAATACTTCAGCCGTTGTCTTTTGAAGACTGCTTGCGCGACGGTGTGTTCGCGACGGTGAACAAATGCAATATTGGTAGTTATGAGTTTTGTGCATTCATTTGCATTTGTACAGCAGGGCGCACCCGATAATCGATCTTAACGAATACTAATACTTTAAGCTCCGGTCCTAGGTGTACATACGTTTACAAACAAAACACATATTTTCAAGTGAAAGTAATACTCCTTTTTTAAGCTTTTTATACGTACTTGAAATGTTATCCGCTCATTATGTTAAGCCATGTATTTACTATCCATGCGGGAATGAATGTTCATTTTTATAAACATCTAAAACCAATCCGCCTCAATACAGCCACTCTGTAGTAACGGCCAAACTTACAAGACTTCTTTCGTTCGTTCGAATACACACTGTGGTCGGAAAATAAGGAAAATTACACATGATGTTGCATTGCAATGCATAACAGAAACTCGTTAGACGTCCGATGCTCAACCTTTAGGCCATCGTAAAATTTCGCGCCGATGTTATAATTTTGACCGTCACTGTAGACCGAGTGAAAAGAAGTGACAAAACTTTCGCAGCGGTTGCTACAACCGAACAGCGAACGACGTAACGAAACAGTATGAAACAACAATAAATGAACGCACATAGGATGCATAGTTCTGTCGATCAGATTCCAATAGGTAGATGTGTGAATATATTTTTTCTTCTTTGCGGTTAGTAATGATGTTAAGATGTACGACGCGTGCACAACACAGGCAGGAAGCGTCTCGCGCAAGTATGATGCATTTATGATACAGCAACGACAGCCATATTCCGCAGCAAACAAACAACCGCTACATGTTGTGATGAAAACACTCACGCATGTGTATTTTTTTATTTCCATATAATAACGAAAAGTTTTACAACTCGATGTCCCAATGTCGCAGCCGTAAGAAACACTGAAGAAAAAAAAACTAGGATTTAGATGCGCTTGTGTCATTTTCTATGTTACTAAACATTGCAGTTACAGCGGCAAAAAAAACAAACCCCGATCGTCCACCTAAGTCACCATAAACGATTCGGGAGGGGAAATGTGAAATGCAAAATAAAGTTTATCATTATCCAAACCAATGCTGCTGCTGCTACTGTTGCGGCTGGCTTAGTGTTTACTTCTTTGTCCCCTTGCTTCCACCCTTGCTGCCCGGGAAATCGATCAAGATGACGGAAAGCCCCGCGCTCATACGATTATCGAACGATTTGGCGATGTCATCCGACGAGTCGGTATTCCGCGAGGACGTAGTGGTGGTACAGATGGATAGGCGCGATGCTGAAAGAAAGCAACACAACACTTTCGTATACGGCTACCTCGAAAATGGCGCCTTTTGTTGCTTACCTTGCTTGGAAGAAATCGTATCAACGCGACCGCTGTACTCGGTTCCGTGTGAATTCTCGCTGCGCCACGATATCTGACTCTTGGTGCGCTTGATCAGTGGCAAACGTAGGCCACGCTCGTAGCAGTGCTTGGTGACCGATGCGGCCAATTCGGAATTTTGCTCCACCAAATCGGCCAAATGCTGCAGGGCGTTACCGTTGCGCTCTTCCAGCTCCTTCAAGTTGAGATCCTTTTGGAAAATTAACATCAGATCGTCATCGTTCGTCTTGGCCTTCGCCGCCTTGATGGCCAGCTTGAGCTCGCGCTCGGCGCGCTGAATTTTCGTCCGCTGCTCCAGCAGTTCCTTCTGGATGCGCAGCAGCACATCGTTACTGTCCAGCCGCACCTTCTGGGCCTCCTCAAGCGACTTATCGTTTTGTTCGCGACATTCGTTCAGATCGTGCAAATTCTCCGTGTTCATGGCCAGATCTGACCGTACGCTCTTCAATGCCGCCACCGCTTTGCAGTAGTCCGCTTGGATGTTCTCCATGGCGATCATGTCCGGGTTTTCGTCTTCAACCTTCTGAAAACCGCGCTTGTACTTATCGTTCGCGTAGTTCATCACCTTGAGCGTATTTTCCAGCGCCTTTAGGTCTTCCTCAGCCTTCAGAATCTTCACATTCAGCTCGCTTCCCTCGCGCAGCAGCATGTACTTTTCTTGTGCGGTTTGAATTTTAATCTGCGTCGCGGTCACGATCGAACCGTCCTCGTTCTTCCCGAGAAGATCCAGCGACAGCTCATATCTGTTCTTCAGCTGCTCTATCTTCAGCGAACGCTCCGTAATGTCGGCTCGCAGTTGGGCTCGCTCTTCGGAGAGATATTTCCGCTTCAGCACCAACATATCCCTCTGGGCCGTAATATCCACCATGCGCTTGCAGATGGCCGCCTCCAGCTCCATGCGGTGCCGCTCGAGGGTGTACATTTTGTCGTTCTGGTTCTCGAGCTGCCGTTCCATCTGCTTGATGCGCATCTTGAGCAAACTCTTCTCGACCAAACGCTCCTGATTTTCGGCCGTACACTGGCGAACCTTCTTCTCGCCACCCTCCACGATCAGAGTCTTCTCCTTCCACTTGCCCGTCATACGCTCGATCTCGGCGGCGTCCTGCTGAAAAACGAGACTAGCCTGTCGGAAGTCTTGCTGCATCTTTGCCGTCTCGGCCAAAAGCAGCGTCAAATTTTGTCTTTTACCCTCCAAAATCAGCTGGGCGTGAGTCAGCTTCGCGTGGGCGCGGTTGGCTTCTTCCTGCTTGTTTCCGGCGCCCTTCATGTTGGCGATCCGCTCCTGCACCTTCTCCATGCTGTAGTCAACGCCGTACGATATCTCTATCTGGCGTATTATTTCCTTTTCCAATTTTTTCAGAGCCGCCTTGATCTTCCCGATTCCCGACTCCGTCGAGTGTACCTCCACCTTCAGCAGCGTGTCCTCTTCCTTCATCGAGAACAGCTGCTGCTGAGCGCGGTATAGCGCCGCCGACAGGCGTTCCGTTTCCGCTTCCATCGCCCGGATCTGCTTCTCTTCCGATTCGACGATTTCGTTCAACTGGCGCAACCGTTCCTGCGCGCACAGGCTCTTGTTCCGGAAGTTGTCCAGCTTGTCGCGCAGCAACTCCAGCTCGCTCAGATTTGCATGGATCTGTTTCTCCTTCTCGCCTTCCTCCATCAGTGCGTGCCGGTTGCGGTTACGCATCGAGGACAGCTTGTTCGACAAGTTCTGTACCGATTTGCGCGTGATTTGGTATTCGTTCGTCTTCAGCTGGACGCTATCGTTCAGGATCGTCAGCCTGTTGCGAAGCTTCGACACCTCCACATTCAGATCGCCAATGCGGAGCTCGATTTCTTGATTGTTTCTTTGCTGATGCTCCAGGAACTCTACCTGGGCCTGCAAATCCGCTCGCAGCATGTCCGTCACTTCCCGCGCCGTCTCGATCTCCCCCTCCACGGACTTTATGTTACCTTCGCGTTGGTTCATATGATTCACCGCTTCCTTCCACATCCGCACCAGGTGGCGACGTTCGTGGTGCGCTTGGCGGAAAAGCTGAGACGTTCGTTCCAGTACCTGCTCCAAGGATTTATATTCTTCATAGAGAGTCACCAGCACCGTCCGACGTTGGGCAATTTTGTTTTCCAGCTGTTTTCTTTTCGCCTCCAACGCTTCCGCATGGCTGGCATCGGATTTGCAATACTTCAGGATAAGCTTGTTCACCGCATCTCCGCTACCCATCACCTGCTTCCACTCGACCAATGCCCCTTTGGCCCACTTGATACGCTCGGTGTACTTCTCGACATTTCCTGTAAGTTTTTTCATATCAGCTGCAAAACAAAAAGATAAAAGCTGCGGTCATCACATCGACTCTAGTGCCTACAAAGCTACGTTTTAATTACCTTGAGCGCGGTCGTCATGCTTCTCGAGTTCGGCGTGTTCTTTCTTCGCCTCCACAACCTGCTGCCGGAAGAAGGACCTATCGTTCTGCGCCACCTTCAGCATTCCATGTTCGGTCAAGATTTGACTTTTGTCAACACCGATCAACTTGGAATTTTGCTCAAACTCCACGTGAGCGTTCTTCAGATGCACTTTCAGGTTGCCCAAACGCTGATCGCTAACTTGCACCTTGCCCGTAGAATCTCCCTTGCTTCTAGAGAGCCGATTGATTTGCTCCAGCAACCGTTTGTTCTCCTCATTCGCAATCGGAATAAAGCCTCCCTCGGCAAGGCCCATCTCCTCCATTACACGAATAATGTACGGCTGTGAGTCGACCATTTTCAACGCCTGCGATACTATCTTTCAGTGAAATCACTAACAGTTAAACAGCAGCTAAACTAGACAAACCTTCGGATGAAGCTTGGAGTGTGAAAATTGTGCGCTCTGAAGTAGCTGTTTTTCGGTAGACAACAACCGTCGTCGATTATCGCGACGCCGGTTGCTATGGACACGTGGTTGGGCGAAGACACGTGTGCTTTGATTATGCACGCGTGCTAAAGCTGCAAATTTACCGACGCTCTGCAGTATGCGCATGCGGTCGGAACAACTGTTGCATTTGACGGCCGCAAAGGGCTGCTCCATTCCAAACATTCCATCTGGGTATTGATTAGCAGCCGTGACGACTACCGTTGCAAGTAGCGAGGTAGCAAAGAGGTGAAATATGAAACTTCAACTAAACGATTTATTCAATATTTTTACAACTTTCATCGTCCTTGACCGATCTTTATTATACACGTGTTGACCGAGATATGATGTTGATTGGTTTAAAAGCATATGCGTTACAACTCGGTACGATTCAACTTGCGGCTAGTTGGATGCAGCGAGCGGTGAGGCTAGAATGGATGTCAGATGGGACACGCATGCGGAGTATTTACAATTCTTTGCTATTTTTGGGTGTTCATTCGTCGGTAACAACATTCAATCGGCTCATTCCTTTGCTCTCTTGCGATGCAGCAACGCCTGCGCACTGACGAACCCACACGAATACGTCAAAATGTGCGCACAAGCGAATCCGTGCGGCGCAGATCAAATTTTCTCCGTTTTGCAGTCGGTCCAACGGAGCTTCTAGTTGGTGCAAGAAAATCTTGAAATTATAGTCCAACAAAAAAAAACCTTTCAAATATCGACACTAGTTTGCAGTGCCTCCGGGAGTGGTGAAACGATGTGTTCGAAAAGTTTGTCCTGCATTCTGTGCGGACAGCCAAATTTTCCCAGCATTGATGCACTGCGCGTTAGCTTGCTGAAAGTGACAGCACGTCCCCTAAAGTGTCCGATCTGTGGTGACGAGCTACACGGCTTAGACAAGCTAACGATCCACCTGTTTGGCCATTCGTTGCTCGAGGACCAACAAAATGACCCGATACCGTCGGATGGTGTGTTTAAAAATGATACCATACCAAACACAACCTTTGCCACGGGCTCGTTTAAAACGTTGCGGAAAGTGCGGAAAAAGACGCCTCTCGAGACGGAAGTCAAGCAGCTGAACGGTAGCGACAACCGAGCGGCGAGCAAAATGTCGCCAGCAGTTGAAAATAGCCAAAGTTCCACCAACGCAAACCACTGCTCCGAATGTGACGTCGTGTTTCGTAATTCGGCTCTGCTAAACATGCACCGTGAGGTGTTTCACGATAGTGGTAATAGTGCAACTAGTGCAACGAATAATACTGCTCCCAGCAAGCATTTTTACTGCCACATATGCCCGAAGGAGTTCAAAATGAAAGGATCTCTTAAAATTCACATGCGGGTAGTGCATGAAGCGGGACCCAAGAAACGGTGCCTGGACAATGCAGCCAGTGTATGTGCCCCAGAACAGCCTGTCGACACGCAAATGATCCCGAACGCTCGCTTAGCAACGAGTGAGTCAGATCCAAGCAATCCCTCCATGCTTTCAATGCAGCAGTTGCTTAATCAGCATCAAAATATAGCCCTGTTTCAATCGCAATTATCTCCGGTAACTGAACCAAGCGCCACTCAAGTCCCTCCGGAAGCTCACATCATTCAAATCATCGACCCGCGACAGCTCGCACAGGTGGTTTATCTTCCACCGAGCGGCGGATCGCTCGGAACAGTTCCACTTCCACCGCAACCGATTGTGCAGGATCCAGGAATGGCATCACAAGGAAGGGAAAGCTTTTCTTTGCCGGCGTCGCCCCAACAAGGACATGATAGTGCGAAGCAATGGGAGTGTGACGTTTGCCGGAAAACATTCACTACGAAATACTTTCTCAAGAAGCATAACCGCCTACATACGGGTCAGTATTGCCAGAAGGGTCCCAGAAGGGTTTATTTCACTGCATTTGTTGTGCCTTTCGTGTGTTTTACAGGTGAGATGCCGTACACTTGTGGAATATGCCACAAATCGTTCACTTTTCAACAGTCGTACCATAAGCATCTTCTGTACCATAGCGATGAGAAACCACACGTCTGCACCGTCTGTAATCGCGCATTCAAGGAACTTTCCACGCTGCATAATCACCAGCGGATACATTCCGGAGAAAAACCCTTCGCCTGCGAAACTTGCGGTTTGTAGCGTTCGAAGAGGAAGCGAGGAGGTTATATTGGACGTTTACGTCATTATTACATCTACTCCGCAGGCAAGTGTTTTCGGCAGCGTGTTTCCTACCTCGTCCATCGGCGAATTCACACGGGCTTGATGCCGTACAAGTGTTCGGGGTGTGACAAAAGTTTCCGCTACAAAGTTTCCCAGCGAACGCACAAATGCCCGGCCAGTCCGCCAGGAACGGTCGTGCGCAAAACGGGTGACCTTTTGCAAAAGCTGCTGCAGACCTCTTCCATCCTTCCTGAGGCTTCCGTATCGTCGACTGAGCATCAGAAAGGGACACTTTTCATGGATGACACACCCTGCGCTGCAAACACCGAGGCGACGGAAGACGAGGATAAACAGACGGCAGATTACGTGAACCGAACGCTGGACGAACTTGTTAAGGGAACGTATGATAAGCTGGACATCGGTGGTGCCGCCGCCGCCGCCGCAGCAGCATCCTCCTTGTTGTACGATCAACATCTACAACCCACCCAACTCTATACCGATCCCGAGATGGTCAGTAATCAGCCGCTACAACCGTTATCGGAGCAACCACAATCGCACCCGTCACCACAACAAGAGGTTAATGAGACGCCCAGCTTCCCAAGAATTGAGAGTTTATGTCTGCTTTCGCCCAGTGCTTTCGACGGTGCTCAGCTCGAGGATTTGGAAGGTTTAAAACTAGATAACGGCTGGTAAAATTGAGATAACGATCGTATTTTCGGTATGTAACGATGTATTATATTATATTGCTAGAGGGCAATTTTATTTATCAAAATGCAAAAGAGTAACATATTTACGCAATTTTATAAACATAAGTATCGGATTTTGATAAAGCTTTCAATACGAACGCATAATTTCCATGAAATAAAGTAATAATCAGAAGATGTTCATGTGGTCTATTGCGCTATATATGCCTTTTTGTAGCGAGTTAATGTAATTTTTTAACATTGAGCCAAATCACTTCTTTTCGAAACCGAAAGGATTTTTGAAAATCTAAAGGACATTGCATCTGGTAGATATTATACCAGTCTTAAATTCTTTGCTCAAAGCGGAATTTTGAATTAGTCCATTTTCTGATGTTTCACCTGTAGTGCGTGTTCGAAATCCTCTCTCGCCTCGTTTGTTTTTGTGTTTCTTCATCTCTTTCTCACGTTTAGTTCGCTCTCTTTCAAACGTGAAGGCCATCTTCGAACATTTACCCAAACTTCGGGCTTTTCGAACACGATCGGTAATCTTCGTGCCACTATGGCAAATCAAACATTGCAATGTACTAAATTGCGATGTTTTATTGCTTAACATGTATGTTAAACATGATGCTAGTTTGAGGAATTAATTTTAAAGCTTTTGTTTATAACACTCATGGAGGTAAGCCTACACCAACTTCTCTTTATAAACGGCTGATTCGTTTTTCGTGCCTAAAACTATAATAATAAACTGCACTGAACTGAAGGCATTGTGTGATTATGTTTTGTCCTATTTTAATCAATCCGACCTTAGTGCGTGAGCAAAAGTCTCGCCGATTTCTCTCGGTTGGCTTCTCTTTCCCACAATTTGCTGCCCCAGCCATTCTTGCAACGTTTGGTCACTTTTCTGCCTTTTCTTGCATCTCGCTTCTTCACGTCGCCTCGCTCAATCTCTCTCTCTTCGCGATTGTGGAGGCTGAGCGATCTGCACAAATTTCAATGACAGCTGTGACAGCAGCTGTCAGTGTTGTTGTTTTGTTTGCGTGAAAATCAAAGATGGCTGCGTTTTTTTTCCAGGGGAAATCGTTGCGACATTTTCTTTGTTCGAATCGCTAGAAAATCGACCAGTAAAAGTCGCTTTTCTGGGGAAAATTGAACCACAAAGCAAGGAAAAGGCGCTGGTAAGTACGCTATTGCTGTTTTCGGACCGATTCCGCCCTCGGGATGGCCGTAATTACATAATAAAGTGTGGGTCGCACAAAATGTGTCCCTCTAAAAATGGCTGGCGTACGGCCTTCATCGTGTGCGTTTAGAATAGATTGGCAGCAGTTTTGTGCTGCCTCGATCAGGTTTTTTCTTTCCTGCACGGTTCGATGCCTACACGGGCGTGGAAGGTACCGAAATTGGAGTTTCATTTGCTCGATGCAATTTTCGAACCGAACCTTGCGTTCGCCAGCAGAGTGCGTAGATGGCAGGCCATTTTGTCTGTATCAGCTCCCTGTCAGCCAATCCCAAAGCTGCGCTAGCATATTTTTCTTGGACACATCACACTCGTCGGTCGGAAGTTCGCCTCGAATTCGTGATTTTCCTCTAATCCCATCATCGCATTCGGCCATGTGAGTTGAAAAAAAAAAAAGATGTGGCTTAAATATAAATTCTAGAATCAAATCGTCTTGTTAGATGGGCAATCGCGGAATGCGTTTGTATGGCGTGCTTGCTCGGTGACGTTGATTTCAATTAAAGCTGATTAGTTTTCCTGGTGGTTATTTTTGCCTGCTACTAGACAAAAAACGAGCACTGTGCTTCATGCAATCAGATTATTTTCTATCGTTTCTTTTCTGGCCGTGCACTGTGTAAAATTGCGAAATACTCGTGAAATAAAGTGTGTGTGTGTAACTTCTCAAGTTCAACAGGAATCAAACCTTAATGATTCAGAAGGAACATACTGCTCGTCGGTACGTAGTTAAAGTGGTGACGCAGATGGAATTGTGTGTATCACTCTGGAAATTCTGACGTTGACTACTTCGTAAAACCATTTTAGTGCTTTAGATTGTTCCTTATTTCTCTCTAACTTTTTATTAAAATTCAACAGTGTTAGATTTGTTATGTTAGCGATGTATACACGCTAGAATGAGCATGTTCGTCTAGGGAGCATTAAGATTCAAGAGCACCAATCGTACATTCGGCTCTCCTGCGGATGTTTGTTAAAATTGCGCTTGTGTAAATCTGATGCAAGTGAGGTAAAACTTGAAAAAGGTCTAGTGTTGTGAGAACGACGAAGTGAATCGGAGTGAGATTTACCAAATGTTGTCCCTTCGTTTTTTAGTTATGGCGTAACATCACCGATATGAAAGGAATGAACGCTCGCGTACGAAGGGAACATAATGATTATGCTGGCCCTGTTCTGTGTATTACGGCGTAAAACCACTATGCAAAGGGGTCAGTAACCTTTTTCGGACGGTTGTGGGCAAGAACTTTGCAGCATATGTGTGCCTTTGAAGGTTCCGCTTCCGATCAGCTCGCCGCTTTTTATGCGGGTTCAAAATCGTTCCGCGTTGTGTAAAGGCTAGAATTTTTGGTACACGTTATCACGGCCTACGTAGGCAATTGCTGGTCTATGTCAACGAGCAATATGGTCGTGTTCACAGTGCGCAGTGCTTCGAAGGTATTCCTAATCTTATCGTCGTCATTTGTTGCTATGGTGATTGATTTTCGTTACTGGTGATGGTGGCGATACTGAATAGAACCTAGATTCGCCTGCGCGATGGAACAACGCAACTATGGGCAATACGTCATAACTCCATAAGTGCGGAAAAGTCACCATTGACGAGAAAGCCAGAATAAATGGTCGCAGCAAAAGCACATGATGCTTTCCCATCGGTTATCGGACGGGACAGCAGCTCTGAGATAGGGATAGAAAAAAGGACCGATTCGATTCGCAGATAGTGACGCGCTGGTGGTGACACACGGAAAACACGGACATTCAAGATATTACGAAAAACAGTGCGAAGAGACGGAGAGGAAGCAAACGATGGAAAAGGTATCAACCCCAATGCAATATGGTGCATGATGCGCGTGTCGGACGCTTCCATGTAGGGTGACTGGGAGGATGAACCGTCGTTCTAGGTACGATGATAAATCCGAGTCCATTAAAGCAGATCAAAGCATGCTTTGACAGGTTTCTGCCTGATTCGTTTCGCTTTTCTCATACGTTCAGGTGTTTGTTGCGCAGTGTGGTGCTATTGAAGCTACATGTTACACACATTGACAGTGAGAAACTCGTTACTTTAAGCTCTCCAACCAGTAGAACTATGGCAAGCTTTGTTGATTGCACGGATTGTGGCGTTGTGAAGAAGAATTTTTGTAATGGACGGGTCAATTGGATTAGCTTTAATAGGAAAACACTCACATCCGCGCAGCCATTGTGGTATAGCAAAGAGAAAGAGAGAAAGAGAGTGAGAGAATTAGTTTGGAAAGATGTTTAAGATGTGCCACAAATAGGAATATATTCCAATGATAGTCTTCCGTTGTTGATGACGAATAAGATCGATTTATTGAAGCGATTTATCTAATTACCGTAAACAATTGAAGTGAATGCAAACATACACTATATCGTATCTGGAATTGGCCGTTTTACGAGCTCTCTATACCTATTCTCCCAAAGGAAGTAATGCTGGACGGGTCAACAGAAATATAAATACGACTCCTTTTGCTTCTCGGCTGCTGCAAACAACTGAGAGGTAGGCCGTGATTCCGGTTTTCCACACGCGCTGGTGCGTGTTTCAGCACCGGGCGCAGGAGATGATGATTAAGGTTTCGTTTTCGTGATTTTCCTTTCCTTTAGTATTTTGTCCGCGGGGGCTCTCCTTTATGCCTCATGCGTTGTTTGGCTTCGAACAAGTAGTCTGCACGGGAGAGAAACATGTTGAAACAAGCAGCAACTCAACTGCGGCCACCAAACTTGACTGAGCGTTCCTCTCGACCAATGAATTAATATGTTTCTTCCATCTCCGTTCTTACTGCTTACACTTCTCGCACCGTTCGGTGCTGTTTGACTCGCACACATTCATTCTTAGCGGAGGTGCCTGTTTTTATGCTCGGTCTTTTCCCGTGGCTTTATGGATGGTCCGTTTCGGTGCGCCCGGTCTGTTTGTGGTGGATGGTGGTCGCTCGGTTTTATGTCGGCAAGTTGGCTCGACCGTGAGGGAGGTTATACGGTTCAGGCGACAACCACAGACAGGCAACGCGACGCATCGTGCTCGTTTGCTACATCTGATGGTTTTTTTTTTGTGTATTCGCTCCTACTGCTGCCTTTGATGCGTTATTGAAATGGACAATAACCTTTATTTACATTCGAATATGTCTCTCTCTCCCTCGTCGTTGTGTGCGCCCCTAACGGAAGGGGTGCTCGAGCAATCATAAAGCATGCGGATCATCCCGCTGACGGTGTGTTTGTGCTATGAACGGTGGTGAAGTTCGTTCGCGTTCGCTTATGCTGTTCTCTCGCGTTCGGCCGGGGTGTGTTTCCTCTTTGCTCTGTTCTGCTTCCTTTCGCACTCCTTTCTGTGCGAGGGCAGCACGGTGTGCGTGAACGTCAGAGCAGCCCGACAGCAGACAGCAACACTCGCAATTGGTATAGCTGCGACAGGAAAACAGCCAGACACACACCGAGAGGAGTAGCACAACGAGAACGAAAAGCTGCTTTTGCGGAGTAGGCTTCTTGTGCACGCCGAAGATCCAAGACGACGTACCAACCAGCAAGCATACGAACGAGTGAGCAGGAGGGAGCTCTTATTACTTCAGCATTAGAACCATTTAGCATTTCGTTCGACAGGTATTTTCGCTCGTTCCATCAACGAAATCTTGGTTCATTGCTCTTGCCTCGGGGTTTGGCGAAATGTGGTTCGGCTTTAAAGACGGTTTCTAAAATAATGAACGTCTGAATCACACTGTGCGAAGGATTGACTGTGTGAAGTCATCAAAGTAGACTGGGTAATATGTTGCGTCTAGCCTACATTAGTTGCACTCTCAAACGTGTCGAAATCGAATGTTAGTCGTTAATGTTGTTAACAATTAGCATATTTTGTTTTCTGTCTCGCATGTTAATGGGTTTTTCTAATCAGGTTCCGTTTTCTTTCAGATTTAATTTCCCCTGGAACATTGACGTGTGACAGTGCAACTCGCGTACGGCAAAGCTTCAATTCGGGAGAGCGAGCAATATCAGTGGACGAACAATCGGATTCTCCAGCTGGAGCGAAAGTACTGTAGCAAGCACAATTGGGAAGCAAATTCCGTGTTTCGTGGTGAAGATTGTGAAGAAATGTGTTTGGACTAAAATTGACAGTGTCGTGTTTACTCCACCGTCAGTTTGTGACATTCGTCATCGGCCAGTGGAGAAATTATCGTGTAGTAGATTTGCCCCGCAGCTAGCGCGCCTTTAAAAATCGCACCACGCAGCCGGGTATGTTTAATGGACACAGGGAGCCTTGTAAGCGTCGTCTATGGCCGAATCCGTTGGTAAGCAAGTGCTCTCTGCAGTGACGGAGGGGCATCATCATCTTCAGGAGCAACAACAGCACCAACAAACGAAACAGCAGCAGCATAAGGATCAACAACAGACCCTGAACTCGGTCGGAAGCGTTAGTCATCAGCAGCCGAGTGACAACCGTCGATCCAGAGGTGGAAAGTCCACGAAAGGCGCAACGAGAAACAGCTTACCAACGCCCCGGGAGTTGCCCGGTAGTGCACACACTTCCGGCAAGCAGGAACGTTCGGAATCGCGTAACGCAAAGCGAAAATACAGTTTATCACAGGTTGGTGGTGGCGGTGGTGGCATCGAGCTTCGTCACGGCACTAGCTCACCAGTAGAGCATACGGTCGCGAAACGGCAGTCAGTGAATTCTAAGACAGTAGCCGATCAGCAGCCAACAGTTGCTGCTGTTCCGGTTGCCTACCGCACACGGTCTCGCACCACATCCAAAGAGCTTGTGTTCACCGGAACGAGCAGCGCTTACTGCGTTAGTAATACAGTCGAACAGCAGCAGCAGCAGCAGCAGCAGCAGCAGCAACAGCAGCAGCAACAGCAACACCAACAGCAACAGCAACAACAACAGTTCGGGTCAGATCTCAAACACCTCCAGCAACAGCACCTGTATCATCAAGTACCAACTACACCTGCCGCCAAGCCTGTGGACGTTCGAAATAATCGTACAAAATCGTCGAAGGGTGGAGGCAGCGGTTCCGGTTCACATGATAGTTCAAAAACACTCAGCAATAGTACAACATTCATCGAGTCGTCACCAAGCACTTCATCAGCAGCTGCTCAATCGGTCGAGCTAAACGCAGCAGCTGCTTGCGCGTCACTAGAGCAATCGAAATCCAAGCGAGCATCCGTCACCGTCAATCGTGCCAACGGTGGTGCAAGCAGTCCAGCTATCGCATCAACGTCGCGTGCGATAAGCAAGAACAAACACCGAAAATCCAGTGGTACTGCGTCGCCGTCGAAGCATTTGCGTAAGTTCGTCACCGATCGAAAGAGTTTGCTGGCGGAGATAGACGCCAGCAGCAAAGCAGCGTCCAAGGCAACCATCAAATCGGGCCAAAGACGTTCGAAAGCGAGCGGTGATCGGAAGCTGCAGCAAGAGACGACAATTTCCACCGCTTCCCACAACGCTCCGGCCATCGAACCAGCGACAGTAGACGCCGTATCAACGATTCGCAACCTTCGTTCACACCATCACCATCAACAGCAGCAGCAGCAACAACAACACATAACGCTTACTGCAACTGTGAACGAGCTCGGAATCGTTACCGGTACGCAGGTATCGTCTAACACAGTCGCTGGCCCATCGACTTCGTCGTATTCCGCTCCTTCTAGTTCGTCATCCGGAGGTGCGCAAGTGCCCAAAAAGCGCCAGAAAGTGGGGGGGGATCACAATAATCAACATAACCACCACCATTACCACCACCAGCAGCAGCAGCAGCAACAACAACATCAGCAGCAGCAGCAGCAGCAGCAGCAGCAGCAGCAGCAGCAGCAGCAGCAGCATCAGCACCCGAATCTGGGGGCAAGACTAGCAGCACGTAGTAGTGGTAGTAGAGAGCAACATCAACACAATCACCATTTATCGCACACTACCGGTGGTTTACAGCACTATCAGCAGCAGCAGCAACATTTGGTAGTTCATCATCATCACCAAAGCCAGCAGCAGCAGTTGCCACAGCACTACACACTACATTCCCAGCCGATTGCACATTTCTCCGCGCAGCAACAGCAGCAGCACTTTCATCACTACCAGCAGCAGCACTTGCCGCAACAGCTTCTCCATCAACAGCAGCTTGCCGTTGGTGAATCGAGTGGACTGCATCTGACGCAGCAGCAACAGTACGAGAGTGCAGGGCGTAGTAGCAGCAGCAGCAGCAGCGGTGGAGGTGTTGGAGGTTTACTAAGACGCAGTTCTCGGGGCAAGAGTTCCCACTCATCCGCAACCACGGGGTCTTGCGTTAGCTCAAATCCAACCAACAATCCCTACCATCAGTCACAATCGCAGTCCGCGTCGTCATCATCGCGGTCCGGTAGCCATCATCATCATCACCGTGGTGGTGGTGGTGGCGGTGGTGGCGGCGGCGTCGTCGGAGTAGCAACCGGTGCCGTACACTTAAGCAACACGGCCACTGTGATCGCCGGCACATCCGCATCCAAGGGCGGTAGCACATCATCGAAGGGAGCGATCCTTTTGGCGACCAGCTTCGACGGATCGGGCGCGGTTGGTAGTGGAGGTGGTGGTGGCGGCGGACCCTCAACATCGAATGCGATGGCCAACGATGGCTCTCGTAACAACAATAACAATCATGGTGGGAACGATGGAGCAAACAATTCGCAACAGCACCAGCAGCATTCGACACATCCGTTCATAAAGCTAACGAAAGCGGCACTGGGTGGCGGTGGATCCTCACTGGCGTCTTCCTCGTCCGGTGCGGTCGCGCATCATCAGTCGTCCGCATCGTCGTCGGGTGGTATGGTCGATGTGAACATGCTCCACTCGTCAGGATCAGCAACGGGTGCAGCCGGTGGTAGTACGGCGGGAGCAACGGCTTCCACGTCGTCGGGTTCTGGTGCCGGTGCCGCTGGTGGTTCGGGAGCTGCACCCCATCCCCATCCGGACTCGGAAAGCGATGACAGTGAGGTAGGGCGTCTCCAAGCGCTTCTGGAAGCACGTGGCCTTCCACCACATCTGTTCGGGGCGCTTGGGCCACGTATGCACCATCTGCTGCATCGCACGATGGGCTCGAATAGCAGCTCGTCCAAGGCGCAACAGCTGCTGCAGGGCCTGCAGTGTCCGGACGAGAGTCAACAACTGCAAGCCGCCATCGAGATGTGCCAAATGTTGGTGATGGGTAACGAGGACACACTGGCCGGGTTCCCGATCAAGCAGGTCGTACCGGCGCTGATAACGCTGCTGCGCATGGAGCACAATTTCGATATAATGAACAATGCGTGCCGTGCGCTGGCCTACATGCTGGAGGCTCTGCCCCGCTCTTCCGGAACGGTGGTGGACGCCATTCCGGCGTTCCTCGAGAAGCTGCAGGTCATCCAGTGCATGGATGTGGCGGAGCAGAGTTTAACCGCGCTGGAGATACTTTCCCGGCGGCACAACAAAAGCATCCTACAAGCGAACGGCGTTTCATCGTGCCTGACGTTCTTGGACTTTTTCTCTATCAATGCGCAGCGCGCCGCCCTGGCCATCACGGCCAACTGCTGCCTCAATCTGCACACGGAGGAGTTCCATTTCGTGAAGGATTCGCTGGCGCTGCTCGCACGATTGCTAGCGCAGCAGGATAAGAAGAGTGTGGAAAGCATCTGTACGGCGTTCTACCGCCTGGTGGATAGCTTCCAGTACGATCAAGCTTACCTGCAGGAGATCGCCAGCATGGAGCTGCTTAAGAATTGTCAGCAGCTGCTGGTCGTAACACCGTCGGTGTTGAACAGTGGCACCTTCACGAACGTCGTGCGTATGTTGAGCGTGATGTGCGCAAACTGCCCCGATCTGGCCATTACGCTGCTGAAGAATGACATTGCTTCGACGCTGCTGTATCTGCTTACCGGTTCCGCCGAGTCGGTCACGTCCGACGTGGAGCTAGTGCCACGCAGTCCCTCCGAATTGTACGAAATCACCTGCCTGATTGGTGAGCTGATGCCACGCCTGCCAACGGATGGGATATTCGCTGTGGATGCACTGCTGGAACGTCCGCAGCCTACGGTGCAGGATGCCGTCCAATGGCAGTGGCGTGACGATCGTGGCGTGTGGCGACCATACTCATCGATCGATTCGCGAATGATCGAAGCGGCCCATCTGAACTCGGACGATGAGATCAGCCTCAGCACGCTGGGACGCACGTACACTATCGATTTCCATTCGATGCAGCAAATCAACGAGGATACCGGCACAACGCGGTCTGTGCAGAGGAAAATCAACCACCAGCTGCTCGCGCAACAGGGTGCAGCAGCAGCGGCGGCAGCAGAAGCGGCAGTCGCCGCCGCAGCAGCCGTCATCGTGAGTCCACCAGCTACGGCATCAAGCGTCGCTGCCGTACCGACCGAGAGTGGAGGTGCAACGACCGAGAGCGCTGCGGCGGCGTCATCGTCTAGCGCCGTTGCGGTCATCGGTACCGGGTCGCTAAATCTCGCCACCAGACCACCGAATGCGCAGCGCGACGCAAGGATCGCTTGCCTGAAGGAGGAGCGCGGTTTGGCGGCGGAATTCATTCGCAACCTGTTCTCGGTGCTGTACGAAGTGTACAGCTCTTCGGCGGGCCCGTCCGTGCGCTACAAGTGTCTGCGAGCACTGCTGCGTATGGTTTACTTCGCCAATGGCGATTTGCTGCGCGATGTGCTAAAGAACCAGCTCGTCTCGTCACACATCGCGGGCATGATGGCGTCGAACGATATGCGCATCGTCGTCGGCGCAATGCAGATGGCGGATATACTGATGCACAAGTTGCCCGAAGTGTTTGGCATGCATTTCCGGCGCGAGGGTGTGATGCATCAGTTCAAGCAGCTGACGGATCCTACGATACCGATCTGTGCCGCACCGTCGCCGAAGTCGACGAGCGGGACGCAGAGTGCCCCAGCATCGGCCACCCTCCAACCGACGGGCAGTTCGGGACAAACGTTCGACTTTGATAGCAGTGCCATTGCGTCGAGCTCGAAATCGAGCGGGCAGGTGGCGATCGCAATCGGTGGCAATGCCGGAGGATCGCATGTGAAAAATTTGTCGTCCGCAATGATGATGGCTAGCAGCAAAATGAGCGCACATCCGCACCATCATCAGCATCATCATGCGATGCAGCAGCAGCAACAACAGGCGTCATCCTCTGCCGCATCGATGGCCATGGCAGGGGCAAGCAACAACTACAGCACGGCCACGTCTGCGGGAACTGTAACGGCGATCAATCTTAACAAATCGTCCTCGATGCGTCAGCAAGCGGTGCATCATCATCATCATCAGCATCAACATCATCATCTGATGAATCTGATGCCACACTCCGTCGGAGGGGGACACGTTCCTGCCGCTGCCGCCGGGGCTGGTCAGCATATGCAGCCGGTGGTAAGCAATTTGCACCATCACCTGGATGCAGGTGGCGCCAGTGGTGTCGCATCCGTGCAACCGATCGTGCAACCCGCACCGGGCACTTCCATCGTGACGGCCACCGTAACCACGACCAGCAATGGGAACATTCTGCTGAACGCAATTTACAACTCCGCTGCCGCAGCTGCAGCGATGAATCCGATGAATCATCATCCGCAAGCACCCCATGGACCGCATGGGTTGCCGCATCACCAAGCCCACCATCCGCAGCAACCGGCCGGAGCAGCAACGGTGACACATATCTACCAGCCACCGCATCACTTTTCCGATGCCTTCGCTGGCTACAACGTCGCCGTGACGGATCAAACAAATGTTGCGCTCTTGACCGCGACGGCACCACCGAACGCCGCAGCTAGCGCTATTTTAGCTGCACCCTCGGCTGCTACCCCAGGACCGCATCATCCTGCGCACGAGAGTACGGCCGGTGGTGGCACTACCAGCACCACCAACATCGCCACCAACAACAGTACGGGCCAGCTGAAAATGTCTGACATTTTGAAGCGGAAAGTTCCACCGAAACGAAAATCGCAGGGCAGCTCCAAATCGAAATCGCGTCACGATGACGCACATGTCGGGCACGGTGGGGCCGGTACGGCCGGTTCTTCGTCGGCTGGAGCAGGTGCCAGTGGCAGTAGTTCCACAGCGAGCAACAGTGGCTCCGGTGTTTCTTCCGTGATGCAGGAATTCATCAACAAGGCCACAACGATGGGTGCAAATTCGTCGTCGTCGTCGTCGTCCGGACGGCATACGCCTGCGTCCGGTTCTGGTTCGTCTCGGTCGCGTTTTACCGGGGCTTCCTCCAAGACGAGCTCGTTCCTTGCCTCGCTAAATCCGGCCCGTTGGGGTCGACAATCGTCCTCGTCGTCGGCGTCGGCGTCGACATCGCATAACGCTTCGTCGTCTGGATCAGGTTACGGGAAGGATGGTAGCGGTGGTGGCGGTAGTGGTGGCGTTGGCGGTGGTAGCTCCCTCAACAAGAGCCACTCGAACTCGAACCTCATTGCGGCCGGTAACCGTGAAAAGGCCCGCCAGTGGATCCGTGACCAAGCGTTGCTGTTCGTGAATCGTTATTCGGTCGATGCGGGTAGCAACGCGTCCGTTGGTGGCGGCATTGACGGGATCGCTGCCGGTGGAGTGCTCCAGCAGCATCCGGCGTGCACGATTTTGATTCGTCTGACGGATGCCATACGCAAGCTGGACGGCCGCAGGGAGGAGTGCTTGGGAGCGTTGCAGGAGCTGCGCGATATCCTGATGGAGAGCGACATATCGCCGTTCGAGGTGAACCATTCCGGTTTGATCCGGGCGATGCTGAACTACATGGCGAACGACGAGAATCCACTGGTCGAACGGGCGACACGGTTGCGAATGTTTCTGCACGTGTTCGCGGGGCTGCCGCTGGAGG
Source organism: Anopheles farauti (assembly GCA_000473445.2). NCBI lineage: Eukaryota > Metazoa > Arthropoda > Insecta > Diptera > Culicidae > Anopheles > Anopheles farauti. Next base: position 5,085,454 of record KI915048.1, read on the forward strand.
CAAGCTACTCGCACGTCGGTGCCGGAGCACCGCCCTGTATGGCTGGGGCCGCCTTCAGTGCACTCGTTGCCAAGTTGAACGGTTGCGTCACGCAGCTGGAGCAGTTCCCGGTGAAGGTGCACGATTTTCCCGCCGGCGTCGGTGGACGTTCCAACACAAGTGCTCTTAAATTCTTCAACACACATCAACTGAAGGTAAGTCCAGCCAGATCCCCTTCCTAATGGAATATGCAAAATACTTCTCTTGGGTCCGCTTGCTTCAACATCTCCTCCTCCTTCTCATCCTGCTTCATCAGTGCAATCTTCAACGCCATCCAGAATGTACAAATTTGCGCCAGTGGAAGGGTGGTACTGTGAAAATCGATCCGCTCGCATTGGTGCAGGCCATCGAGCGGTATTTGGTGGTGCGCGGGTACGGCGGTATCCGGGTGGACAGTGAGGAAGACTCGGAGGAGGACATCGACAATATCGATGCGGCGGCCATGATTTCGATGGGTGGATTAAAGCACAAGCTGCAATTCTTGATCGGTGAGCACGTGCTACCGTACAACATGACGGTGTACCAAGCCATTCGTCAGTACTCGCCGCTGGTCAACGATCAGTCCGAGACGGACACCGACACCGAAACGCCGATTGGTAAGCAGTGGTGGCAAGATGACGAGACGCCTTCCGTCCCTGCTCAAACGTTGCTTTTTCTCTTCATCCCGTGCAGGAAGTGCCAGTATCTGGGTACAGCAGCACACAATCTACTACCGTCCGGTAGAGGAGGAATCCAGTGGTTCGAGCAAGGGCGCATCCGGATCATCGCGCAAGAACAACAAAAACTCTTCGCAATCGAAGCTGATGCGCCGCAAGCCAGAGTTTTGGATCGATGGCCAGGTACCGGCGGTTGTGTCGCCGCTTGGTCCGTTCCTGTCGTCCAAACTGCCGGATGTGGTTACCGTACAGGACGCGTCCCTAGATGCGCTCTGCATGCTGCGCATCATCAATGCGCTCAATCGCCACTGGGCCACGCTGTACTTCTCCGTTCCGCAAATTCCCATCGTGCCGCAGGCGGAATTCATTCACTCGAAGGTACGCGAACGGAAAGGAAGAATGTTGTGGGTGAAAAACGGTACTGATTGTCCTTTATGTTTGTTCTTGTTTTTAGATCGCAGCAAAAGCAAGTCGTCAGCTACAGGATCCACTGGTGATAATGACCGGTAACTTACCACAATGGCTGCAGCAGATTGCGGTCGCATGTCCGTTCCTTTTCCCCTTCGAAACGCGTCATCTGCTGTTCTATGCCGTTTCGTTCGATCGAGACCGGGCGCTGCAGCGTCTGCTCGATACGACTCCAGATCTCAACTCAGCCGACACGAGCGAACGGGTAACGCCGCGTCTCGACCGTCGAAAACGGGCCATATCGCGGGAGGACATACTGAAGCAGGCTGAATCGATCATACAGGTAAGTGAGAGGGAGTTCGTTAACTTGGTCGAAAAAAGGAAAGTTTGGACTGACGCTGTTGCTTTTGCAGGACTTTGGTCACTCGAAGGCTTTGCTGGAAATTCAGTACGAGAACGAGGTCGGCACGGGACTGGGGCCAACGCTCGAGTTCTACGCGCTGGTCTCGACGGAACTGCAACGCTGTGATTTAGGCTTATGGAACGATAGTGATAGCTATAAAAACAATAATCAACAAACGACCTCGATCGCGGATAACATCGTCAAGTCGTCGATGGGTAGCGTTACGCTGGAGGACGGCAGCCTCGACACGAGCACCACGACGATGGCGCTCGTCAGCACCACCACCACCCGCTCGTCCCTCGGCTCCGTTCGTGGTGGCGATGATCCGGCCAACAACAGTGTCGGTGGTGTCAGTGACGACAACAGCAGCTTCATGATCAGCAACGACAACTCGCTCAACATGCTGATCGAACAGTCGGACCATCTGCTACAGCTGAACCCACAGCAGGCGGAGCTGGAAAACAATTCGACCCCGCCACCAGCGTTGCCACCGGCGTCGTTTGCCGACGTCGAGGGACTGATGATGATGACGCCACTGTCCGGTGCGGTTGATGGGACGGTGACGGTAAGTCCGACGGTCGCTGCTGCAGCCGGTGTCGTGTCGTACGTGAACGCTCCAAGAGGGCTGTTCCCGATTCCACTCAGCAAGACGGCGAAAACGTCGCAGATCTCACGCTTGAAGCATAAGTTCAAATTTTTGGGTAAATTTATGGCTAAAGCGGTAATGGACAGCCGAATGGTAAGTGTCAGTGCGCGCATGCAATACTCCACGTTTTTCGATTTCTTTTGCAACATTTACACATTACATTTCTTTCTTTTTTTTATTCATCTATCCTCCAGCTTGATTTGCCATTCTCGATACCATTCTACCGTTGGATGCTGAGCGAAGAAGCTTCCCTTGGATTGGCCGATTTGGGACAGATCGCACCGGAGGTGCAGGGTACGTTGCTGCGTCTGAACGAGATCGTAAAACAGCGCGACCTCATCCAGGCCGATCCGACGCTGAATGCCATGGAAAAGACTGAAAAGGTAACGGTAGTTTAACGTGTTTAAACTAAGGACGGTTAAGTGAACTTATGGGATGAGGAAACTTAAACGAAAATGTTGCTTGTTAAATTAAATTGACAGATCGAAGCACTTGATTTGGACGGATGCCCAATTTCGGATCTTGGCTTGGACTTTGTCCTGCCGGGTCATCCGAACATTGAGCTGCGCCGCGGTGGACGTGATATGGCAGTGACGATCAGCAATCTACACCAATACATTTCCCTCGTGACACACTGGTTCCTGGCGGAAGGCGTTTCACGCCAGTTTGAGGCATTGCGCGAAGGTAAACACCGAAACGTCCATGTGCTCCCACCATGAAACCTCTCATAAACCGCTCGCTTGGTCTGTTCACGTTTCCAGGTTTCGATACGGTGTTCCCGATGAATCGGCTGCAGATGTTCTACCCGGAGGAGCTGGAGAACGTGTTCTGCGGTTCCGGCATCGGAGGAACGGTGCAGGCGCGCTGGGACGTACGTATGTTGGCAGAAAGCTGCCGCACGGATCACGGCTTCAGCCAGGACTCGCCGGCGATCCAATTCTTCTACGACATTCTCGCGGCGTACAATCGGGACGAGCAGCGACTGTTTCTGCAGTTTGTCACTGGCAGCCCGCGTTTACCGACCGGTGGCTTCAAGGCCCTCACGCCTCCGCTGACGATCGTGCGGAAGAAGATGGACGGCAACCAGAACCCGGACGAGTATCTGCCGTCGGTGATGACGTGCGTCAACTATCTGAAGCTGCCGGACTACTCAAACCGGGAGGTGATGCGTCAGAAGCTGAAGATTGCCGCCAGCGAAGGAAGCATGAGCTTCCATCTGTCGTAAAGCGAGCGTCGAAATTTTATTCAACTTATGTGTGTGTGAGAGTGTGTAAGCGCGCGCGCTTACTGTGTGCATTGCTAACCAACAGCTGTAGCAGTAACATCATATCCAGCAGCAGAAGCAGCAAATGTCTTCTTTGTTAGGACACAACAGATGGCCATGGATTATGCGTGGATATAATATCTAAATCTCTATCACCCGTTCTTCTCTGTGTGCGTTTGTGTTTGTGTGGTAGCTAAACTATTGTTGTGCGCGAAGCAGTCTCCTGTGTGGCGGTAAGGGAGTGCGGTACGCTAGTACGTCGATGTAAATAATCCTTTTTCACACCACTGTCCTCTGGCATATATTAAACGCATTCACAAACCGTGTGATGCAATCCAAATAATCATTATTGGTAGTAAAGTTTAAATCTGAATAAAAGCTCTCACGAGAGATGTGCGAGAGAAAACCCCTACTACTCACACTAATGCGTCATAAGCTCACTGGTCCGGACCAGTCGGTAGCATTTGCAAGCGCGAGATGCTTTCTATGTGAAGTGTGCGCGTGAGTTTACGCGAGTACATGTTGTGTATGTGAGTGAGTTTTTCTTTTTTATTCTGTTGCCGACAATTTGGGTTGTCGAATGCGAGCATGATTTCCTTCTGCAGCCAAATATACGCGTATGGATACACAAACGGCGCGAATCGATAGTAAGAGTAAAAGAAAAACTAAGAAATACAGAAACACAAGTGGGAACAGATATGTGACAGGCGCTGAAATCAGCATAATTCAACTAACAAAATACTACCCTACCGATCACGCAACGGTTGCAATACATTTAAAGTACATGCATACACACACCTACACTTATACAAACACACATACATAATAGTTGCATTGTTCTATAGTGTAAGCGCAATATTGAACAAGAAACAGGTTCACGCAGAGCAACCGCTCCCACCCAATGGCGCGGTGTTCAAGCTTGTTAAGTTCTGCTCCGGTTTGTGGAGTTTTATTTTAGTTCGAATTATATCTAATTTGTAGTTGTAAAAAAATCAACGTAGAAATGGGGTGGGCATGCAATTCTACGAAATCCCACCGCGCAGGCGAAGAGGATGGAAAATAGTAAAATTTTCGTTGTTTGTGCGCGTAATAATGCTGCGTAAGTTCCACCACCATCCCCTCCCCCTCACCAGCCATCTCATGTGAAGGTGTTTGGGTTACACTGTTCAAAGCAGTAATTAGGGAAGCATAAAACAATCGATAGAGAAAGGTAAAGAAAATGCCTCATACGAACGCCAGGCAGGCAGCGAGGAAGAGGAGCAGGAGACATGTGAAACAATATTCGTTTTTTTTTAACACGTCTAAGTAAGCGGGAGCATTATTTTTTATGTTCATAACATGTCAAAATCAATATATTACGGGCTGTAAGAACACAATTCAGCTTGAATTTGTTTCGTTGCTTTATTTCCTTTCTACTGTCCTCTCTATTGTGTACCCCTACCGGTAAAAGTAATGCGTTTTTCGGCATTCTACTCTTTTGACCATAGGTGACTAGCTAACAAACTAAGGCTTATGGTTGATGAGCGTGCAAGCGATGTCGCTGGATGCACGGGCAGGTGGTAACCGTGGAAGACTATGTAAAAGTTGATGATCGCGAACGGCACACGATGTAGTAGGATGGTCAATAAATTCCACATCTCTAGCCATCAGTGATCTATATATTCGATCAATATCGTTGGTAGTGTTTAAGCATATTCACTGCAGCATTATGATAATTATCAACCTATACTAAAGCTAGAAGTAATAAAACTCGATGGTCGTATGGTCAATCAAGCGGACTGCGGACGTGTTTCTTCTTTGTGTCACCCACAAAATGCTAACAAAACACACAAACACAATAATCAAACAAAAGACTAACAATTTATTTTATACACACAGTTGTAGCGCGTGATTTTGTGGGGCGTAGTTGCGCATATGATTATCCCACGTTCAAGCAGCCAGTGCGCGAGTGAGAAGTACGCCGACGAGCAGTTACTGAAGATTATTGGTAAAAAAAAATCACTTAGTATTTGTTCATCTGGTGACCGCGGGCTGGTGGTTTGCTAACGATCGTTGTCGTGCTGGCGTTGTTACTAACCGCGGATTCGCCACCAGCCGTTGCCGCTTTGTCTTTCTTTTCCTGGTACCGTTGAACGTTGTATCGATAGAAAAAGTTCTTGCCGTACTCGAACGACGCAATCATGATGGCACATGCCGGGGCCACCTTAACCAACCGTGGCGTTAAGCCCGCAAACAGTCCACGGATGCCGTTCATCTGGAATATCCGGCCCATCGTCTCGAATGTGCCGACGGCTTTGAATGCTTTTTTCGCACCAGAGGCGCCTTTATCGCCGTTCTGTGCGTACAGGAATTGCTCACCGAACGCAATCTGTTGATGCGTCTTCACGACATCGAATGGAACCGTGATGAATGCGGCCACCCCGCCGGAAAGTGCTCCACCTGCGAAGCTGAATGCGAACGTCGGTTGGCTAACGTTAAAGTGTTTCTTGAACGATTCATATGTCGTCCAGTAGATGCCACTGAACGGTACGTCGCGTAAAATCGTGGGGAAGAATCCTTTCCACAGCCCAAAAATTCCCTGCACACGGAGCATGCTACGGAAGGCTTGTCCCACCTCGCGATAGCTTAACTTTTCCGATTGCATCTTCGTGCGAATCAGCTCGAGAGGATTCACGATCGTGACGGCGAGCACGCGAGCCGAGCTGCCAGCCAGTAGGGGGAGCCAGATCGGAAGTTCCGCATCACGTCCTTTCTTTTTTTGGTACAGCTCCTTGAGCCGGATGCGAAACTGTTCGTAAGCGACGAAATAAATTACCGTGGTCGGTAATGCCAGTATCAGTGTCGGCCCCAAACCTGACCATAGTGAGGGGACTCCTTCATAGCGGCTTATTTTGCTGAAAGCATCCTAGTACAAGCGACAATGCGTTAGACGGGGCGCTCAGTTTGAAGGGAAGACTTTTCCTTACAATTGTTCCGTTGAAGTGTAACGGTCGTTTGCTGGATGCTGCTGAACCCAACGGACCATTGGGACCACATGGACAGATATGATCCATCAATCCATTGCAGTATAGATAACATTTGTTCGATATCAGCACCTTCTGCTGAGCCTGTAAACGCGTTTTCACCACATCCAAAGGGGTCACTGGAGAAGAGCAAATAAGCGCAATACAACGATGAATAGCAGTTCCTGGCTAGATAGCGCTTGTTGCATCATCCTGCCGTAAGAAATACCCAATCAACTTACTGAAGAGCGATGTTACAAGCGCACCGCTGCATGACGATAATATTTGCTGATAAGGACGAATGCGAAATCGGCTATCATCCATATCGTCTCCCGGTGCAGCCAACGGGCTGTTGCTGGTCAGGCTGCGAGCCATCGCGAGGGAAGTGTTTCTTGTGTCACGAAAACTACTGCAGATGCAAACCACAACGGCATGCAGATGGGCTTTTAGATGAAAATTAGCATCTTTTTACGATGCAATTTACGGGAAATTATGAAATTTACAAAACCTAATGGTGCGGTTGTTACAGGTAATGACAGATTGTTAATAAAAAAACAAACAGTATCACAACAATCGACGAAACGAAGTGATAGTCGACGAAGCGCTCTACCACTGTGCAGGCTAGATGAGTCGAAATGTTTGGTGATCCAATAAAAAAAATCGTCCGCTCTTTGGATAATGGTTTTGATAGGAATTTTCAAAATAACACTTGCAAAATTAGTATGGAAGCAACATAAGTAAATCTGTGTTTAAAGAGGCGAAAAAACCTTCAGGTCAAAGCCTCTAAAATATATATATAAAAAAGTAAATCTGTTCGTCTACACACCTTGATTCTCTCAATGTGACACAACAATGTGTCAAAGCTTGTGTGGTGCGTGAGTTTTGCATTGTTTCTCGCTTCGCTGCAAATTTCTTTTCGAATATTTCGTGAATATTTGGAAATAAAATCTTGCTGGATTGCAAATGTGGGAGAAATAGGTCGATAGCACATTTCTGTGAAGCATAAACAAACCTCCCTTTATACGTTGAGCTTCGAATCATCGCACCACATTGAGACGGGAACTGCAATTGATGTGTTTGTAGAAATTGTATTGTAGAAAATCTGTGAAAAAATGTCGGAAACACCCGATAAACGGAAACTAAGTGAACTGCGTGTGGTGGACCTGAAGCAGGAGCTCGAAAAGCGTGGGAAGGATGGAAATGGCGTGAAAAATGTACTTCTGGAAAGACTCACCCAGGTAAGGCTTCGGAAAGGACGCCATATTGGATGTCGCCATGAACGATGCAAATGCGTTCTTTCTACTTCGATTTGAGCATGCGGTGCACTTTCGTTTTGGCACTCTCGTGTGATTAATTCATACTTGTTTCTCCTTTCTAAAGGCTCTGCGCGACGAAGGTCATGATCCGGAAACGATGGAATTTGAAATAACCGTAGGAAAAACGTCGTCCAAAAAGGGTAAAGCAGGTGCAGGGGGAGGTAAGACGGATGAAGAGTCAAACGCTGCAGATGCGGTCGACCAAAATGCGACAGAAGGCACAGAAAAAAGCAAAATTTTAGAAACATCTGTCCAAGCGGAAGATGTAGCGGTGGCGGAGGGCGATAACATCATCATCAAAACGGAGGAAGAGGAAGACCAGCAGGAACCTAAGGAGACATCTTCTGTGTCGAAGGAGTTGTCGATGGAAAACGGAAAGAAAGAAACGGCGGCTGTGGAAGAGCCACCGAAAGAGGAAGTGCGTCTTGATGAAAAGAAGGACGATTTTGTGAAGGTAATTATTAACAAATATATCGCATAATGTCGCTTAATTTTACTTGAACATCGTATCCTAAGCCCGTTGAGCCTAACGCGCCGGAGAAAGCTGTTGCGCAAACGGAACAAACTAAACCCGTTGACATCAAGGAGGACTCAAAGGAAGCAGATAACGAAGACTCGCTGAATCTGACAATCGGAGAAGAAGATGAAAAGCTGCTTCACGATAGCAACATGGAAGTAGACACAAAAGAAGAGGGTAAATGCTGTGGCAACAAAAAAATTATCTTCAATTAATAATTTTCCCTACGTTCCGTCCCTTGTCACAGCTGAGACGGAGCAAAAGGAACAGTCGACCATACCGAAGGCGAAAGACGGTCCATCATCCGAAGACACCAAAAAACCCGATGACAAACGTGAGGGAAAAATGTACGTAGGGTCAATGCTCGTCACAGCTTTCGATGGGGACACAAATCTTATATTAATCGTTTCTCTGTTTTCCAGCGAGAAAAGCGTGGTTGCCTCCAGCACCGAGAAAGGTAATGTTGAACGTCGTTTAGGTTCTTCACTGCCGCGTGTACTATTTTAATGTTTGTGTTAAATAGTAGCGGAACTATGAAGAAGCTTCGTTTATCTTTTACTTTATTAATGTTTGTATCGACGGTAAAAAAAATAATAGTTGATAAGCAGTCTGTCACACATTAATCGTTCGGCAGAGAGTTTCTGCGCCCGGCTCACATCACACTGCAACCCTTTGTGTGGTGACGCGTTTTTCGTATGTTTTCGCTGTTCTGTTCCATTGCTTGTGATAGTATTAGTTGTAAACATGTAAACGACTGCACAACTAACGCAAGGTTAAAAATGAAGAGAGATGGGGGTGCAAATATCGGCGTCATTCTCGTCAAAACTTCATCGAAACTGCGATACGTACGATGAGTGGGAGAGCTGGAATTTCAGACAGAGAGAGAGAGAGAGAGAGAGAGAAAAAGTCCGTGGGTCACCGTGATTGTCTACCACCGAGATAGCGGAGAAAGATGTGGTTGGGTGTACCTTGTTGAATAATCGTTCTATATGTTGTTGTTCTATATTTTTGCTCGGAAACGCGAAATATATTACAGACGGCGTTGCAGCAAAAACAACAGCATCAACGGCAGGCTCCACATCGGCGCGTTCCGGAGGCGAAAAGACGACGACGACGGCGACGACAACGACGACAACGACGTCTGCGTTGTCTGCAAGCACCACCACAGCCACGGCAGCCACAGCCACTGCTGGCAGCGATGAAAAGACGAAGGGAGGAAACACCGACGGTGGCAGTGGCGGCAATTCGACCACTGCCAGCAACAGCAACAATGTCGGTCGCAATCTGTGGGTTTCGCGGTTGTCTTCGTTGACCCGCGCCACCGATCTGAAGCAAATCTTTTCCAAGTACGGTAAAGTGATTGGCGCAAAGGTGGTCACAAACTCGCGCACGCCCGGGACGCGCTGCTACGGCTACGTGACGATGGCCTCCGCGAAGGACGCCACGGAATGCATCAACCATCTGCATCGCACCGAACTGCACGGCCGGTTGATTTCGGTGGAACGTGCCAAATCGGAGCTCGGACCGGCAACATCGAAATCAGCGACGACTTCCTCGGCTAGCAAGAGCGGTAAAGGTGACACGAAATCGAAATCTTCTTCCTCAGCCGACGACAAGAAGAAAAATGGCGACACATCGACAGCGACGACCGCGGACAAGGAGCGAAAATCATCCGCGGACACGAGGAAGCCACGTAACGTGACAAAACCAACCACCAACACCCGTCGACCCGCCGTATCGGAGGGAAAACGTCCGGCAGCAGCGTCGAACGCGGGCAGCGATCGGGCGACCAGAGCAGGAGGTGAGCAAGGTAATCGTAGTTCCAGCGCAACCCGCAAAAGTGCCGACGGTGGAACAGTTGGTCGTCGCAGCCGCGACCGCACCGCAACGTCTCGCGAACGTCGTTCAACAACGCACGGCTCCAGCCATCAGCGCTCGGATCGTGCTCGACACCGTAGCCGTAGCGACAGTGGACGGAGAGGAGTGTCTGGAGCGGGTGAACAGTCGCGCGATTCCCGCGAGGTGCTGTCGTTGCAGAAGATACGCGAAGAACGAGAGCGCCATCGACTACGCGAACGGGAACGGCAGCTGCGGGAGGAGGAACGCCGTCGACGTGAAATCCGGGCTCGTCAGCGGGAGGAAGAGGAACGCCTGCAGCGGGAACGCGAAAAGCTGGCCGCCGAACGGGAACGCGTTGCGAAGGAGAGAGCGGAACTGCTGCGGATCGTGCGCGAACGTCAGAAGCTCGAGCGGGAGAAGATCGAGCTCGAGCACCTGGAGTTGAAACAGCAGCAAAGGAAGTACGGTTGCACATTCATACATTTCTTCTCTCACCCAACAGAACAGAAAATCACATACCATACCACAATCCTTACCACCACACACACATACACGCATTTACCTTTCATTCTAGTTTTTTGTGGTTAGTTTATCCTTTCGATACTTCCGTTTGTATGAAATGCGAACGGTTGCTTGTTTAGTGATTGTATGTCGCCCCGTCCAACGATAGCATACGACAGTTTCAGTGATATAAATGCAAACGAGTGTCTTACTATGATAAATCAACGTGAAAGGGACTGAAGCTGCATAGTACAACGACAACGCATTCTTCTTCTTTTGGCGTAGCAACGAACGTAGCAACAAGAGACTCGTTTATAGACCACCATATTCGGATCAATATACGCTAGGGAAACCCGGTATGGAATGTTGGTGTCAGTCTCCTTGAAGACATGCCGCGCCCCTCTGCGATGTGTTTCGCGTGTACCATCCGTTTTGGAAAAGACATTAGTGCAACTTTTCCCTCGCTCACCGTCAACCAGTTCACGGGCTACTACGAATGTGCATGAAAATTCAGCTGCTTCCCGATTCCGCGAATGTATGAGTGTATGGTTTCGGTGTATTGTATGAACCTGGAAAAAATCAACAAACTTTTCAACCAAATCCCGTGGGCAACCGGAGTGAACCAGTACATCTTTCGGATTCCGACAACGCCACAAAAACCGCGCAGTGCATGCTCGAGTGAGAAACTTCACTCGATCCTCAATTCAACGACCCTGCTGAAACCAATATATACTCGTGTGACCCTATCCCTGTATCGAGGAGATGGAGCATTCTGGAGCCGAGATAAATTTTGGTACCGACCGAGCAGCGTGTAAACATCGTACATTGATCGCAGGTTGCCGTTCTGCAGACAAGATTCATCTCGATGGGATTGGGATCATGTCAGCCAAGTGTTTTATTTAGTGATACAACCAAGAATGTTCGTCAACAATAATGTGAAGCCGTTGCAGATAGTCACTCTTTTTTTTAAATATGTCTACGGCCAGCAATTGTAGGACCTAACAAGTCCAAAGATATGCTGACCGTTTTGAACATTCTGCCTGTTCCCTAGTTCTATCGCGTAATGTTCTAGATGAAAGTTTTACACTGGGCTCGACGCCACCACTACACATAACGATCCATCGAATTGGTGCTAATCTATTGTATTTTTACACCTAAACCCCCATTTCAGGATTGAAGAGGCAAAGAGGTCGCTGAAGCGTCCCTCCACGGATCCATACGATGATGATCGCAAACGGTCGGCACCGGATCGTCGTGTCGAGGCACCACCACCGCCGAGGTTTGATTCGGCCATCACCTCCAGTTCAGGGTATGATGCCGGCTGCAATGGGCTGCGTTGTAAATCTTATTGTTATATTCTACTTCTTTTGCCGGTACCCGACGCAGGCGTTCGAACTACGATCGCATTTCGTCGTCAGACAAAAAGAGCCGTCTGGATGATTACTCGTCTTCTTCTTCCTCGTCGAAGCGAGACGATTTTCGACGCGATAGTTTCAAGCGTGGAGGTGGTGACGATTACCGGCGTGGCGGCGATGATTACAAACGCAGTGGAGACGATTACAAGCGTGGTGGAGACGATTTGAGGCGTGATTCTCGAGACGATTACAAATCAAGCGGTCGCTCCGGTGATGACTACGGCAAGCGTGACAGTGGGTACAGCAAGCGCGACATCGATCGTCCCATTTCCAGCTCGTACGATGGCCGTGGTGGTGGTAGCGGAGGCGGTGGCGGTGGTGGTGGTGGAGGTGGAGCGTTGCTGTCTCAATCGTTGAGCAAAGAGAGCCGTTACAGTGACCGATCGAATGACTACCGTGGCGGTGCCGGCGGAGGTAGTGGCGGTGGGTTGAACGGAAGTGGTGGTGGTGGCAGCCGCGGTGGTGTGGATGATCGCGACCGTAACAATTCCTCCAGCAGTCGGTATGGCAATGACCGCACGAGCGGCGGAGGTGGTGGTGCCAGTTCCGGTGGCAACTGGCACAACAACTCCGGGCTGTCGCAAATCAGTGGCATATCGTCGCTCGGCAACTGGGGTGACAAGTCAAACGATGGTGGTGGCAGTGGTGGCGGCTGGCGAAACATGGACAATGGCCAGGATCGGTACGACCGGACGTACAATGAGCGAAAACCGATGCAAATGTCGTCGGGTGGTGGAGGCGGCGGTGGTTTCATGGATCAGCCACGGGCGAATCAGTTTATGGGGGGAAGTGGTGGGGGAAGACCCCAGGAACGGTACGGTCAATCGATGTCAAATCGTTTCGACAACGGCCGCTACTAAAACCGAACTCAACTGCTGCCCTCCCGTCCCCTTCCCTCAATCATGTCGTGAGTTTTGCCGCGCCTGTCATCAGCGTCATGGCGAAAGAGGAAACTTTCCTACTGAACCGATGGCGTTCAGTTGCTACGATCCGGTCTCAAAATATGTTCTATAACATAACAGATGTTCCAGACCCCAGGATACCTCTCGGATTAGGTACAAACGCTAATTTTAAACGGTAGATCGTGCGGATAGCATACACAAATATCCTAAGTGTAGCTTTTAACTATTACAAAATAGACCCATTTGAAACATTTTCAAACTCTAAATATTGGGGTTGTTTTTTTTTGTTTTAAGAGAAACGAAACCATATGCTAATTTTCAATAGATGATGAAATTCTGCTTCATACATGGCAGTTCAATTTATTTACTCACTTCACTCACTTCACGCTTCTCAGTTTTTTTTTATTATGGCGCTCTCTGATTTCTTGATTTGTTACAATCTAATCTTTCCTCTTATTTTCTATCGCTGTAAGCATTGAACAAAATTAAAATCTTTCCTCCATGTTCATCGCAAGCTTCGCTCTGTACGTAAAAACCATCAAATGTTGTTTTTCTTGGCCGACGGATTTTGTTTTATTTTATCTGGAATGCAAAATATACTATATCATAGAAAAATAAAACCAACGTGGCGGCTATTCGAGTTTCCTACGTCCCTAGCATTATGCTGTACGGTAAAAAGTATCAAGGAAACTGTTAAAAAATTAGCACATCTGAATGCAGTTTTCTTGTGTTGAAGAATTTTGATCAAATCGAAAAGGTTTACTTGGCCTTCGCTGAGCTAAAACCTTTGGCGCGAAAACTATATAAAAAGAAGACACGTAAAACACGTCGCTCGCATCGCAAGCACCCGGGAACCGGTTTGAGTTCGTTCGGTGGAAGAAGATTAGAACCGTGGAACCTGTTCCATCGGTTCGCTTCGTTTACGTTTGTTCTTTTGATGCGTTCGAGGGAGCAGTGGTAACGAGGACGGTATACATGATTTTACATGATAATCTGCGGCTCGGGAACACTCAGTGCGATGCTCTTGTGTGGTAGTACCTGTCCTCCGTTGATATAGATTTCGTCTTGCACGATAACGTCCTCGCCTAACACGGTCGTACCTTCGAGCCGCACCCATCGTCCGACGACGCAACGCCACCCGATAATGCAGCTGTCCAACCACGAGTGTGACTTGATGATGGCATCCTTCAGAATGGTACAGCGCTTTATGCAGACACCATCCTCGATCACCACATTCGGACCGATCGTAACGTTCGGTCCGATCCGGCAGCCCGCTCCAATCTTGGCGGACGGATCGACCAACACATTGCCCACGAATCCGGCCGGCCCACTGTAGAGCCGTTCCGGTTGGCGTTGCCGAAGCGACGTGAGATAGAGGCACATTCCGGTGAGGAAATCGCGCGGCTGCCCAATGTCCATCCAAAAGCCGTTCAGCTCGAACGCGTACAGTTCCTTTTCGTGCGACATTACGGGGAAGATCTCCTTCTCGATGGAGGTAGGCTTCAGCTCGATTCGGGACAGCACGGACGGGTTGAGCACGTACATACCGGCGTTGATTTTGTTGCTCACAAACTCCTGCGGCTTCTCGATGAAACTCTTGATGCACCCATCGTCCGCGTACAGTACGACACCGTACTTGGACGGTTCCTCGACACGCGTCACCACTATCGTTCCCTCGCGTCCATGTCGCCGGTGAAACTGTTCCAGCTCTTTGAAAGGAAAATCGCAAATGATGTCCGAGTTGAGGACAAAGAACGGTTCCGTGCTTTCCGCCAGGATTGATTTGGCGAGCGCGAGCGGTCCGGCCGTGCCGAGTGGTTCTGTTTCGTGTGAAAAGATAAGCTTCACGCCGAGTCGCTCCACTTGGGCCGACAGTTCCGCCTCCATCTGTTCGGCACGGTACGAAACGGCCAGAATGACCTGCGTTACGCCCGCCTCGACTAGGGCTTCGATCTGATGTAGCAGAATGGGCTTATTGGCGAACTCTACCAGTGGTTTCGGTGTGCTGAGCGTTAGGGGCCGAAGACGTGTCCCATAGCCACCGACCAGAATTAGGGCTCGCATACCGTTCGATTTGCCAACAACTCCCATCGTTTCTAACGCTCTCACTACGTTTTTTTCACTACGTTAGTGCAGGAACTGCAGGAACCACCTAACTGACGCGAACAGTGACACGTATTTAAGTGCTCTATCGTTGATCGTCCGTTGTTTCTAGCTCACGATCCTTTATAACAGGCACCCAGCTTGTTATCAGCAAAAGGGTTTATGCTTAGGCAGCGTTTCGTTGCACCGGTATCGTTGTCTTATCTTCCAAATGGCTTCCTTAATTTCTTGTTCCACACCGGATTGGAGGTAAACTATTTCTGAAGCAAAATGAACTTAACGTGTAGAGATATTAGCGACTGCAGCGAAAGAACCCAGCACGTAGCACATCGAGGTGAATCATTTGGTCAGATGTTTACTCTGTTTTTTTTTTTGCTTTATCGGGTGCGGTGAAAAATGTAATCAAACCAACGCCAACGTTTGTTTTGTTGACGTTGACACTCTACCGTCAGTGGCTGTCATCGCGAATGCTCTAATGAATTTGACATTTCTTTGTTTTTCTAAGGTCATTCGCATTAAAAACACGAAGCAAAAATCTGCTGCAAATCTTGCACATAACAGTTAGCCCAGATAGGAGTCGCGAGAAACGGTGAACGGTACTTCGAATTGGAACTGTTCGGGTGACAACGGTAGCTTGCATAATGGTAAGTGAAGACATTATACTGCTAGAACTGCGCTTAACTAACTTATGCATTATTTGGCAGGCATTCGCTTCGAATGATGTGCGAATAAGCGATGACTCAAAGGAATTGCACTTCGATAAGCATGTGGAATATATTGCAAACCATGGCAACGACAAGAACGACTATGTGAGTGTTTCATTGTCTCCCAGTGCTGCGTTCGGTCCATTTCCAATCCGTGTCTCTGTTATTGATGGCCTGAATACTGTTGTTGCAGGAGTACTGTATGACTGAGTTTCTCCGAATGTCCGGCATCTATTGGGGTGTCACCGGGCTAGATCTGATGAACGAACTGGGACGGCTCGACAAACAATCCATCATAGAGTTCGTAAAAAAGTGCCAATGTCCCGTGACGGGAGGGATCGCCGCCTGCGAGGGACACGATCCGCACATTCTCTACACCCTGAGCGCCGTTCAGATTCTGATCATCTACGACTGCTTGGAGGCAATCGACACGGACCTGGTGGCGAAGTATGTGGCTTCACTGCAGCAGCTGGATGGAAGCTTTTTCGGTGACAAATGGGGTGAGGTGGACACTCGCTTTTCCTTCTGCGCTGTGGCCATTTTGAGTCTCATCGTAAGTGCATTCCTGCCATGCATCCTCGGAAGAGATAGCTTAAAAGTTACGCTTCTTTCTCGGACAGGGTCGAATGGACGTGATGGATGTGGAAAAGGCGGTCAGTTTTGTGCTGTCGTGCTGCAACTCGGACGGTGGGTTTGGCTCAAAACCGAACGCTGAAAGTCACGCCGGACTGATCTATTGCTGTGTGGGTTTTCTATCGATCACGGATCAATTGCATCGGCTCGATTGTGAGCGATTGGCGTGGTGGTTGTGCGAGCGTCAACTGCCAAGTGGTGGCCTGAATGGACGACCCGAGAAACTGCCGGACGTGTGCTATTCCTGGTGGGTGCTAGCGTCACTAACGATCATCGGACGACTGCATTGGATCAGTTCGGAAAAGTTGGAAAATTTCATCCTCTCCTGTCAGGACCCAGAAACGGGAGGATTCGCCGATCGTACTGGAAATTTGCCGGACATTTTCCACACCCTCTTCGGTTTGGGCGCACTGTCGCTGCTGGGCGATAAGCGGCTGAAACCGGTCAATCCTACCTTCTGCATGCCCCAGTACGTGATTGAACGGTGCAATCTGAAGCCCAAAGTAATCGTGCTATAGATGCATGCATCAATTATTTGTTTTATTTCATACCCATTCAACTGCTGAAGCGATTACTACCCTAAAAATGCTCTTTTCTTTAACCGCTAAGGAGATTAGATAATAAATGAAAGCCATGCAAAAATCAGCAAAAATCCGCCCATTGGAGTAAATTTGGCCACGCGACGGTCGTTTGTGAACGCGATGTAGTAGCATGAGCCGCAAAACACCATCATTCCGGAAGCCATCAGTGCAGTCGTCTGGACACGTCGGAAGGTTTGGGTTTGGGTTCGTAAGAGGGAAAGTGAGTGAGAGAGGTGGACATCGAGCACAATTGCTATTCACTTACCAGATACGGTCGTCGTGCGAACGGAGCCGCCAGAAGCGCCAACGTGTGAATAAAGTGGTAACGGTTGGTCATCTCGAAAATCTGTCTCGGATCACGCTCCTGTACGTCCTCATCTTTCGTAAAGAAGTGATAATGCGCTCCAATGGCTCCTACAACGACCGCCAATGCGCCGCTGATACCTGCAAGTCTTATAATGTGGCGATTGCGGCCAAGAAGTTTCCACAGCTCAGGGTAAGCCTGCTGAGCCACGGTCGTAGTGGTGTGATTCGCTGCAGTCTGTGGAATAGCCTTTGGCTTTAGACCCTGTGGAGGTTTTGCGTGTGAATAATTAGCTCAACATCTCAATCCCTAAATCCAATCGCTTACCACAGCTTTCGCTCCTCGAGCAGCCATCGACCACACACCGCTGGAAACGGGATTGTTGAAAAGAATATAGTTTACGGCGTCGTTCATTCCCATGTTGGTTGGATGGTTGTGCAAAAGACGTGCTAAATATTTTAATAATCCGCAATGCTCTGCTTTAGACGCTTCCGATTTTTGTATTGAAAGTGTATATTTTTGTTCTTGTTTCGTAGTATTTGATTCTGTCAAACTGGACCCGGCGTCAAACTGGACAGCGTTTACATGCAAGAGAGTTGATTTCTCCACTCCCGCTCACGATATGGAGCAGGGAAGAACCGTTTTTGAATATGAAAGAAAGCTCTATTGGGATGGAAGTACATCCCACAAATCCTTTATTGTGTAGCCATCCTTAAGAGATTCCATCGCGAAACCCAGCTCTTTGCAGTAAAATGGTTTACGTTTCACGTTCGATCCACCGGTCGTGCCCGCATCCGCCAGATAGGCTGTAAATTTGGAATTTATCTCACTTCCGGCAGTGGAATCGAGTTCCTCCACATCGTCCACCGATTCGGTTGGGGCACGTTCTGCATCGGCCGGTGCTTCGTAGAACACACCGAATACGGGGGTTTCCGTGTAGACACTGTGCAGCGAAAGCAGCTCCTTGTACACGTCCCCGAGCCGCTCGGAGGGATCAATACGGAAGCCCAACACATACGAACCGCCCGTTTCGAGTGTTTGAATGACCAGCGCCGGTCCGTACTTGGACTCGCGAATGCGCAAGCTGGCAATCTGCATATAGGGCAGAGATATGTTGAAGCTGTTGTTCATCTCGGCGTACCACACGATTCGTACGTTGCTTAGGATAAGGATACCCAGGTTGCCCTGATCGCTCGACAGGTTCCACACACCGTTAATGGTGTTGAAGATTTGCTCCTGCGGTTGTACCTGCAACTGCCCGGACAACACTACCGAGGAGCGTAACTTCAGCTCACGGTAGATGGTGGAACCTTGGTAGAGTCGGTACACATCAAAGATAGACGCAAAGTGTTTCGTATTGACAGCCGTTAGATTGGTGAATATGAACTCGAACCGGGAGTTGGAACCGACGCTAAGAATGTACAGTGCTTGGGTGGTACCGCGAACCTTCGAAACGACCGTTTTGGTGTTCATCGTCAGAATACAGGAATAACCGATGGACAGACTGAATCGGTGGGAAGTGATCGAATACCAGATGACCCGCAGGTTGGTCACCAGGATGCGGCCACAGTCGCCACTGTTGCCTTTTGTGTCTTCCACTGCATCCAGAATATCTAGGATGAGTTCTCCACTGCGGATAGTTTTGTAGCTGAAAACGGCGAAGGACCGACCGGTTAGCTGTGCACAGTAACAGCAAGGGGTGCAGAATGCAGCTTACATCGAGGGAATGTCGAATTTCACTTCCCTATCCTCCCATACTGGTTTTTGATTCATTTTCTCTCGTTTTCCTCCGTCAACACTACTCTGCTAAGCAATCTAAATGAACAGAACGGTGCGTTTTGTTGTGCTGCCAAGGAATCGATTTCATCACCATGGCAACCATGGATCAGAGCCATCAACAACCAGCCATCGTTCGTCATGAATAGAACAGTTTATTTAGAATGGATAGAAATGAAAGATAATAGTAGGTGTCACAGCGGTCGTACTTATTCCGAATCACTTCCCGATCGACTGGCGGATCCGCTGCGTGAACCACTTCCAGCGCCTGGTGTACCGGAACGACTGCGTGAACCGGAACCGGATCGAGAACCCGAACGTGAGCGTGACCGGGAGCGAGAACGTGATCCGGAGCGTGAACGGGACCGCGACCGGGATGCCGATCCTCGGCGTGATCCCGATCGAGAGCGTGATCGTGAACCGCTGCGGCTTCGGCTACGCGTTGGGGAGCGACTTCTTGAACCACTGCGACTACGACTTCCGGAACCACTACGGCTGCCCGATTTAGATCGGCTGCGACTTCTCGACACGGATCTCGACTGCGATCTAGTGACCGATCTGGAAAAAAAATTGGGATAAACAACGCATTGAGATTGTTTGCAAACATTAAACACATCGGTCCTCCTTCACTTACCGTGATCTAGATCGAGATGAACCAGACCGGTTGGATCCCCGGGACCGAGATCGCGAACGACTTCCGGACCGGCTTCGGTCTCGATCGTCACGTTTTGCCTTTCCATCGCCATCGTCATCATCCGCCTTGCCTTCTCCCGCCTGCGCCTGGCTTCCTTGCATTTCCTCATCGTCTTCTTCCTCCTCCTCCTCCTCCTCTTCGATGTCTTCCTCGTCTTCTTCACCCGCTGGTTCAAGCTGCCGCTCGCGATAGCGTTGCATGCGATGTTCTGAAGCGTTCAGTGGACGATGCTTTACGACCAACTTCGTGTTGCTCTGCTGTTGAGCGTTCTTCTGTCGACGTTTGCTCAACCGAACCCGCGTTTCCAGCTCGTTGTAGTAGATACCATCCTGGCGCAGCACAAGGTAGTAGTTCTCCTCGTATCCCTTCGACGCTTTGCTCTTCACGTTCCAGTTGTACTCGCGTGCCATCTTGTACTCGTACTCCTCCTCGTCCTCGTACAGCGTATCGTTCGACTGATCGCGCCGACGCTTCTCTAGCGTGTCTTCCGTTGGCAGGAAGTATGCCACGAACTGCTCTCCGCTCTCGTCCATCACACCACGGATCATGGCCTGCGACATCTCCTCGATCTGCGCCGGGACGTTCTTGCCGCTCGGTGCCGGATCCGAGTCGAATATGACTTGCGCACAAGGATACTTCCAGTTGGCAAAGTCCGGAAAAACGGGCATAATCTCGACCGGCGTCACACCCGGCTTGCTGTAGTGTGTCGTGATCGATTTCATGTTGTCGTCGAACGTCTTCTCGATAGCCTTGATCTGCGCTTCTCGATCCATGTAGAGCGTCTCTTCGCGCAAGCTCTTCTTCACGTTGAAACCAACCTTCGCCTCCACCTTCTCCATCGTTTGCGGGTTGAAGCGCGTCTGTTCGGTGGAAATGTACTCCGATTTACGCAACCACGATACACTCTTCGCATGGCGGCTGCTACGCATCGAGTCCTGCGGTGTGTGGATGTCTTCCTCGAGCAGCTTCTCGTCGGCCGGATCCAACTGGGCCGAGTGATCGATCTGGTACAGGTCCCGGTTGATGAGATCGATCGTGACGCCCAGATCGTGCTCGGTAAGTACTTCGTACCGGTAGTTGCGTTCCAACGAGGTCGGATTGTACTGAATGAACCGGTCATTTTCGAACGGATACGTGATGAACTTCAAGTCGAACGGGATATCCGGAAGCGTGTTGCAATACTTTACACGGGAAATCAGCTCCGACCTGTAGTGGCGCGGCGTTGTAAAACGGCATAAACCAATCGAAATTAGAGAGTTGTTAGGCGTTTGTTTACGTTTCGAACAGCGGTTCCAATCGACTTACCGGCGCTCTTGCTGACGAACGGGTCGTTTGTCCGCTCCATTCGCCCCGTTTTGCACCGTCGGAGCCATCGCTTGGTGCTAAGTTTTGTGGATTTTTGTTTAGCTCACGGAGATGTAAAACTTTATTGCTACTTCGTGTTTTTTCTTGTATCTTCTTTTTCGTCTTTTTGACGCGCGTCTTTTCTATCGCCTTTGACAGTCTGAACCGCCAAAACCAAGGTACATAAAGTCGATGAAGAAATCATGGAGTGTACGAAAAGGTCCTTATTTCTTGAGTAAGTGTGAAATGCATGATGGATACTTGCAAAGAGTCTAGGAGATCGATTACTTCCATTCTACAAATAATGTTCTTGATATGGAATCAAAAAAACATAAAATAATTTCTTCGAATGGACGATTGTTCGAAAATCGAAAAGTATGCATCTCTTTCGCGCGCTGCGCTGCTAAGTTTCACTATGGGCCGTGGGCACCGTTGCCAGAGGCCAAATTCGTCGCAACGGCGAAATTTTTAATCATTGTGGTTCAGTTAGGAACTTTTTAATTTCAGAGCAGTGGCTGGGAATGATAAAAATACGATTTCGTTGGTTATTTCATTAAATTGGGAGCATAAACGCGGTAAATGTGACAGTGGGTCACGTGAAGGTGTTAAGGAATTCTGTTGATGCGTTATCCGTTTTCGGTTCGGTTCCTTCGCGTGGTCTGGCCTAAGTTCGTCACTAATATTGGTAGTATGATAGATAAATTACTTTGCTATTAATTTACATCACACATCGTAGATATCGTAGTGTTTAACGAATGTCCGACAGCATCATTTGATGCAACTGATTTATTCAGAATTAATGAGTTTGAAAAGAGCTTCTAATGATCGTAGGATTTTCCAGCAATACAGCCGGACGGTCCCGGTTTTTTTATCTCTCCCTTCCCCCTGTTCTCTACCCTCTTCTGCTTTCTGCTGCTGCTGCTGCTGCTACGAGCAAAAACTTTATCTTGCACAAACCGTGTGAAAACCGTGTGCTCAGATAAACCAATACACAGAGTTGTTAGGAAATAGGGAACACACTCCAACGGCCACATTGAATGCGCCTTTCAGTTCCGAAAATCGTGTCCTTTCGTGTCCGTGTGCCCGATCCGACGCGGTTGGAGTTGAAATTGAACGAAAAGTTATAATTTACTAAGTAAATTGTATCCTACACATCCGATGTATCTGCGTGCAGCACGTCTTCACTCATTTCCCAAGGTTTAATTCGGCGCGAGTGTGTTGGAGCATCCGGAGCATCCGGTCGAAAGCAGTGCGCGCCGTTTACGAAAGGAAGTGTTTCAATTTGCAAATTGAGGAAACCGCCTCCGTGGAAGCCGTGTGTAGTGCTTGGTGGCAGAGCGGGAGCTAGATGTTCTCAAGGAGATCGGCATGTTCGGTTGTTCTTGCTGACGTTTATTGCTCGTCTACACGGGGAGGGTTAGTCTCGACGCCAGACAACGTCCCGTGCGTCCACAGCGGCCACGGGGGATGGATGTTTTGGTGCGGGACAAGTCGAAAGTTTTTCCAAGCGAAAAGTTGCTCCTCGTGCAAGGGTGTAAAACCGTCAGCTTGGTCTACATTGCCAGCAGATCCTTTGGAAGCGGCTTTTGCGCCACCCCGTACCCGTGAGTCAACCACAGCTGCCGGAAGTGTGCATGGATACATATATCAATCGTTTCCACCCCCTGTGTGACCTCCCTCATTTGCATCGCATTTGCACGCACCAGTCTCGGCGCATAAGACTCGGTAAGCACTCGACAACAACATAAACTTTTGCCACCACGGTCGTGGGGGTAGTATTGTTGCACTTCCTTGCGCGTGTGTGTATGTGTGTTCGTCGTTCAGAGTCCCTTCAAAGTTGCCTCGCAAGTGTGTTGTGCCCGGAGGCGATGGAACTGCAAATACATACAGGCAAACTACAATGTGCTCCTCCAAACTCCAAAGCGTTCTCGTTACTGCAGTTTAACATTTTAACCGAAGAGTGAGAGAAGAAGCTTTGTTGAATGATCGGCTACATCTACACCTTGGGCCGAGTTTGTGTCATGTGCGCGGCATTCCTTGGTAACTCCTCCTCGCTGGTCCCCTCGTCTCCTCTACTACGTGATAATTGGATTTTTGGGAGAAAATGTTGTGCTTTTCTAAACACCATCGACAGGGCCTGCTACGCTCGCTTCACTTCTTTTCGTGATAGTTATTTTTACATTGCTTCTAACTATACTCCGTGACGAAGCGATTCAGCCACCACCGAGAAGCTGTTGCCCCGGGAAACCGGGAACCATATGAAGCTTGTAATGTGCGTGTGTGTGTATGTAGATGGTCTCTTCCCAAATAGATATTTGCATGTTTCTTCACCGCAGTAGAACCGAGCCATGTGTGCTCAAATGCAAACGCTAAGGGTGTGCGCACCTTATTTGTAGTTTTTCGCACAAACCGATCTATTTCGGTTGCATTACCTAGCGTTTCCTGTACGTGAAACATACATTTCGGGCTTGAAGTGCAAATCAAACACCGACCATGCCGGTTTGGCATGAAACGAGGACAAACGTGTTCGAGGTAGTAGGACGCGTTTAGAGGAATGTTTACTAGTTGCATGAAGTTGATTAATGATACAAATTTATGTTTGAAACATTGCGCGTTGCGGCTGCATAATTTCCATACTAAAACATATTTTTTCTTTGTCGTTTTCTTTTTTCGTACCATCATGTTTCTAGTGGACTAAAATGTTTTTGCTTCTCTTTTTAGATGAGACCTTCGTCCTTAAAACACAGCAGTAATCTAAGGATCCTGCCGTGCACATCCTTTTAATCGGAGGATCGGACGAAACTGTCGCCGGTGGTAAATTGTACGCAGCAAAACAATAGAACCGTCCGAGGATAAAAATACCGAGCGCACGGCACAACAACAACAGCCACGGAAACGATCAAGAAACGAACGAGCGGAACGGTCTGCTGGGACCTATTCCTTCTTTCCAAACACCTAATTTTCTTTCTTATCCTGCTTCTGCTTTGTCGTGGTGAAAAAGTTTTCGCAACCGGCAAAAACGCATAGAGAACTCGCAAGCAAAAAAAAAAATCGTCTAGATAGGAGGAGGTATGGAAAGCAAGGAAGCCAAAAAAAAGGGAAACCTCACACAACCCTTAAAACACATTTCGAGGTGTGAATTTAATCGTGTTTAATTATGTCCTTTCAGCGCGTAAACAAAGGCTGCGGTAGGATAGGCTCTCCCGCCAGACCCTCCCTCTCCCCTCCCATCCAACCTCGCCCCGTGTGAAGGAGTTAAGGACAAAGCAGTTAAGTGGTGGCAGCAAGGCTAAGGTGAGTTTTTTGTGGGGCAACTTTCGGGTTCTCTTCCGACTGGGGTAGTGTACAGGACGAGGGTTTTTGTAGAAACGGGTGGAATTTCTTCTGCAGCACGGGTAGTGGGTCTGTGTCCCATCGGGTGGGAGAAACAGAGTGCTTCGTTTGTTTGCATACTTAAGAAATGACTTTCGAGCATGGGAACCGCACTCGGGTGATGTGGGATAGAAGAAAAAAAAGTACACAGAGAATTTAATAAAGAACACGCGTTTCGGGAGCTTCGGAAAGTGCTTCTGGCGCTACTTTAATTGACTTCTGGGCTTAAAAACTCTGTCGTTGTCATTCCAGAACACGACTGGTGTGTATATATTTTTTTAGTACCGCAAGGCAGCAGAATCCAATGCACATTTTCTCGTACCATTTTACCAGTCAACCACGTAGGAGAAAGATTGCTTTTATTTTGGAATCCAATGCCTACTATCGCCGGCTGTATCCGCCATGCACGAGAGACAGGGGTTTATTACACCGGATTTAGGACTTCAATGCGTGGTAATGTCGTTTGAAGCTTGATGTTTTTAATTCACTTTAATTAGATTACGCTTGTGACGGGAAGGCTAAACGACGAACGATAAATTATGCTAATTTCCAAGGTGGCTATACGCATGCCATGTCCGCCGTGTTCCGGGGATGTAACGTTGCAATATGGGTGTCCATTTCCAGTCCCCTAATACCGCTCACATTACCAGAGGCAGCATTCGATGGATTAGCCGGTACAAATAATGTTTCGAACCGGGGGGGTTTGTGTGAGTAATATTCTCGCATATGAATTTTCGCACTCGCCCCGGTGCAGTGGGTGGGTGGAGGTGGAAAATCTAATTCTCTCATCATGCTGGTGAATCGAACCAACAGCACCACGGTTTGTTTGGGCCAACTGGACTCATCCACTTCCTGTACGGACGAATCGGGGCCAAGCGCTCTCTGTTTGACCATTTTCCAATGGCTGATTTGCGTACGAAGTGGGCGGCCGAATGCCCACCGTACCCCAGCACCACCAGCAGCAGCTCGTGGAACAATGATTGTCCAATTATTCTCTGTCCAAATAGACCACCGTCTGGCAGGGCGCGGGCACAAAAAGCTTGGCATTCGATCCGATTTTTGCGATAGTCCGGGAACCGCGTGCGAGAAGCTGGCGGTGTGTGTTTTTATTGATCGATGTAATTGATTTTGGGCGAAATGATCACCACGCTGTGCTTCCGGGTGAGTCCGCGGGTGTTGGCACCCCGGAGTTTGCCACGGTTTGGCTCTGTCTGGGTGCGGGTTTTTTTTTCTGTTGCCGTTTCGCTACGGTCCGGCACCGCACGTGGGTCGTGTGGGAACCGAGTGGTGTGGGGAGGGGGCAGGAGGGGAAGGGGTTAGCCATGCATGTCCTGAATGTATCATAAACATGGAAATTTTATTATTAAATTACGTCCGGTTTCAATTCGGCGGCTTTCGCAATTTGCTCTCCATATTCGGATACCGAGGGATTTTCGGGACGATTGCGGCGGCCTGTGCTCCGGTGAGTACGTGTCTGTGCGTGTGTTTGTGTGTGAGTGTGTGGATGAGGATGAGGTCAATGATCAAACGAAGGGTGTATTCCTACAATTCGACTGCTCTACCCATCGACACTCCCATCGGAACCTCGCTGTTGTCGTGCTGTCCCCTCCCTTCCTCCCTCCCTCCCTGCCACCCCTAACACTCGCACGGACACATGATCAGGATGCGATCGAATTTGAGCCAAATTGAGTACGGCCCATTTAACTGTTTCCCTGCTATTGCTAATCAGCAAAAATACGTACAAATGGTGTTCCGCTGCCATCCGCCGCGCACCCATCACCCAAGCGCGCGGCCGCATTTTAGATAAAATAATGGTGGTACGGGTGATTAGGTTAGAACATAATATTGTATGGTTTCGTCCCACTCGGTCCCACCTCCAGTGGCTCTCTCTCTCTTTATCCGTTTGTCTCTGCGTGCGTGCCTGCGTGCAAGTATAAGTGCGCCCAGACGATGTGCGCCCTCTATGGGGGGGAAATAAAAGCTCTTACAATTAATTTAACAACATTGCACTCGAGGCACATTGTTTTTAGTGAGGGTTTGCGGTTTCACCACATACAATGGTGGCCGGTGTGTGGAGGAAACATTTACAGGCACACACACACACACACACACACACACCCAGAGGACGGGCTCACGTCCTTCCACGGCGCCTACTTTGGCATACGGATCATAATTCTTCTCGCTACCCCTAGCGACTGGAAAGGGAAAAACCGGTGTTACTCCATGCACACTTCGATGTGATGAAAAGGCTGATTGTGTGTACTGTTACGATAATTGAAGTATTTGTTTACGGGTTTTTGCGTTGCGTTGCGGTTCCGGAAAGCGTTTGTTTTATAATGGATTTTCGAAGTGTAGTGAAGGGAAGCGAAAAAGGGGGAAAAAACAGTGTAGCAGTTACTAATTATTACTCGTTACAAGTGGCAGCGCAGGAACTGTGAGGGAATTATTCGGTCCATTTTTGGTTGAACATGGTGCATGTGCTGGAAAGTGTGCATTGGGTCAAGTACCAGCTCGAAAGGTGAAAAAGCACACGGCTTCATATACACTTGCATAGCTCATTTTAACAAACGTAATTTGTTTCAATCTAGCAGCAGAAGCGTTTTATTAAATTTACCAATATTTTAACTTGCCTTTGACATAAAAAAAGACAACAAAGCTGCAGTGCAACATTAGCTTCAAAGGCAACAATGTAGTTCTCGCATTCGACAGCTGGAAAGCATGCGGCGGATGTGATCGAGAAAAAGTTCCCTCAAACACACAACACCCACAGAGCTAATTTTTCCACTGCAGCATAACAATTTAGCGACGATGTCAGCCGGTTATCATCATCATTATCATGACTGGTACTGGGGTAAACATACGAACATGGTACCAATGCATCGTTAAGAAACGAAGCCAAGGGAGCACAGTGGTTATCAAATTTAGAATGCAAAATTTAATATTTAATTTCGATTGCCTTTTTTGCAGCAGCGTTTAGAGTTTAGTTTTAGAGTTTAGAGCAAATAAAGAACCGATCCATAATATCCATTCCCATATCCCTCCACTGCACGCTTGCGACTGGGAACAAAATTAGTACACTCTTTTAGAAGCCCGTCCCCGTGCCGTGCGAGCACAGTGTGCTGCATTTGGCGCGTTTGGCGCTGCAGTTACGGGGTGGATCCAAACCCCGTCAACGCAAACCACGACCTTCTCGACCCCGAAGTTGCGCCATTGTCTCGGTTTCGGTTTTAAAAATACCAAAGCCATGCTTTTCGTCATTTTGTCGAAGGAAATGAGGGCAACTTTTCAGCGCGGCCTGCTGAGACCCACACGCTTGCGCTTCACAAATGGAACATTGTAAGCTACCTTTTGCGTTGCGTTCAAACCGAGACGGAGTGTATGTGGGTGTGTGTGTGTGTGAAAGAGATAAAGAGGGAAGGAGGGAGGAAAACCCTCTCGCAAAGGCTTGGTGGCGTGGCGTAAAGCGAAACGTTGCTGGTGGTGACAGACGCGGTGACAAGACAAGAACTGCAGTGGTGGATAGAGGTTGAGCGATGAGAGAGGAGAGGAGGGGAGGAGAGCTGAAAGTTCGCAGGGGTAAACCCGGGGACAGATGTTATCAGCATAAAATTTTGTGAGTTTCCCTGACAGTCACAACGAGCTTTTTACAGTTCTGGTTGGCACCGTGTTTTGCCCGTGGTCTCGCTGCTGTTTTTTTTGTTTTGTTGCATCGCCCTCTATTGTGTTGTTGTCATATTGCGTTTCGAATAGGGGTGGGAAATTCGTATCCACAACTTTGCCAGATTACCAGCGGATTATTCGCTGTAGCGATGGTTGCGGTTCGGACGGGGCTATGGTTTGGGAAAAAACAAACGACGCTCTCCATCCCGGTTTCTCCTACCCGTTCGCAGGATCCGGACAAGCGGGGTAGAAAATTCTAGCTTCAGCGATCAGCCACGAGCAGCCCTATCGCTGCCGATGATGATAATGGCAATGTATAGAATTTCCATCATGTACAAGCGCAAACGGTGCGCTGGTTGTGTCGGCATCCCCATCGGGACATGGCTTCTCTTTATCAGTTCACATGAATAAAGCGGGGGTTCGTTTTTATGCTAGCTAGTGCCGCTGCCGATGGATCCCCTATCCTTTTTTCCCATCCCGAAAAAAACGAGCCACTTATACAAACTCATTATAATGTTAATTTGAGCGAGAAAACAAAATAAATGGTGCCCGATGCCGGTCGGCTCGGATGGTTCGAAAGTGTCAAAAGGGGAATTGACAAAAGCAAATAAATGGCCGGCGAACGGGCAAACCAAGATCACCAAGACCACCACCGCAAACCGACAGGAACGGGGTCGGTCGTGTTCTCGTTTCTTGAAAGGAGTTGTTTTGTTTTTCCTACCTCCAACAGCATGCCATGATTCTTTGGATTCTAGCTGTCATGAACGAACACACGGGAGAGAGAGAGAGCGAGAGAGGGGAGGGCGTGAAGAAACAAAAACATTTCCACCGAAAAGGCCGCATGATGCCGGAGAAAGCAATAAGTCGGTGCAAACGGTCGGTACAGACGTCGACGAGTCCTGGCCGTCCTGCTGGGGCTACTGCTACCTGCTGGTAGAACGTTAGACAACTGGTCACTTGCCTTGAAAAAGTGACTTAAAAGTGTTTACTTGGAAGAGGAACAAAAACAAAACACACACACAGCCGTCACCCCATAAACAACCCGGGTGGCCGTGGTGGAGGAGACTCTCGTGCAAAAACACCACGGAACCTCTGATCCGCTCGGGTAAAAGTTGCAAAAATTTGCATACTATTTCTTGGGTGAAATTGGTCTCGATTTCGGTCCACCGTGGGTAAAACGCTCGCCCAAATGCTCGTTGGGGTCACTTAAACCTAGCATGCGTTCCCGTTGCCGCCGCGGCGGGAGCGAGGATGCATTCCTGCGGAGGAAAACGCGCCATCTGTCGCTGACACTGGCCCGCCGCCGCTTGTCATGTTGGTGTTTGCCCGGTTGGCGAGAGTATCCTTTTTCTGGTGTTGGTAAAGGTTTTATTTTGGGCAAACACGAGCCCGACGTGCTTCACGACGTGGCCCCGGTTGGCGAGGCGTCGTATGCAGATGTATGCAAATGTGTGTAACGCTGGATGTTGGGAGCGTTTAGGACACGAAAGGACACAGTTTGCGAAACACACAGTTTGCCCCAAGAACATGTCAGCGAAGAAGCGATCGGGCGTGATCGTATCGGAATTATCATACTCACTTGAAACGTCCCTTTGTGCAATAAAAAATATAGATTTTAATGTTCTGCTAGAATCCATGCGGTCCAGGCCAATTGGCAGCACTGCAGGGTTGTGTGCCAACTTGTTGGCTGCCGCTGCTGCTGCTGCATCAGGTCTCGTCTCGGTCACGGTGTTGTTCCCGTGTGTCCAGACACCAAGCTCAAGTGGAGAAATGTTTCCGTTTCTCTAGTGTTTTTTTCTTTCTTCTATGCCGTCTCCGTACCGTGGCGATGGAATGTCTTTGAAAAAGCGTTTGAGTGGTTGGTTTTATGTTGTTGGCAGCTATTTGCAGCCAACTCGATCGGTTTGCAAAATCCTTCGCAAAAATAGTTCCCGCTCGACATCAATAGTTAGCAGCACCGTGAAGCATGTCGACGTCGTCGGACGTTTCGCTCGTTTCGGCTCGCTTCCTCCGGGTTCGAGGGGAAACATTAAATGAAAGTATGTTTGCAGGAAGCCCGGTTTTCTTCAACCGGCAGCGGCACCTTGGCGAACGCAATCGAATCAAACAGGAATGTTTGCCCTTTCTCCGAGCAGCACCACGTTGCGTTGAAGAAAAGAAAAATCGAACGCTACATGAGGAATGTGTTTTTCTTCATCAGTCGGGCACCAGTGCGGGAGTCGGAATGTCACAAGCACGTCACAAAAGCTGCGGGAACAAATCAAAATTTGATTAAAATTCTTCACCCGGCATTGATATTTTCGGTCCCGATGGTGGACGGTACGTTGGGTGGAAGGGAAAGTTTTCCTCCATTTGCCCAGGGCAAGGAATCTCGCCCGTGCGCTCTTTCTCTCTCTTTCTCTCTCTCACCCACTCTCAGTGCACATTCTTTAGGCCGGTTCGTGGAGCTGGCTCGATCGCAGAAAACGTGCTGATTTATGAACCGTACTGAAGCAGGTGGGGTTGGGGGAGTAAAGTAAAACGAACGGCGCAAAGCAAAAGTTACACGTATTCGTTTAGGGGAAGGACAAATGTCGACTCCTGGAAGGCGGATAGTAACTAAAAATTTCCTTTATGCATTCTTGTCGAACGAATCTCTCGAAACCGACCGACTCCATGCGTCGGCTCCGCCTGGGAGGCGAAAAGTTTTGTGTAATAATTTTTATTGCAATTGTATCCACGAACGCACACTGGGAATGGGAATGAATGCGCATACTTTTCCTACGCTTTACATTGAAATCTAGAATAAAAAAGAAACACACAAACAAAAAAAGTAAGCGTCACCAACGACCGATAGCAACAATTCGCCGCTCAAAGGTACGGAGCGATAGATGGAATCATAAAAATTGTTGCAACCATGGCAACAGGATGGTCAAGGGCGAAAAAGTTTTAGTTTTTCATGCCACCGAAATCTGGAAATGGTTTTTTTCTTCGTCTTTTTTTCGCTCTCATTTTCGTCGTTTTGGTATATTCCCAGCGTGGCGTTTTATTTAGAAATTGTTTTTTTTTATTCGTTTTATTTTTCCGTCCTCTCTCCCGTTCCCGTTGGTGTAGCAACCGACTTCCGGGTTTGATTCAGTGGAAGGATTTCCGGTTCTCAACTGTTCCGCTGCTTAGCGCGCTGTGAGGGCCGCTTTTTTGCGGTCACACCAAACGCAGCCGGAAAGTTAATGGATGGAACGAAGCGCAAGCCACCGGAGATGGATATGTTTAGTTTTACTCGACCATTTTTCGGTTCGAAACCATTTTCCCTAAATTTGTACATCATTTTTTTTCACTTTCAATGTATGATTTTTGTTTCGCCGTGAGCGTGACACGATGTAGGCATGAAAGTGAACCGGTTTTCGGCACGGAGATGCGTCCCGGTGGAATAGATTAGTTCGTACATGTTGTCCTTTTTCCGATTGATAAATCCCTCGTGTGAAGCGCGATGGACTCGTCTGGCCCATTAAAATCCATTACACGGCGTGAGTGGAAATGGAAACCGAGGCGGCCGTACGCGGAAAAGCAGAAAAGTGGTTTTTGATTTCAAACCCCAACTCACACATGTGCCAAACGCACGCGCTGTCACATTAGACAAACCGGGCGACAGGCAGTCAGGCAGCCAGGCAGCCAGGCAGAGGCAAGCAGATAGCATTACTCGCCGGTTTGTCGTTTATCACGCGGGCGGCCTCGAGAATGACACATTAATATCGAATTAGAGTGAAAGCTGCCTAGAAAGGATGGCTTCAGCCGAGCGAGCGCGCGCGCGCGTCCGGACAATCTCGCCGGTCGAGGGGTCGAGTGTCGTGTGTCAGACCACAGGCTCCGACAAACGGCAACGAACGGTGGCAGAAAGGGTGCAGAAGATTTCGTGTGATAATAGTCCTTCTATCACCGATGTCAAATGGATGGTGGTTCATCCATCAGACAAGCCCAAGCGGATGTAATCAACACTCCGACCGTGTCACACTCCACGGCAGCGAGGGTACCCCTCCCGAATTGAACAACGAAACAGAATAAAATGTCACCCGTGCTAGTCGTTTATGTGTTTTTTTTACCTTCCTTCAAGCACGCGAGCCCTCGGTGCTCGGTTTTGTCAACAATTTTTCAAACCTCCGTGTTGAACCAATCATGAATGCGACATGTGTGAAAGCTATTAATCATTCATTGTTAGCACGCGTGCCCGTAGCAGGGCAGGGCAGGGCGCGGTGGCGACAAAACGGCACGTAAGAAAGGCAAATAAATTGAAAGCCTTCTTCATAACCGTCATTTCAAAATGACATATGGGTTGACGCTGTCACCCCGGCTTGAAAACAATACCGACCTTGGTCGTGGTAGTAGTCGCAGTAGGCGACGACTAAGGCGGGCTCTACTTTTTGACGTTTCCGAAGATAATGGCGGACCCGTATTGATTGCGCTGATAGGGTGCTCTATCTGATAGTGCCCTTCCGTCCCGAAGGAATACGGCGTACGGGAGATGATTTTTCTGCGGACCATTACGTTTGACGCAATGGAACGTACGCATCGGCTCCAAACAACAATGGACGCAACAACCATTTACGCAACGATTAACGATCTTAATTCAGTGTGCTGTGGTGGGTCAATTTATCATGGCATCGCAATTTCGGTCGGACATGCGGACACAAAGTTTGTTCGGTTCGCTATCGGGGGTCGCGCGACCATAATTTATACCCTGGTTTATGGCAAAGTTCCTCTCCACCAGAGCGCCCCTTCTCCTCCTCCTCCCCGCCACCAGTGCGGAAAGAAAGCGTTTTGAGCGTTTTGAGCGTTGCTGTGAGAGAGCAGCACAAAGCAGGCTGGCGATGATTTGTGTGTAGCCAAGGCTCGGTTCCAAACAAAATGAGATGACTTACGATGGAGTAAGTGGGTTTACGGGTGTGCGTGCGAACAGTTGCCTGTTGGGAGGGACATTAAAGGAACCGTTTTCAATCCAGGCAAACGGTGGCCAATGGTGATGACGGTACGGACGTTGGAAGAGATTGCGCCACCAGCACCATCCCTTACAATGTTACGGCAGCGGCAATGATACTTGATGTTGTTGATATCACATAAATAATGGCAACATGCTTGATGGAGGCAGCTGGCAGCGGTGCTTTGGTGTATACCTTCATCAAGCTGGGACGACGCGTTGGGCGCAGTTGGCAGTAGCAACAGCTTCTCTAGTAGTTATAAAACCGTGGACAGATGTGCCACCATGTTCCGCCTACCGAAAAGGACACCCAGAGTGGATTTGAGCGACCGAAGAAGTAGACCAATTTGATCGACATCTATCACTGATTTGATGATCCGTGAAATTGTGCACCGATTGTTTAGTTCGAGCTGCTCGCTGCTCTCCTTCGGCATGGTTTATTAGCACGCGCCCGGCCAGTGCCCAGAGGATGAAGTAATATTTTTATTGCACCTTCACTCAAGGACGACCAAGGCAATGGTGGAAATGCTCGCTGCGTTCCACGGTTCCACACGAATGCTAATTCCCAGCCCAGTCCCGGGCGCGTTACACAAACACTCGCAATACCACCGCGGTACGTGACTGATAATGAATGATTCTGTACGGCTCTAATGCAAAGCCCGAGCGGCAGGCGGCAAGAAAAATCACAAGCTTCCGCTCGATTTCCGATTCCGGGCTCGTTTCTCGAGCGTTTTCCCAGCGCACGTACCACGAGGGACGACGCCTCAGCTCATCAGCTCGCTCGTCTGCTGCCCTCGGCGGCTGCTTCCGTTCCATACCTTGCCTTCCCGGTAGCCGGTGCCGGCGTTTACTGCAGTAAAAGGTAGACAAATACTTACACTCCAGGTGGAGCGGTACGATGCGAAAGCGAAATTCAAATTATACATTCGAAATATGTGCGTAAACGGTGGCGTTTTGTGCTTCGAATTGCCATTACAATATTCTCGCCGTCTTTTGTCGATGTGGTTTGTCGCGACCGGGGCCGAGGCCTTTTTGCGTTGCTGAAAATTGAATTTTCAGCGACCGCTTGTGTTTGCGCACGATCACGTGGTTTACTTTATTGCCACCACACGCGCTCTCCCTCCCTCCCTCCCTCCCTCCCTCCCTCTCTCTCTATCTTTCCTGAGTTATTGGCTCCGAATCAGGGGTGTTTTTTTTTGCGGCTGTTGTATGGTTGTTATTGCCAGGTCTGCCCGCTAGGCCGCGACTACGGGGCAAATCAAGTCCCTGCCGGTGGGCGAACAAATATTGGGCCGCCTAGCGTTATGTTGACTGAACGCTCCGAGGGAATGAATTCAGGCAGCGAGATTTGGCAGTCGGGATTGCGATTGGAATTTTGATGGCAATTAATGGCCTTTGGTTGTGTCGATCTCCGCATCGTTCCAGCTGACTTGCGAACGGAGAGTTTTATGTACACAACTACGCTGGAGCCACGGGATCGTGCTTTTTTAATTGACTGATGGTCTGCTTCCATACTTAATTCACCGAGCAAAAGGTAAATTTGTCACGGATTATGTTGCGGGGGATGCCCTGTTCGAGGCGTTTCCAAAATACTACTCCTTCGGAAACCACGCGTCTTCTTTTCCCACTCAGCTAAACAACAACAGCTCGGTTAGCGAACGAGCAGTGAGTGCTGCCCGTGTGTAGGTCGGTGGCATTAAAGCGAAGAGAACGGAAAAACGGATTCTTATTAAGTTACGGAATCCATTTGCATGCTGCTTTCGCCGAACGGTGAACAAATAACAAGACACAAGCTGACGTGACGGCTTCAAAATCCACCAACTCCATATCACGACGACGATGATGATGATGATGATGATGATGACGATGATCACGATGGGATGATTGCGATGCTGATGAGGTTGAAAACGTCAACAGCATATTACGGGCGTGAGCGGGCGTTGGGGTTTTGTGTGAAACGATCGCTAGGGGCACCATGAGAACCGGCTTAGGCATGGTATATTTCATCCCTGGCTACCGGGTTTCATAAATTTCGTTCGCTTTTGCCTTTTTCTTTTGGGTTTGGGCGATGAAGAAAGCAACCAAAAAAGTATGAATCCCGGAAAAATATGATAAGACGTGGACAGGCGGGGGAGGTGAGGGGAGGAAACTAATAACGATTTCGCTGCCAGCAAGGCCTGTCTGGAATTGCGGAGCTGTCTTCCGGTTTGCTGGTTTCGACCGGGAGTAGTTTATTGGGCCACGGAGTGAATTCGGATTTCTCTCTCTCTCTGCCTGCAACCGAGATAGTAGCTTGGTTTTCGACGGGCGTGTCGTGCTTGCGAAGCAATCCACTGCCCTAGGGCGATCGCGCTAAGGTGTAGACAATAGGTATTAATCCTGCTCACTAAGTTCAAGGGTTAGTGCTTTGAAGCTTTCTTGGAAGGTAAGGATTGGCCTACCGCCTCCTCCTCCCCCTTTGCTGGGAGGCTAAATTGAGCAAATTGATTGAACGATGTTAGCAAATGCACGCGAGTTGCTCAAGCTCCTTACGGAATTAGGGTTGCAAATGGAGCCGATTGGCGATGGTGCGCTCGTGCAATCCCACCGTGCTGCCCGTGTTCTAAACAATGACCTAAAAACCCGGCGTCCCCGGAAGGGACAATGGCCGATCCTATTGTTCCGATTTATCGCTTCACAGTGCCCGGCGTGTGCAGCGTCACGGTCATTCGCCAGCATCAAAGGTGAGCTACAAAGCGACCATCATAACGTCAAGCACGCTGGATCGGTTATCTTGCCACTGGTCAAAGCGCTGGGCTCGCGAACGTTTGCCAAATGCACCAGGGATGCATAAATTTATTAGAAAACAATAGCCCAAGATAACGGGCGGGTATCGATGAAAGCGGGACGGCTGTGTAATGGAAGCTTTCGGCTCGCTCTCGCAAGGTGTGACGCTGGTTTTGCACGCACAAGCGGAAAGAATCCAACAAGCAAACAATCAAACAGCACACCCCCCACTCCCCCACACCACCCTTTATCGAGAGAAATGAATGTAATCGCGTGGTCCGTGTGGCGGTGGACACATTTCAAACGGGACGAACATTGTATCAATCAAGTGGTGAAAAGCTAAGCGCCACAGTGTTGAGTCGCACATTGTTCGAACACATTTGGACGGCATTCGAGTCCGAAGCCGCTTCCAATGAACCCCTCCCCCCTACCCCACCCCGTATCCGTATTCCTTCGTTGGCAGTGCAATCGAAACCGCAACCGAAAATTCATTTCCGGATGCAGGCCTCGCACAAACAATAGGCGAATCCCCATCCCCTGACCGTAATGGCGCCACCCTCGGCAGCCGGGGACGGTGGCCGGCTTGTTGGGTTCCATGAATATTAATTAGCCCGGACTAGTTTCGGATCGTTTCCGTCGTGAGCCGCCGGGACCTGTGCGTGAAGCGGTTTTGTTTTTTTTTTTCGTTTGCCATTGCGCGCGCGAGAGAGAGAGAGGAAGTGGTACGCGTGGCTGGAAATAAAATGTCGCACCGTGGGTCAAATGGGCCCCAAATGGTATTCATATTTCCGATGAAATGGAGCACGGCACGGCGTTCGCACAAATCAATCTGCATACCGATGCAGTGGCGTGGGGATTCCTGGCAGCCGGCATACAATTGTTTGTTTGCGTTCATCATTGCATTACGGGGAGAGACGCTGGACGCGAGGCGAGGGGGAAGGCTCACAAAAAAGCCTCCCCACGCATGGAACGAGAGTTTCGGGCGAATTCATGATTGCCGATGGCAGCCGGCAATGGTCCTGTTTGGCGTGGAAAACTTTCCGAATCAATCAATTGATTTGATCGATCGGCTCGGAGTGCCACTTATTGCGATGGAAAACGACTCACTCCCCCCTAATGTTGTGATTAATTGTCGTACGTACTTTCACCGTAAACACTTGCGAGAGTGATGATGAACTTACGGTGAAGAAGAATTAATTTAGATTTCCAAGCCCCCTTCCAGCGGAAAACGTAACAAACATTCGTTGGAAAATTTGCTTCCCACTTGTCATAAATGAAACGTCTCGTAAGCAATGCTCATAGCAGGCGTAGCATTTCGACTGTCACACAGTGACAGTTCGTTTGTAGTCGGTTTGTTATTGTTCCCCTTAATACCACCAATCGTTTATTAAAGAAAAAACAAATACAAATTCTGTTCCACTGTGCAAACAAAAAAAAACACGTTTCTAAATCTTCTCAAATCCATGATGAATGATTTCGATGGTTGCCGCAGTTCGATTCGTTCCAGTTCCAGCCCACAGCCCACAGTACCGGAAATGCGATGTGCGTTGAGTGTGCGTGTGTGTGTGTGTGTGTGGAATGTGATGTCACGTGCCACACGCGTGGGAGAACAACTTTCCGGTGCTAATTCGATGGCATTTGGTGTCCCGCTGGCATTGGCGCTATTTCGGTTGACAGGCGGACACGGGATTTCGCCATTGAATTAATGCTTCTGGTAGAGGTCGTTTCGATTCGGGATCGGGTGTTTGGTGGCCATCGGGCTACCGTCCGTTGCTGGTGCGTTCATTATTGACTGGGATCGTGCAACCGTAAAGTACATCGTACCACACGGCACAGCAGATTTTGAGGCTTACGAGAGGGTCATCACGGTGCCCGCAACGGTGAGTGAAACGTTCATTTGTTTTGGGTCGTTTGTTTTTTTTCCGTTCCCTTTGGGGAATGGGATTTATTTTCTTCGGCCTTGGAGGGTGGCACACTTGGAGGGTGTAAGGCCCAAAAAAAGTGTACATAAATAATGCCAGTGCAAAATCTGCAACCGATCAATGTTCGCTGATGGGAAATTCACTGCACAATGCACACGCGTGTGCGCAAAATAAGTACCGAACGTTGGTGAAAGCAATTTTAAGTACCATCCCCCCTACCGGGAGTACCGCTTTGAAATTGAACGGCACGTTCTCAGTGCGTGGGCTAGCGAAGAAGAGAGTGAAGCGTGGCTAATGCCACCACTGCGGGCGGTTTCGTTACTAGCTGCTACTAGTACTACTACTCGTCGAACGAACGAACGCTTATCGCCGCCAGCTTACGACCATTTTCCAATAATCACATCAACCTGAAACTGTCTGTGGGGTTCGGAGGGTGGAGGCGTTTCGTTTGCGCTGCCAAAAGTGTGGATTTGAAAAGACTCACCAACCGGGCCGGGTGAGCCGGCGGTGAAGAATAATTCCAATCTGGAATGTGTCAACATCGCCGCGGATTGCATTCGCTGCTTTTTTGTGGATGTGAAAATCACTCACTCAATGGCGTTCGCCCTGCGGGAGGGGAGGGGAATCTGTGCATCGGCACAAATCGATTGCATCGAGATCGTCCGTGCTCTGGCAGTGCTCTGTGCTTTCGGTTTTGCGAGGAAACGAACTCCTCGGTTCTGGAAAGCGGAACCGGATCCGGGGGCGCATCCGGGGAATCCTTTCGGGATCGTTTGGTGTGGAGCCCACATATGATTTCCACTAGAGTTATGTGCATTACTCGCGCTCTTTCACTAACGATGTGATGCATTAACGAGGTTGACCACGCGTGTCAAACTGTCGTGCAATTCAAATGGTTTAAACACGGTACGGAGCTGTAAGGTGGTACCGTGGAAGCTGATAAGCATTATATGGCTTAGCCGTGCGGGCGGAAAGCATAATCGAGATCTGTCCGAGCATTTCTTCATCCCGGGCAAGTCCCATCACAAACCCAACCCGTGTGGCAAGTGAAATCCGGCAGCTCAGTTGCTTTTAAGCCGGGAGGGATTTATCCGACCGCGGTCGGTCGAAAACTCATAAAATCAAGAAGCGCAAAGAAGCGCGCTGGAGAATTTTCATTCTCCCAACCAGTTCATCATTCCCACGGCAATGCAGCGGGCAACTCTTCTCTGCTGCTCGCCGGTGTTTCCTGTGCGCCATAAACAACGCCCAGTGTACCACCACCACCACCACCACCACCACCAGCACCGCACTGGATCCGAGGGTGATTATTTATTTTAGCTCCTCTTGCCGCGAGCTTACGCGCTCGCATACACACGGCTGGCAGCAAAGTTTAGCTCTTCGTTGTGGGAAGTTCGTTGTTGCGTGTGGAGATTCCGTTTTTCCGTTGCTCTTCGGAATCCACACAGCTACCACACACACAGGCCGGGGCCGCGAGGGGCCGCGGCCTGAAGTACTCACAGTTCGAATTCTCCCGCTACGGAAGCACCTGGAGATTATGGGAGAAGTTTTTCAATTTATTTTTACAATTTATTAAGCACCGGCCCCACCGACCGTGTTGGGCGTTGGGGTGGTTTGGGAAACAAATAACAAGGACACACTCCATCTGTACGCACCGTTGTTCGTTGTGTGCGCGCGGTAAATCCGGTGGGGTTTGGGGTTGAAAAATGTTTCACTGTTTGCATGTTGTGTCTTTGGTCAGTAGTTACCCCACGGAAGCCACCACCACCACCAGGCGGCTGATGGATCGGGGACTGATAATTGGTTGAAGGGGGGGGGGGGGGGGTGTGGGGAGCACGAGAACGGGGTTCATTTTTCACCAGGATCTCAATCGAATGTCATGTTGAAAGCCGTAAACCGGGCGCTGACTCCACCCGTTACCCCCGTGGTCAACTTGTCGTGTCACTGGGGGATGAAAGCGATCCGACAGCATCCGACTGCAAAACCGAGGTGGAAAATGCAATTAATAGTATACGTTTGTGCTGCCGTTTGTACGAGCCCCGGATCGAAAAGGGAACCGAACGGATTACGGACAAAGCTAGGCCAGCTCGAGCATGGAGATAGCTTAAAGCTGCTCCGCATCATACGAGCATCAAGAATAGAAGACACGGGAGAATGAGGCGAAGAAAGGCGCACTCGGAGACGGAGTGAAAAATGGCGCAAAGAATATTCCCATCACTCAAACGTCAGACGAATAGTTCTTTCCTTCTCGGGTGGGTGGGTGGGTGGGTGTAAGGAGTCTCTGGGTGGACAGATTCTCGATTAAACATCTTGCCGTCACCGTGGGATTCATCACGTACACCGAAAAAGGATTTGCAGCGGAAGAGAAGCGGTAGAGAAAAATCGTCCCCGTTTTCGGTGTTTCAGGATCAGGAACACCGATCCTGGTGTGCATCTGGTCGTTGGTAGCAGGGGTCGTATGGTTTTTTTTGCAGGTGTTTTTTTTGCAACACGTCGCAAAGAAACGGGACACAAACGGAGGGAAGCATAAAATGGACAATAACGATCGCGTGGAGCTCTCGGGAGCTGGGGAGGGGTTTGATTCCCGCTTGAAACAGCCATTCGGGTGAAACCGTCACCGTCACCGGCACCGGCACCGCCACCGAGAGCACGTGAGGCAGTGACCGAAGAATCGGCTTCTCGCATATTCTGGGTGAAACGACAGTGAAAGGGCTTTGTTGAAGATTTGAACGATAAAGCTGCTGCTGCGCCGAGCTCTGCTGTTCCGCCGCTTTCAAAAGATGAAGTAGAAGATGCACATCATCACAGATCGCAGTAGCCGTAGCGATAGCAAAGGCGTGTATCGAAGGAGGCTAGGCCAAACTGTGCGACGGATTTCAGGGTGTGCTATTTATTTCGTTCGGTCGGTTCGGATGTCAGCTTCCCTTTTTGCGTGCTATGCTTCGCTTGCAGTCGGATGCAGTCAGTTCGGTCGGCTGCCGGGTAGTACCTTAAGGTTGCCGGGGACTGCACCACCACCAAGTCACAGCGGAATGATTCGTTCAGCAAAGAATAAATATTGAATGAGATCCAAATGTTACCCCCGGTGCCCGTGACGTTCTTTCAGCGAACGAGTTTTCTTTCAATTTCGGGGCGGAACATCGAACGCGGTCTGGGAGGTTATCGTGCCTCTCTGCACGCTGGCCTAGCGGCGGGAAATGTTATTTCCCTTCGCTTCGTTCGCTTCGAAATCTGTTTCACTTAATGCAGAAGACGAACTTGTCTTGCAAGCAGATCCTCGCGCGTGGCCTCGGGGACGGTTGGGGTTGCATTTTGGATGTAATTTATTTGAAGTATTACACACCCCGGGCAGCAGTGGCTCGGGTGACTCGCATTTCTCTCTCTCTCTCTCTCTCTCTCTCTCTCTCTTTCGCTCTCCTGTCGCTTCGAGATGGATCCGAGATGGATCTTCGCTCAGTTGTTCGTCCGTTTTATCGTTTTGGCAGGCGAAACGCGTCGAAATGTCGTCGCTTTGTTTCGGTCGCAGCAAATCTGGCAGCAAGTTTCACGCGCCTCGTTTCCAGTTTCCAGCTGCATGAAGCTTTTCCAGCGTGTGCTTTTCTTTACGAACACTACGCTGCCTGATAAGAAAACCCCGTTCTCGTGCTCGTGAAAAAATGTGTTTCGTCATCTTTTTTGTCGGTTCCTTCGCAAACACCGATGTACGGGGGATGTTTTTGTTTAGTGTTTTTGTTGTTGTTGTTGTTACTTCATCCTTACCACGCGCACACAAACCCATGCCATCATCGTGGCCTGTGGGGCTGTGTGCAAACAGGAATGTTTTAATTACGGTTTTAATTATCCTAATTCTGTCAGGAAAATGAATGAAGATTAATTTCTCTGTTAACAAGTGATTATGCGCTGGCTTATAATTCTTTCTTTTTTGTCGTCAACCGCCGGAAGATTACTTTGTGGTTGATGGCTGTATTGGTGTGTGTTTTCTCGCCTAAAAAGGAATGAAAACCCGATGGCCTTAAAATTATGTCAAACATCGGACGAACAGCAGCGGTTGCTGGATAGTTTTGGGCAGTCGGAAGAAGGTTGTAGGAGTTCGGGCATAACATTACCGTGATTAATTTCTACTTAGCACACTAATGCCCACCCAAGCCAAGGATGGAAGAAGTGGTAGGCTTTATAGATTTAATTTATTCAACGGAATCAATTCCATAAATGAATGGATATTTATAAATTAAACCAGGCTTCTCGAGCTCGAGCTAATGGAGACGCCTGGTAGTTGGTGGATTTGGCAGGCAAAATGCTGCTTATCTTTCGGCTGGCTACCTTTGCAGCTGTAGATGAGTTACTATTTTTTCCCCCATAGAGCACGATCATTACAACGCTCCGTGTGCAGCTGTACACGTGGTAGGAGCGTTTGCAGAATGCTTCCCGAGCGATGGGCGATAATAAAGACGAGATTTTAAGCGCAACAGAACTACCGGATCGTGCGAAACATGCGGTCCGAAAATTAGATTATGAACTATGGTAGATCGTTAGAAAATCAACGCACGCAAGCGAGTTTCCCGCACGTGGCG
Source organism: Anopheles farauti (assembly GCA_000473445.2). Classification (NCBI taxonomy): domain Eukaryota; kingdom Metazoa; phylum Arthropoda; class Insecta; order Diptera; family Culicidae; genus Anopheles; species Anopheles farauti. The sequence continues at coordinate 5,127,743 of KI915048.1, forward strand.
AGGATCGGTGCGGGCAACGGGGGCGATAATTGTTTTAATTAAGTTTTCTTTCCCTTTCCCGTTTGCGCTTTTGTAGCTGGGATGGGATGGGGCGTGCAGGAAAGTATTAGAACAAATGTTCTACCCGTGAACGTGGCCCACAAGTAAGCAAGCGTAACGTAACGCACCCGCCATACATGCATACCTACTCTCTGGACAGAAGTTATTATAGCAATGAATTTATTCCTATTAAAATGAACGAAGTCCAACCAGCCAACCACACCGTTGTGGCGAAGTGTGAGAAACAGATAGCTCGGAACGGAGACAGTCCCTCGGCCGGACCTTGGCCAGTCTAATGTCGCACCGGGCGACGGAGGCGGCGTAATAAAGGCGGCTCTGGCAGGATTCTTCGTGGGGAGAGTGAACTTTTCGTTCGGCGGGAGGAACATGTACGTATATTGTGCCTTTCGCCAACGGACCCATCACCACCGTGCCAGTCGAATGCACTGCCTATTGTAATGCGGAGCGACGTTTGTGGACGGATAAAGTGTGTTTGTACTCGCACGGCACGGTACGTTACACTGGGCGCTTCGGGCGGAACCTTCGGGCGACTTGGTCAGCCTTCCCACGTGTGGGCCAAACGGGTGGTTACGGCTCATTCCGGGTTGTGTCTTCGCTTGTGGGAATAGTTAAGGCATCTATTCCCCCTTTTATGCTTGATCCCCTCACACGCGGTGTATGTTTGTGGGAATGTGCATGAAAACTTAGTCCATATTTGATTTTAATAGCACACGAACCAGCTTCCGAGACTCGTAGTGGTGCAAGGTACATTAAAGCTATGGTTCGAAGATTCTAGGCATTCGATGTGTTGCTCGTATGCAAGATTTAGAAGTAAATACACTACACTAACGAAGTCAATTTGCTGTTAGTGTGTAAATCCAATGTCTTGAACCTTTCGAGGGCCGATGGCCGAAGATTGGAGATCTTCTCTCAAGAGTTTCAGGCAAATATGTATATTTTTTCGAATAAAGATCTTATTAGGGTAGAGGTCAGATCGCCGAGTGTAGTTTAATATCTGTTTACACTTTCGTAGTAGCAAAACAAAGATGCATCGTAGCAACCGTTGAGGTTGCTATGCTGATGCAGTATGTATCGTTAATATGGTGATGGTTTTATATTCCAATATTTTTTCAAATTTTAAATTTATATTTTTAAACATAAAAAAGCTAACAAATAATTAGAAGATAAGTTGATATAATAACACATGAAATGAAAAAAAAAAAACATAAAAATCCCCTGTTCAAATTGATTTCGTGTCATCCCGTCACGCCGAACGTTTTGGATTTATTGTCCCCAATTTTCGCCCCACTTGATCGATCTTATCAGGCCACCCACCCACCCATCCATTCCTCGTGCAGCCAGACGAGTGCATTCGAGCGTGATTTGTAGAAGATATTAGGTGTGAAAGGGCAGTTTTTTAGCGTTCCGGCGTTCCGGCGCGGTGTAGGAGATAAATTTCGGCCCGTTAAAATCCTTCCAACCGCTTGTGGGTTTAAGCGTTTTTCAAATCGCTTTCGCTATTCACTTGGCCCATCCCGAGAGCTTAGGCTTGGATGAGAGCCGAAAGCGCTAAATCGGGTTTCGCGTGGGCAATTTAGAAACGTTTGTACCAGCTTGGTACGTGTATGTATGTGTTTTTTTTTCATTTCGTTTTCGCTTCCCCCCGCTCCCACCTTCCTCCCTGCCAAATGTGACCCATTCGTCATCGGCTTAGCAGCGCTGCGTGTTGCATTTCGGTTGCATTTGTGTCGACCACGGGCACCGTAGCGGTTTGTTTTTCTTTGTCTCCCTGCATGCATGCATTCGGTTGTTTGTACACACATTTGGGGCTGGTGGAACCGGGAAACGTGGGGGGAGAGGGGACTGTGACTGAAAAATATTTAAACAACTTTTAGCTTCTGCCAGCATCAATCAACAATTGCATCGCCTCTGCCATGGTGCGCCTTTCTGCGTAAAAAGCTTGCGACCGTGACTGGGGGACTAACCGAAAAAAAAGCGATGTTGTGAACACAGCTCGAGGACAGGTGGCGGGATGTATGGGCCGAAAAAATGCACCACTGCTTTGTTATGCACACACAAGGCACGGATGCAGACGAGTGGACGAGTGGGCTGCCTCTCATGGCCATCGAGATACCGCCGAGAAGCCGACAAGAAACGTTGTGTTTTGTGTGTGTGTGTGTGTTGGTGTGTGTGAAATATGCAGCTATTTGAGTTTTTCGTTCCCATCCAACCGCACACGGTGGCGTGAGAGGTTTCCACCCCGTTCGCAGCTATAAGGCTTTGTTCGAGCCAGGATTTGATGGAAAGTTTCCTCTCCCCCTTCTCCAGTCTATTCCCTTTGGGACGCTGGTTTCGAGTGGCTTTTGCTTATTTTACTAGTCACATATTTAAATATTATGCTTTTTGCCTGTTTTGTGTGTGCGTGTGTGTGTGGCTTCCGCTTTCGGCGTACTTTTTCTTCTCCCATGAGCTGCCGGTGTTTGTTGGTTTTCTGTTAGCATCATGCTTGTGGAAAGTGTTGCATGTCGTGTGCACACACACACACACACACACATACACATAGGCTAGTGCATAAACCCTAATTTGAGTTGTTTTCCTACTGCTGCAGTTTCCACTCGGTTTCCACTGGATTTCTATCCTTTCCCGAAACAAGTGAATGTGTTGGAATTTTTACCCTCCACCTCCCTCCTCTAGGGGGTACGGTTTGAGGTGTGTAAATACCGTGTTACTGAGGATAATCTTTTCACACGCCATCCTTATCGCATTGCAGCGATGGAAGTGAAATAAGTCTTCGTTAAACGAACGCTGCCGAAGGAAAAACCCGTTCCCCGTGTTCTTCATTAATAGACGGATTTCAGGCGACTGTACGCTTTCGTGGTGGCTTAAGTTTGCACGCAGAGGACGCAATAGGCCTTCAAGGCCTTCCGTTGCGAGTTGCGGCTCGTCGGAAGACTTCCATTAATTGGCAGCAATTATCATCCCGTTGGCACTCCATTATCGTCGGCTTCGGCGTTCGGAAGGAAGGCAGCCATCGTGCGGCAGTTGATGATGTTTTCAATTTAGTTCCCCTTGTCCACACCATACACTTCCCCGTGCCCTGTGCGTTTGGGGCGTGGGAAGTAGACTAAGAGCCACTAAACGGTGGTCCGATCTTCTGGTGGGAAATTTTCTCCCCCACTAATGCCAAACGACAGCTCGCCCATTTGCATAATAATACTTAAGATTCCCCGTTTGCCGAAAGGGATCGAGTCAGCGTCCACCACGCATCCCGGGGACACGGGGTGGTATGAGTTCTTTCTCGCCAGCGCACGTCCGGACGCTGTTGGGAGGGGGAAGCAATCAACAAAACGACAGCTACGTCACCGGCGATGAGATATCGTTCCAAACCGGTACCAACCGGTCAATAATAACTAAGGCATCGCTACCTGCCGCAAGCTAGCGTCAGGTAGCGAATCGGACAAGCCATACCGGCACCGATGGGATGGCTTTCAATTTTGCTGAAGCTTCGGGTAAGGTTGGAAAATTTCCATCCAAAGTGTTTAGGGTCTAAAGCCTTCAGAATTAATCAAATAGAAAGTAATTAAGGGCAGCAGGGCGGACACAGCACAGCACGGAAGGTTGGTTGGAAAAACAGGAAAAAAGCGAAAAGAAGCAGGGTGGAGAGAAAAAAAACACCCACACTGGGTAAAAATCCCGTTTAATTACCGAAAGTCAACCATAATCGCCTGTCGGTAAAAGCTGTTTGCGGTCTTCCCATCGTTTCTTCCACAAACACGAGGGGTGGGGGAGAGGGAGAGGGGGGGGGGGGAGGCCCGATTTTGGTTTCACGCCCCGTCGGTGGTGGTTTCGGGAAGGAAGAAAAAAATGAGCCGGAAAGGAAGGTTTTGATTTGATTGCAGGGAAAACGATGATACCGTAGGATTACGCATCCTGGAGTGTTTCTCGAGTCCCGCGTTGGTGGGTCCCTTCATTTTTTTTTCGCTCAACCTTTCCTCAGTCTTCTTGAAACATTCTTTCCGTTCACTGTAATTGTTGTTTTGTTTTTTTTTTGTTTTATTTCTCCCCTCCACCCGAGCGCGAGTTAATCTGCACTTCATTCGGTTCGAGTGGATCTCGCTTCTCGGAAATCAGTGGTAAAGTTGGCCATGAAAACGGTTTGTTTTTCTCCCGTTGGATTTATTTCGCGCCGGGAAGGATTTTCAATTAACACCCTGCGAGAAAAAAGTCTCTCGAAGCTGGTGCTGGTGTCAGTCTGCCTGTTGGAAAGGTATAATTTTATGCGCGATTTCGAATGCTTTACGGTGTTCGGTATTCGGTAGCTAATGCTGTTTCTGCCCCGCTACCGGGAAGCAGGTGTTTGACGTGACGTGCCATTTGGTTTCCGAGCGATGAAGCATCATGATTGGAAAATAAATTTTGTTAAAATAAATACCCGCACCCGTAGCTGTCGACGATTGGTCTCATGGGGTCTCCATGTGTGCCGATAAAGGCAATACGTTTCGATCGCCTTCAAAGACCGCCTTTTCCACTCCATCAAAAAAAAAAAGAAAGAAAGAAAGAAAGCACCATACACCCGTATCAAAGGGTTCATCGTACGGCGGGCACAAAGAGTGGGACGAAAAAGGAAAATTTGCCAGAGATTTCGGATAGGAATCGGTTGGCCGGTAATAAAACTGGCAGCATCCTTTCCCATTCCCCCGACCTTCCCCTCGTCAGGACGCTCCGGATGCGGGGATTTGGCGAACATTAAACGAAAATAAACATATCCATCTTTATGCCGGGCGCACGCCACGTGGTACCCCGCGCCTCCCTCCCCTCCCCCACCCGAGTGCTTTGCATTTTAAGTTCTCGCATCTCGCAAACCCGTTCCCGGTGAGCGTGTATTCTGTTTCGGCGCGATCCTTCTCCCCACCCCTCCCTCCGGGGAACCCCTGGACCGGACGAAAACCGATTTGTTGATTTCTTATCGTTTCACCAGCCAGAGAACGGTGGAAAAACGGACTTTCCACACACACACCGAATGGGGAGGGAGCGGAACTGGGCGGTAAGGGGAAAACAGCAGGAAATCGCTTCCAATGGCCTTTGATGCCACTGTGTTGCTATTTTCCGGTGGCCGTGTACGACGGATCCGGGTCGTGGTGAAAATCCTCGGGCCTCAATCACGAAATTTCAGGCACCACGAGATTTTGCACGTCCCTTTTCGTGCGCTTTGTGTGCTGGTGCCCTTGGGTGCCACTGATTGAATCCACGTGGGTCTGAGATTGGAGGATGAAAGGGAAGAGCGAAAAATCTTTTCCTTTCTCTGTATTATCGCCGATGTCCTTGCGCCGAGGGGTAGGCGACTAAAGCTCAACTTGGAGCCAATATCCATCGGAATCCGGTTGTGTCCCAATTGCGGGTCTTATTTCCACTTCTTCGGTATCGTGTTATTAATCAGAGGACTTTTCCTACCAATTTCGTGGAGCAAAATTTCTAGACTTTGTTTTTTTTTTTTGAACGTTCTCTTTGTGTTCCGTTGCGGTCTTTGTCGGTGGCTTGGAGTATCCGGCAATAAAATGTAGCCCCGCGTGGCTGCCGGCTTTTAATCATATTCCCGGTTTTGCGAAGTGCGACCGATGATCCTTACACCGTTAACCGTAGTGGACGAGCGGCGTGGGGTTGGGGTTGTGTATTGAAGGTTCGATTTTTCCGACGTCCGGAAGTATGGAAAAAAGCGTGTCTTTTATGAAAGCGTGAAAGGAAGCGAATGTCGAAAAGGCTAAGAAATCTAGTCGCGTTCGTTTGAACCATCATAAAAGCTGAGTTATTGTCGAGAAAAGTTCCACGAAAGCAAGACGCGCGATACGGCTTAAGGCTGTGATACGACCGGCAGAATGAGAAGGATTGGCTTTTTTTGAAATACTTTAGACGGATAATCCATTCCAAGAATGTTGGTTCTTAAAACCCCTCAATAAAAGACGGTTTGCTGATCGAAACGAGAAAGACAACAAATAAATAGCCAAAACAAAAATCTCTATTGATCGCAGCAGTCCATAAGCTTCACATTTCTGGTCGCATTGTTGTGAACATTCTTCCACATGCGAGCTGTTTTCTCTATCCGCCCAATCTGAATAAACAAAGCAAGTAATTAATCCTATTAAACCCGGGAGAAACAAGCATCAAAAGCGTGTTTTGAAAGGATAAACTTTGCCGGCACTCCATCAGACACCACGATCCGCATGCGATCGTTACCGTCGGAGCGTACGGGTTTGAGCACCGACGAAGAGCTGCTCTTCTGTTTGCAAAATTTTTGTTCACAGCTCTTGGAGTACTCTTTGGATTGGAGTTTAGTGCTTGTAAGAAAGTTTACGAGATGCTCCCCCGTCCTGTTAGCAGAATGGAAGCGCATGATGCAAGAAGAACCTATAAGCGAACAGCAGCTACCAGTGGGAAAGGGAAGGGACAGCGCGGGGGGAGGTGCAAATAAAAAGCGGGTCAAAATGGCGACTGAATGGGTTATGAAAGTTTTGATGGGTTTAAAAATGATGTTCCATTTTTCACACCGTTCCGTCGCTCCCGCACTCCGGATGGGTGGGGTATGGGGTGAATGAAAATCAGTTTTTCACGCTGCATCGAGCTTCCCGCACGCGGTGGTGAATTATTATGCAACACTTGCCGGATGCATAATAAAATTGCATTTCTTCTCTGGTGGTGTTTTTTTTCTCCACTGTGAGTTCCCAAAGCTTTTGTTTTGCTCTCTATCTACTTCTCTCTCTCTGTCGGAGGTTTTAGCTTGAATGTAGTTTTTAATGCTCCGAAAGAAAATAATTTTCCAACTGTCATATTTGTCACATGGCGGCTTTTGTTTGATATGGTAGAAAGAAAGAAAATGAAGGAGAGAGAGAGATAGAGATAAATTCGCACAACCGCTTCGTTTTACCAACCAACTGTTGCCAAGGAGGACGACGGTTTCCAGCGTTTCCCGCGAATCAATCAAAGGAGCCTACGAATATTACCTGCCATTTACACGTGTGCACCAGTGTTTTGCTTGCACCAGTGAGTGTCTGTGTGTGTATGTGTAACTGTGGCTGTATGTGCGTCGTCCGTTTTTGTTCGCCTCACACCACACACCGTACTAAAAGTTGCACTTAAATCAAACACAATTCCGACCGCCCGCAGTGTAAAAGGATATTTCCTTTGATTTATACCTTTTTCCAGCGAGTTGTAGTTGTGTTTTTTATTATTTGCTCGTTAGGGAGGGTGCGCGCGCGCTAGCGCGATCGGAAAAATGTAGGAGAAAATAAATCAATCGCGATAGTTGCAGCTGTAAAAACATCATGCTTCGTTTTGTGCTTTCGGTTCATTGTCATCCTCGGCGCTGTCCGGCGCTGCAGCGCGTCCCTTAGACGTGGCGAGCTGCACCGAATGTTCCAGAGAAGAAGAGAAAAAAATGTTCCAGACCTTACCACCCGTTCCGTAATATCCGTTCGTTAAATATGGTGCTACTTTCGGAGTTTTTATTGTGGTCTGCTGTATGTGTGTGTGTGTGTGTGTGTGTGTATGTATGGTTGTGTTGGTGTGCCGTTGTTACCACACTGGTCAGACAACATTTCGCAAGCTTCTGTTCGGATTTTTTTATCCGTCCCACCGTCCCTTTGTCGGTTTCCATATTGCATAGTGTTTTCGTTCGATTAATTTTACACTCATAGCGAGCCAGTCATTTTTTCTCACCCTCTCTCTCTCGCACTCTCTGTCTTCCACACATTTCCGCACTTGTTGTTTATTGTTCCTCACCTCCCCCACTCGGTGAGCTCAATCAAAGTCAACACAAAAGTCGAACTGTAATTTGGGGCTTGCAAAGAAGAAGGACGAGAAGCCGAAGCAAACGATCAGGGTGGAATTTGTTTGGTCAATGCCGGTAAAATATCCAATCTCTAGCGTCCTGACCATGCCCGTGCACAGTGTTCACACTTTTTGCCATTCTTTAAAAAAAGCCTGCCGTCCAAGCCATTGCGGTTGAATGGCGCTTCTGTTCGTATGGTGGTGAGGATTTTCATTTTCGGCATATCCTTTTGCCTTTCATTTCCGGCCTGCTGGAAACCGAGTTTCGAAGTAATGGGATGGAAAAAGGGTAGCAGCAGCAGCAGCAGCGGCGGTGGTGGTGATAATAACAGAAACGCGCGTCCCTAGGACAGCATCGAGCCACGATCGAGCCGCGCTGATCATCAGATCGTCATTATCGTCATGTTGTTGTATCATAATCGGTTCTCGCAGCATTCCCGCTGGCCAATAATCTCATCGTGATACAGTCGTATTAATGTGGCCCAGTCAGGCAGGGGCACCGATAACGGCACGCGAAGCGCATTGATCAAAGGACGCAAAAGGGAAGATAAAATTTCGCATATATTCACGACAGCTCAGCAAACAACCGTTGTCCGCGTGTGTGTGTGTGTTTGGGTTATTTTTTTCGTGCTCCGCTCAGCTTCGAATCAAGCCACCGAATTCCCGCACACTATCAAATACAAACATGCAGCTTGGCTATTTTTTTTTTGTGTCCGCAATCTGGATTCCCGCTGGAGTGGATTTTTATGCAGACGCGTTCGAAGGCGGCGAAGCTCAGCAATGAAATAATTGAATTATATTTAACCGAACCGGAAGCGCCCGGGCCGGAAGGTTGCCGTACCGAAGTGGCCTGGCGGAGGCTGTGCATTCGCGTGTACACGTAAATCAAAGGGAAACTGTCCTCCACCCGGCGTTCCGCGGAAGCACCGGCCTCGGCTCGCTCGGAAAGGATATATTGAGGAGAATTATGGATGGGATGCAATTTTTATTTTCAGACAGACACAGGCTCGGAGAGGGGAGGGTTTTTTTTCTCTTCATTTTCGGCACCACCTCCACACCAGCAGCATATTGCATATTTGCCGTCTGGATGGATTTATGCTCTTTTGGTGTGAGGTGCGTGGATGCGGGATGAGAGTGTGTTTCAATTTTTTTTGTTAATAATTTCAAAAATTTATGCCCCACTCCACCGCCCCGTGCGAGAGACATCAGGTTATGCAGAAAGGCAGCCATCTATCTATTTGCATATCTAGTTCCGCGAGCTTTGTGCTGGCGTAGTAAATTATGCTAGCGTGACGGTATCTTATGCTTGGCAAAATGTGCAACACAATCGAGAGGGTTAAATTTATTTACCAAAACATCCCATTTATTGAAGGAGAGAAAGAGACAAAGAGAAACTAAACGACTCATCAGCACATGCTGTTTTTGGGAGCAGTTTAAATGACTTTTATTGCTTTGCTCCTACTCAAAGACGAATTAAAAATGACAACAGTGGTAAAATAAGTTTCTACACGCGCTTAATCGTGCGCTGCTTCCATGTTCCACCCATCCCACCCAAACCCACGCATCGGTTCACTCGGTACGATAAGAATCGAAATCCACAATCGAATCATCGTTGACATTAAATGGCTTCGATAATCTGTGCCCATTGGTGTGAAAGCTTCCCAGCAGCGTAGCACCCCATCATCGCCACTTGATGTTCGCCAGTTTAAACGAGCAGAAAAGCGTCGTTAAGATGATTATCACCCATAGCAACCGGCCAAATGGCGACATCACACGCGGATGCGCCCGGCGATGTGCCCGTAAAACGCGGTGCGATTCTATTTAAAATCCTTTTTATTCTACGTTCCTTTCTATTGTTTTGCGAGCGGAAAACAAACACGATTAAACACACAAACAACACGTTCACTGCCACTCTCGTCCGTGGCGCGTGTGTTCTAAATGTGTGTCCGGAAGTGTCGAAATCGTGCGCAAAAATGTTCGCACCGAAAGATTCTTTATTATTTTTGGCCCCTTTTTATTTGCCACCCTGGGAGACTTGGGTCGTTTGATCGCACGGAGATTTCTGTGAAGCCAATCCAAGCTAGTGATTCCTGTTGTTGTTGCACTTCACGCGCAACGGTGACCGAACAAGCAGCAACAAATCGAATAGTCATCATCATTAAATGTTTGTGCCAGTGAAAACAATCCATAGCGAGAGACCCGGAGCACGCGGTGCTAGTGGAAACTAATTCACATACACACACACACAAAATACACTACCGTACTGGTCGCATGCCAAGAAATAGGATACGGAAGCTCGCCTGAAAAAGGGGAGCGAATAAAATAGAACGCAACAGACGTTTCAATCGTAAAATTTAATAACGCTAATAACTTTTATATTGCCGATACTATTTTTCAGCTTCTCGAGTGAGCAAATTCTACACACACACACAGACACACACACCTATACAAAGCACGTGTCCGCTGCGAGTGTCCTCGTTGGTTGGAAGTTCCGGAGGTGTTTTTTGCTCGCTTCCTTTTACTGTCCTGCCTCGGCATGGCATGCATGGCAACACTTCCAGCGGCAACCGTTGTCCAGTGGCTGTTGGTAGCGGCCCGTGTGGCGTAGTTGCAGCCACGTAATTGCCATTCTGGTGCACGATTCGATGGGCCTCGTTCCACACCACGCCATGCGGTGATTTATTCCATCCGATCCGCATCGCGATTTAATCATCGAGTCCCACTTGTGTCCCGCGTGTGGTGGTTGGGAGGGCAAGGGAGGGGGTGGTAATGAAATCGAATCGTTAATACGGAAGCCGCATCCGCGAACGTCGGGGCGGATGGATGTTGTCTATCCGTGTTTTATGGTGTATGTTTTGAGGTTTTTCCCCCCTTTTTATTTGTTTCTCGCAGTTTGACGAGGAGCAAAGCTTTTGAATGGCTCCCGAAGCTGGCAACAGGGACAGCTTGATGTTTGCGTTTTGGGTGCATGAGCGTAGGGAAAGTTTGGCTTTGCTTTTTTTTGGGTAATTATTTGCTTGTTTTCGGACTCGAATGGCTCCTAAACGTTCCAATTGCTAGATAATGTGCCGGACGATTGAACGATGTTTTTGCGTGTGGTCATTAGTTAATAGCAAAAGGGGGTTAATATTGGGTGAGCAGCATTAAATACAAAATATTTGTGATCCGTTTTTTATGTTTACTATGGAAAACTATCTGCAATACTTTGTTGCGAGGAATAGTTTTAGGAATTGGATCTGATGAAATTGGAATGATTTTGCTTTTTTCAGAAGTGCGCATGGCTGCTCTGGATGTTAATTATTACGAAATAAATATTAAATAAATGGTATTACTATTTATCTATAAACATAGCCGCTTTTAAAATTAAATTTACAATTAATTTTAAACAATTACGACGCCATTTTGTAGATACAAGCTTACGTCTAAGCAATCGAATCGCAGGCGGCATTGACAAATGCGTCCAATCAAAACCAATGGACCTGATTTCTGCTCCTAATGTGCAGCTTTCCTGTGACATTTGTTGTTTCCGCTTGACACAGGGTTTGTTTTGTTCGTTCAGAAAATACGACTGAAAACAAGGAAATACCAAACCATCAATAATGCATGATTGTTGGAGCCGTTTTCTTTGCATTGCAAATGCAATTGCAAGTAGCATGCAGCTCTCCTGCCTTTTGCATGCAGTTGAACCCTCCCCGAAATGCTGAGCCATCGTCGGTCGAACTTTCCCTGGAAGGTAATTAGTTGTAATGATACAAAGGAATCTGCACGGTGCGATGCAGAATAATCGATAACGCAACGGGTTTGCTCCCTTCCCTTCGGGTGAGCAGTAATTGATTTCCATTGAATTGCAGCAACGGGATCGATTGGAAGCTTAACTTAACGTCGGGTGGAAAGCAAACCGAATAAATTGATTGCGTTCCTTAAGCGAAGCAGTAAACCGCCCAAGGTTTTGTGGGACGGGAAAGCGAAACTTTATACAATTTGCCTCGCAGCGTTCTGTGCGGTGCTTGCCGGTGCCACTGAAGCAGCTTTGGTGGAAGAAATTCAGTTGTTCTTTATGACTTTACTCACCCAAGTCGAGTCGAGCGATTGTTTGTGTTTGCCTATCGCAACTAATTGCACTGCTGTGGAAGAAGAAATAACTATCCCCGCCCATGTGGAGAGGGAAAAAAAGATACCAAAGCAATGTTTGATCTTTCTGCCACCAGACAACAACGACGACAACGAGAACGACAACGCCAGGCAACAGAGAACTCCGAGCCAGAAATTGGAGGATGTGTTTGTTTCGTATCCGTTGCGAATCCGAGACCACCCCGAGACATCTCCTAGTACGAACGTCGTCAATCACATCCGTATGCGCCTACGGCGAAGGAAAACGAGAAGCCCGGGAAGCCCGAGAAGCCTTGCGCTAGGTGAAACAGAGTAGGCCCTTGAAATGATGCCGCTGTGGTCAAGCAGTAGTTAAAAAACAATATTGATTTAAAAAGTGATCGATACTCCGATAGCCTAGCCAGCTAGGCAGAGGCCCAAGTTCAAACAACAACAGCGACATCTGGAAAACGCTCACATTTCCGGCCATTTTTGGACTCGAGGTTTGGGCTCGAGACTCGAGACCGGTAAATTCCGGACTTCACAAACAGCAATCAGGAAGTGTTGATAAATATGTATCGAAAGACGTGTGCAGTTTTGGAACCGTCCCAAGGTTTATCCTGCACACATGTGTGCGTGTGTGTGTGTGTTTATTTGTGTCACTTGCAGAGAATCGGAGAGCGGGAGTGTCCACAAGACAGCTGAACCGTATCAACCTTTCCACCTTTCCCTAGCCCTCCTTGTCGGTGCTTTTGATATTCACTTCTTCCGGTGTGAATGTTTTCGGACTTCGGCCATGATGTACCGGTGCTTGTGTGGCCTATTTTTCATTCCTCCGAAATGGAGGTTGGTAAAGTTTCCGGCATGTGCCCAATGATGCCCCAGTCTTTGATTAGAGAGTTGTTTCATCGAAACCTGGGACGAGCGTCGTGGCGTGTCGTGTCGAATTGACGAATAGATGGACTCTCCGGTTCCCTGATCTACTTTACCCTGCTGGCCTTTGGAAATAATATCGCACACTCATAACCGTTTACCGGGGACACTCCGTGGGGTGGGAATTTTCTGGGAACACGCAAACAAACGCCGGGAGAGCGATTAAACAAGCAGTGGATATATTTTTCCAAGCACTCCCAAAGCAAACCCAATGTTTATCCCTTCGTTCGTGGAACGGTTTCGGATCAAATGTTTTTTTTTTTCATTCGGCACAGGTTGTGGCCAACTCGCAACAGGGAACGAAATGAAATTCCTCGTTCGACCGCAAACAAAAATTGATTGCACTGGGAAACGAATTTTGCGTGCGTGGGTTTGTTTGTTGCATTTTTATTTCCCACCCCCCAGGTGGCGTTTGCCGTGCAAACTTTGAATGGTTGATTTGTTTTGCTTCTCGGTATTACAATGATGCCAAAATACTTGTGCAGATGCCAAAAATGCCGGTGCATCCTGTTGCTTACATGCATGTGTTCTGTTGTTTCTTTCTTTCCACTTGAATGTTGCCACAAAACCATTCCGAGTTGTGGCAAGTTGTGCAATCGACGATGACAAATGATGCCAGTTTACGATCCCATACGGGCTCGGTTCGATTTTATTCTTTCAATTTGCTAAGACAATCGTATTCAGTGGCAGCATTTGCGTATCAGGGTGGTACGGACACAAATCCTGTGGCAATTGTCACAGTAATTGGACCAAATAAACAGGAATGAGGGGATGATAATACATATTCAATGCCGAAAATCCGTAGCTTCAGCGTTCGCATGTGTACGGAAGTGTACCCTCCACTCTCCAGCTCGTTTGTTATCGTCGGTCATAGAGAGAGAGAGAGAGAGAGAGAGAGAGAGAGAGAGAGAGAGAGAGAGAGAGAGAGAGGAAAAAAACATGCACTGTTGAAGGCACCCAGCCAGGGTTTACGGTAATCCACAAAACGGCAAAGTTCGCTCGTTATCGTCGGGCTGGTGAGGATGGGGATGGGGACATACACGCCACACAACGATACACATTTATATTCATCGGAATCTTATGATCTCGCACCGATTGCGAACACTCACAGGACTCACAGAGGCCCTTCCGTCCTGAACCATGGGAACGAAACGAAACGAAACGGAAGGAGAACGACTAGCTTCCGGATTCCCTCGTGCTGTTTTGTAACCCCTTTAACCCCTTCCGATAAGCAACAGCAGCAGCAGCAGCAGCAGCAGCAGCAGCATCGAGCAGAAGTGGCAGGCTTACTTTAAAGGCTCCTTTTGCATGCCGTTTCTCCGATTCGGTACTTAACAATTGGCGTCCATTCCGGAGCAGCGTGCTTGGGATTCGATTACGGCGGCTCCTGTATCTTATCTAGAGCTATGGGGATTTTTTTTTGTACGTCGCTTTCCATCCATCGCTAGGGGTTCGGATTAAAGCTGATTCGGAGGTTTTTCTTTTCTTCTTTTTTGCTACCCGATTCGAAAGCACCGGTGTAAGCAGGATTCGAAATTTGGTTTTCTGAAATCGTCGACACATGGCCATGGCTTCGATCGGTTTGGTTTTTGGGGGGAGGAGGGGGGGGGGGGAACAGGAAAAAAGTCTTCCTCTCGCGCTTCCTCGCGTTCTCCTGCCCTGCTGCCTGCCAGTCAATTTACATGCATTTTCCCACCGTCGTTTCATACGCCGTGATGCACGAGCATGGTTTCCGCTCCGCGTTCGGATGCTGTTCCTGGGAGGGAGGAAAGGGGGAGAAGTAATTCATACGAAGCAAAATGTACGTACGGGGAGGCATTTTTTTTTCGAACTGTCGAACAAAAGGCTAAAGGAGCTGTCAGGTTTCCCTGGGAGGGAGCTGCATTCGGTTCGGTTCCTGGAAAATGGAGTTTCTGTCTTTTCGGGACGTTCGGTGTGTCGAGAGCAAGGAAATGTGAAAGGCACCAACGGATTAGTGGGACAGAGAGCAGGGAGAATGGTGCCCTGGGTGGGTGGTGCCACGTTTCGCATCAAACAAGCATCGGAGCATTATTGTCAAAATATTGAAGATGATACCATGTGCAAACACTCATCAAAACTGCCGACACACAGTGACAGGCCTCCGGTGGATTTGAATAGTAATGGATGTTGATTATTTCCATTCCATTTTTAATGGCGTTAGTGATGGGGTTTTCGATTTCGGTGAACCGTTTATCGGGCACGCCTGTCATGAAAAGTCGATGAATGAGTCAGTTGCAGATCATTGCGCCATTCGAATTCGTCTCGGGTGGGTGTGTGGTGAAACCGATTTCCGATTATTGATGGCCGTTTCACGCCTGGGAAAGCTTTAATTAAGCCCGACAGAAGACCCCCCCCCCCCCCCCTGAATCGTTGATATGATCCACACAATTTATCATCTCGCAAAATGTGCTTAAGTGAAAAGAAGTGTGAAAATTCACTTCCGCTCCCGATTATCTCACCGTACGGCACGAGGCAAGTGCCTTACGAGCGTCGTATCAGCGGTCGTCGATCTGCGACCAGAACTTTGCGAAACAAGCGAGCTTGCCTGTCACCGGCACTGTCCCGTCGGGAGTTCCGGCAAGCGGCAGGAAGCGGGGCAATGAGACCAAAACATTTAGCGACGGAAATTAGGCAACTTCTCAACGCATGAAGTATCATTTCGCGGGTCTACCGGAGGGAAGACGGTAACTATCGTCCGGATATGTTACCATCGTCGCACACGACACACATTCTACACATTCACAAAGATTAGATAAAGCACCCCGTAGAAGCAGCAGCAGCAGCCCGGAAGCGGATGCCAAAAGATGAAATGCCAGGAAAAGCACAATCACTTTGTTGACATCTTTGTTCATTTCCTTCCTTCCTCTTGGGTGCGTGTTTGTGTGGATGTGTGTGTGTGTGTAGAATGTGCCACGTATCCTGGCTCGTCTGCCCGTGAAGCCGAGTGCTGTTGGAGTTGGTGGTGTTTTTTTCCTTCACTCCCTCCACCCACCCCATTTTCATTACACAGCAGCGATGAAAGTTTTTCCCCCTCCGCCTGTTTGATGGCAACCGCAGGCAACATCTCGGGCTGGTGTACGATTACTGAAATGTTTGGAAAACTCGTACCACTTGTCTCGTTCGTCGGTGTAGACTCCGTGCACCGACTCAGACATGGCAGTTCGCAGTTTGAGGCAATCAGTGTAATCCAGCGTGTAGTTTACAGGTAGCGGTGGGGTCGCAAGAGGTACAGAATTTACATACAGCCGAGGTGCAGTTTTTGTGCTTCAATTCGCTCAGAAAGAATCGCGTGAAGTAGTTGGTATGGGTGTTTTTTGTTTTCGTTTTGGCTAGCATTTTATTTCTTTCTAGAATATTTACTCGACAAATTGGTCGGTTTTTTTGGTGCTGCACATACAAACGAGTATATAGTGAAGAGTTCACTTCTCCAACGTAGCAGTCCGTTGTTTGTACTCCAAACTAGTGTTAATGAATTTCTTCCTTCGCTCCATTGCGTTAGACGGACCGGGTACGGTGACTCATTTGGTGAGTTTATGTTTATACTTATCTAGTAATTTGATCCGTAAGAAGTGCATAAACGACGAGAAAACAGTTACATTCGCAAACGATTCTTCTGACAATCGCACCCGTCACGCAATCGTCGCCCGTCCTCCCGCTCTAACCGAAACCGTATTCGTAATAACCATCAAAGCAACCATAGAAAATAGAAAATCCGTCGGCGACGAACGTTGTTGGGTCAGTTTCGGTGCAATAAAAGCAAGCAACGAATATCCTTCGAGTGTCCGTGGTGGCCGTGACGGAGTGAGAGTAAGTTTTACAACCAACTATTCGGCGCGTTGCTGGTACGCCAGTGGGTCAGTTTTATTTCGGGATTTCTTGTTTTCTGTTTTTTTTTTCCTTTTTTTTGATAGATCCTTCTAGTTGAATCTTCGTTTGTACTTTCAGACTCGTGCGGCGTACTCGGAGGATCCGCAAAAAATGAGAACATAAAAGCCCGGCGTCGGTTGGGTTGCAAATGAAAAGATGAAACTTTCATGCGCTACCAGCTCATAAATGGACAGATAAATCTAAATATGCACTTCCACGCCGGGCGCTCCATGCGTGGCTCCACGGACGGCCTCCTTCGTATGTTAGACTTTAGATCTGGTTTATCTGTGGTAAATCCGTTTTTTCGTGGTGTGTGTTTTTAACAACGTCTGCTAGAGTCGCTAGTTGTGCTACGTACGGTGGACGGTTTAAACCCGAAAAGGACAATGCCACACCACGAAGTATGTGGAGTGCTGCGAGGGTGGCCATAAACACTGCCGTTTCGTATGGTGTCATGTCTTGTGGGAGTATTCATCACGATGGCTGGCTGCAAAACGGGCATGCATGCTCGATGTCCGCGCGAGACGCTTCTCTTCTGCTGCATGCCCCCAGGACTTACCCGAGTGGAAGAAGGAGGAAAAGAAAAAAAACCTTTATAAAAACGACCCAGTATATATGACTTTTCATTACACATTTGTAGTGTCATTGTATGGGATGAAGAATTCTCTCTCCCTCTCGTTCGAGGGCCGGCACGTGGTGAAAGCTTGTTTCAAGTAGTGACCGTTGAAGTGTGCGAGAAGTTTTACGACAGAAAAGATTTCTACTCTCTTCAGGGGTCCGGTTTTTGTGTGAAACCCGGACCGGACAGATGTGCGTCATGAATGAGTGTGTTCTTTTCTTCTTCACAGAACAGTTAAACCTTCGCAAATAATGTTTAGAAATGTAAATTAGAATGTACTATTAATGGTACCAGTGGAGGCCGCTCGCAGTGTTTGTCATTACTTTGAAGGAAAACCATTTTATGGTGGTGTTGCTAATGAAAAGAATAATTGTGCTGAACGAGCTCTGCAAAGCGGCATTGTCTCGGTGAGCCATTCCACACGTACCGTAGACGAGTGCAGTCTCGTATGTAGGACATTGCAAACATTTTTCACACCTCGACTCTCGTTCCTGTCGTTCTTAACCCGTTCTCACATCATCAGGAACCCTTTTCAATATGAGAGTAACTTGAGTTGAATGATAAAATTAGCCTCTTTTGACAGAGACATGGGTGCTTAACGAAGTTAGGTATCAGCTCAACTGTTTTCCATCCAATTTGTTACACCAATTTGAGTGACCGATTGTACGGAATGCGGTGCAGTTGGCCGTGTAGCTTCTCCGTTTTGTCACGGTAGGACACACCTCCCCAAGGGGTTCACGTTCACTAATCGTCTCAAAAAGTTGTCTATTATTCATCAGTTTAATGCGTTGCTACTCTCACACGCTTCCTCCCCGTTTGGTCGTTAACGAAAGTTTAGACGAAAGTCCATAGCCCCGGCGGCAGTTTCCCGTTTAAACGGTTCCGTTCCCCGGGTGCATTTCGTTCCCGGGCTCGGGTGAGGTACGAACTTTCATAAAATCTTATTAACTGCACGGTGAGCGGGGATGAAGGGCGGAGAAATAAATCTTGCATTTTGCAGACGCCCGTTTTGGCATCGCTTTCGATGGGACCGGGAGGTTGCTTGTTTACTGGTAGAATGTTGTTGCTGCTGCTGGTGCTGATGCTTCCGATCGCCGTTTGGTCGGAAGCAACAGCAGCAAAATTCTATTACACTCTCTTCGACAAAGTTTCACACTTTTTGGCGTCACCCAGGGCTTGCGGTTCCACCGGGAAGCTCTTCGTGGGTTGTGCTTTGTGGAAAAATTTGACACTTTTGTCCCGGGATGGGTGGCGCGAGCATTTCGTTGGTAAGGGTATTAGCATTTTGGCTTGTCGGGGACATTACGACACTCGCTCACGTTGGGGTTCCCGTTGAAGTGCAGATATTAGATTATTTTAAAAGTGCTGCTGCACAGTTTGAGTTTGATCAACTGCTGGATAGTGTTGCATCTGCGCAGCCCCATAAGCTTGTGCTAAATTGTGTTCGTTATCTACATCGTGCCGTTGCATTTTGTTCCGATTTGCAGGACAGAACTCAGTCTAAGCCGATGGTATTTTAAACAGTGCGCTTGAATCTGCTTCAAAACCCCGAACGCCCGTTTCCAATTAGAAGAGAGTTATGGTTGTTATATATTTTTCCATTACAGAAAACTCGACTGTCAAGCAATGAGTTGAGCTAGGGATTAGCACGTGCAAAAGCGATTTATAGTTTCGTATGGAAACACGATTCGGATGGATTTGCGTCCCGTTTAAACCCTTAGACCAAGAAGCCCTGCCCGGCAGCAGTGGCGTCGAAGCGTAGAGTAGATTGTAAGGTTTTTTTGCGTAAACATTATTATTCTGCTGTCTTAAACTTTGTTCCTTTGCAGCCACCGGGAGATGGCGGGAAGGGGGCGGTTCCGGGGGATGTTGGAAAACTTGGAAACAGATCGAATCGATGCTTCTTTCGGCATGTGCACAAGCGCACGATTTGTGAATCTTGTTTGCGTTCTACAACCGCAGAAGCATTGCCCGGAAGACGGTGGTTCCTGGACGGAAGGAAAATGCGTAGGTGATGAAGTGTATGGCACATATTATTTCCTACTCGGCCCGGCGTGCGTTGGATTTTAGCATAAGTCAACATTTGCTCGTGTGTTATTCCAGCTTAAGAAGAATGCCGCCAGCCGGGAATCGAGAATACACACGTACGTACATACAACATGTATGTGTCCTCACTTAAAATCCTCACCCTTTATCACTCACAGGCGCAGTTGTTTTATGAAGCGACGAGACAACGACGTAGATTAACTCCTCGGTAAACACGATCATACATCTTATCGTTTGTAGAAGCTCCCGTTCGGTTCGAAGTACGCCGAGGTGTCGTTGCGTGTATGTGTGTGTGTGTTGGGGGTTATGGTCAGCAACAGCATGTCTACGCTGGTTCGAGATGATCTAGTGCATTGTCCACCGTGCAGCGAAGGATAGTTGCTGGCGCCGGTGAAGCATGATTCGATTGTTAACAGTAACAATTACACGTCCACTTTCACGCACCGATCACTTTCAACAAGCAAGTTCACCGTGAGGGATGGCAAGGATGATGCCATAACTGATTCATCTCAATTGTTGGTGTCCACGCGCAAGAAGGCGGTGGAACACACCGACCGTGACAGTCATTAATGGTGTGATTATGTAAAATTAATTTTCGATTACAAAACGTCAATCTTGCTGCTACGAAACCGAACCGAACCGGAGAAGGAATTAATCGAGCAGGACGGTGGAAATTGCCAACGATAGCCGGGCATGTATCTGTTTGCATGCGCACTGTTCTCCACGGTGAAGGACGATGGATGGACCCCAATGGACTCTGGAAAAGCAAATCGGGGAACGCGTAATGAGCGTTCAATGGAAGACGGCAAGTGGTGAGTAATTAATTGCTCAATAAAATTAACTACGAAGCTCTGTCGATATCACCATGGTAACGATGGAAGGAAGGCGCTGTTTTCGCTCACTTTACTTTACTCATTGCATGTTTTACGAGAAAACGCACACGTGAAGTAGTTTTGCAAACCAATTCGGTAAGGTTAGTTGGAATTAATTTTAGAATGAATAAAATCGAATCAAATCGTGCAAGTAACCACATACTGGCGCTTTTCATATCGTGTCTAGACGCATTTAATGCGGGGTTCACCGCCTGCTCGGATCGTCGAAAACGTAATGCAATTGTTCCCGCAAAAAGCCCTCTCGTTCTCAAAGATAGACGAAATTTGTGAATTTGATATCCATGCCGAAATTAGCGAGAGACTTAAATCATTTAACCGCACCGAAGCTGCAGCGTGCTGCTGGTGCCGGGCACGTGCACAGGGAAAGTGAGCGACTAACCATTTTCTTGGTAAATACACTTCAATTTGATTGCGACGAATCGGTTCGCCGATCGGACGGTATTCCGTTGGCTGCTTTCTTGGAACAAGCCCCGGACCGAGCACGCCACTACGGACGACGCCAAATGCAATTTAGGGCGATGCTTTCGATAGCACCTGACCAGCTTCCCAGCGAAGCCGGTGCGAAGAAAAATTGGAATTAATTGTGAACGAAATTTGGCGTGAAAATGTGGCTTACAGTTTGCTTGTAAATAGGGAAGCGTTTGCGTGAACAATTACGCACGGAAAAGCCATTGATATCGGGAAAGTGAAGGGGAAAAGTGTAGCAGCAAATTACAAAGCGGGGCGTAGGTTTCTGTTTCGATCGTGGTTATCATGTTCTGCACGATTCGGGGAATGAAAAATACGTAATTAGTTAACTAAGGTTCCTATGTGTAAGTGTTTTTACCGTAGAAACGAGATGTTTTTGCTTGCCATGGTAAAGGTTATGGGTTGTTCGTCAATTTCGCCGTAATGCTGTTGCATTTTCAATTAAATCTTCCAAAACATGCATGCACGCGATGCGAATACGGTTGGCAGAAGAACAAAGAATCGGGGAGTTCTGTTCAGTTTCTGTTCTGACGCAGCTTTACAATCGAAAACACACACACACACACACACACACACACACACACTGTTGTGGACGCATTTGTTGCACGAGCAATATCATTAATAGTGTGCCCGGTGGAGGGAATGTTCAAGGATAGCGTTCGCGTCAGACGAATGAGCTAACGAAGGAACGGGCGAATGGACAGAACGGGCTAGCACTGCTCAAGTAACGCCATTAGTCACATCAAAAAATAACACAACCATCATTAGTACGTCACCGTCGCAAGGTTGTTGTTTCGTTGTTGGGTTCGTTGTTTTATGCGAACATTTCCCCGTACTTCAATGTTCCTCGTGTCGTCTGCCCGCTTGCCCGGTCCGATCGTTTGAGCCGGGCGCTTGATCGGAGGTTGAGTGAGCATGGAATCGGGTGGTGTTCTAGAACACATGACGCCCGGAAAGCATGCGAAGCCAATACGATCGCAAAGAGTATTTTTTTTGCATTTTTTTTTCTCGCTTACATTCGTATGCTTCACAAAGCTCATTGCGAAAGGTGGAAAGTGAGTAATGCGCTTGAACCCACCAGGACAGCGGAAAGTCCTGAGAACCGGGCGCGCAACATTATTCAAATGTGAGAAGTTACCCCGGAGCGAAAGTCTTGGCGCACCATTATCAATCAAGCGGGCTACTTGGATTCTCGGTTCCTTTCCATCACGGTTGCCATGGAGGCGCCGGTTTGCGAGTTTATTACGTTTAAAACGGAAGCAGCATCTAATGCGCGTGTGTTGGTTGGCACGGGCGAAAAAGTGTGTGAAAAATTATTCATTTGCTATCCCTTCCGAACCAATTAATCGTGTCAGGCACGCTTCAATGCACGCGGTGGGAAATTAATCTCTGTCGGAACTGGTTCGACTGGATTCGAGGGGGAAGAAGGGAGGTTTCCCATGTCACACTTCACGGGGGTATGTTTTTGATAACATAATTAGCATATCAGTAAAACCAAAAAAAAACCTTCACCTTCAACACCTTCACATGGGACTGGCCTAATCCGTGCCGTAATCCGAATTCGTTCGCCTGTGCCTGTGCGGTGCGTAATTAAATAAAACCTTTATTTTGATTACAAAATTCCAATCCCAGTCGCAAGCGCGTGTGGCGAGCCGTTTGGGAATGACGGAAATTTACCCCTTTCGAATCCACCACGGCTTCGGAATTGGACGCACGACGCCTGTCGGGTGATGCGAGTTTCAGCTGTGGGGCCCATTTTGATAATGAGGTGGAAAATTTCATTTATGTTCCTCGCCACCCACACCCACTCATTACCACCCAATGGTGAGGCTCGGGTTGTAATGGTCAATCTAGTGTTGGGCAACTGAGTTGGGCGCCGAATGACTGCAGTGAACTGCAGCAGGCAGGGACATTTCTCTGCACTTCAGATCTGGGTGTTACTTCCTCTTTCATTCTCTCTCTCTCTCTCTCTCTCTAACATGGGTTAGGAAAACATAAAAAACTCGTAATGCATTCTGCCAACATTCTTTCCGTTACATTGTCACCGAGTGGATGCGTGCGTGTGAGATGCATGGAAAATTAACGATCAGCTTTCTGTCGGAGCAGATTCAGTTTCCACACTCATTCGCAACGGTGCGTATTGTTTGTTGGGGGCCACGGGCAAGGCAACAATTCCAACTGCCCTCAAATCCTATTTAGCTCGGTAGATGTGATTAAAATGCAGTCATTTAGCTACCGGTGAAAGAACTGTCACCGGTTCCGTTCGGTTTCGGCACGTTGAAATGGCGATGGTTTTCACCTCATTGCAGAAAATTCAAACGCATCTCGTATGCGAGAGTGTAAATGGGTGAAGTGCAAACTTACAGTCCTGGGTTTGACCCAAAAGAGGCAAACGATCGCTGCCGTTGAGTGATTGTGAAACGTGTGTATGGTTGTATATAATTTATACAATTTAATTTAATATGTATTTTACTGAAAACGAACATTATTGCAAACAAATGTCACGGTTTTCCGTTTTATTGGACAATTGGACAGTACTTTTAACGCACCCGTTAACCAAGCCAAGACTCGTTTTGAAGGCAAAGGTCAAGGCGACTTCAAACGTCTCAGCAGGCATAAAGATTTAAGAGTGCATTAACTAAAAACTACTAAAAACTCATTACACGAAGCGCCCTGTCTTACCTTTTTTGGATAGGACAACGTCATTTTTCTAGCGTTGGTTGGAGACTGTTTCATTTCATTCAACCACCACATGACGTCATCGTCATCGCCCGTGGTTTATTTGCCTAGCATTTACATGAATACATGTGCGTTTAATGGAAGAAAACAGTAATCCAACCACCGTTGCGGTTTATCGTCCCGCCTGCTTAGATGGTGTAATTGATTTCGAGCAAACTGTTGAGCGGCACAAAACGGACGACGGGCGTTACCAAAGAGGGGAATGTTCATAGGCGACTGCCCTTCCATTTGACAGTTCTCCCTCACCACCCGGTCTCACCTTTAAACATGAAGCGCCTAGCGCGGACCATGGACACGGCACACGGATTAGATGGGAGCGGCGGTGGTGGCTAACGTTCGATTGTGTGAAAAGGTTCTGCTCAATTATACTAACACGTAATTAAATATGGATGCATAAATCCGCCAAATTGAAACCTAATGGCCCATTGAGAAATTAATTTATGGATTTGTGGAATGCCGGAATGTGTCGGTGATGACGATCCAGTTTTCCGGTGTGCATAAAACGGCCCCGAAAGCAGCAACGGGGCAACGATTAAAAACGGTCAATTTCAAGGCAAGGCAGGGCCAAAGCGGAGGGCGCAGGGCGGTGAATGACAATATTTATTATCGCACGTTTGCGTTTTGTGTGCAGGCGTGTGGGGGTGTGCGTGTTATCTTAAAGTTTTCGCACACGATGCGACTTCATTTGCAATTGTGTAATCGTCTGGGCGATGGGCGTACGAAGCAGAAGCGCACGCGGAATGGGATGATAATGATCATCAAAACCGTACGCCATCTGCCGAAACGAACTTGCGTCGAATGACAATTTGGTGGAGTCGGCGTGTGCAGCTGCCAAACGGAGGACATTAAGAGCGGCTCCCAGAACGCGGGAATGGCAAGTGTAGCCATTCCCACGGAGATATATGCCCGCACGGTCATAAATATGGTGCGGTGGAACTGCAATGCAAATGCTCTCGGCTCGCGGTACCAACCGACCGACCGCGAGTAGCGAAAGGCGGGGGACGGGGAGAGGGAACGAGCTTACAGTCGATTAATCCTCGATTAAGATACGTTTAATATTTATTAAAATTCATACCCACAAAAAAGCAAAACAAAAATGTACATTTATCTGTCGTTAATTCATAGTTTGCCATCGTTCGCTCGGTTCCCCCCTTTTCCGTGCCGATTCACTGAGCACTGATTAAAATTTCATCCTCACCAATCATATTATGAAAAGGAGTTTGGCAAAAAACACAGCACAAAACATAAAAAACAGTCACTAGTCGAACAATTTAACAACATCGGCTTTAGCCGCGTTGTCGGTTGCCCCACGCAACGCCGAAACGAGTCGCAGCCAGCGCTTACTGCGATTGCGATCGGAAAAACCCTGTGATTAACTGGAAGCCGAATCGGGGGACGGACCGTGGCCGAATGGTTTCGGAAAATCCCACTCGGGTCATGTATACGGGCCATTAATGTGCTTGTAAACGAATTGCACGGATTTTGGCTTTGTATTATTTCACGCAAAACGCGACTGACGGGGTCGGTTGGTGGGCTCAAAAAAAACGCAGTTCGTTTTTTTTTCGTGCAGTAAATAAGTACGGTTGTGGTTTTTGTGCTTTTGTTTTTTGCATATGCAAGCTTCGTGATAAATTTTAAGCTTAATTAAATCGAGCTCGAGCTTTGTGCGCGATTGTAATAATCAATTTAATAAATCATCGATATTGAAACATTTTTCATCGCTAATCCAAAAGATGTCGAAGTGCGGTTGGTTTTTTGCTTTATTTCTACCATCCATTTGGCTTACGGCACGTAATAATTACGTTTTGCTGATGCAGTCTGTGCGAAGTTGATAAACAAAACACACAATGTGACACCATCATAAATCCATCGGCACGGCCTTCCGCAGGGAAGTGTGGTTATCAAATCCGATTTATTGGTACACAAAATGCAACATCAAGCACCACTTCCAATCGCTGTCGCACCGGGAGCTGAGAGCGAGCGTGTAAATGAGCTCAAATCTCATTCCTCATGCTACGACGACATGCCGAGCCAGCGACATGCCGGGCTTGCGAGGATTTCATAAACATGACAATTAAATTTGCTCGCTACTAAAAGCGAATCCTTGGGATGGAGATCGTAACTGACGCTTTCTTTCCGTCTTGTTGTTTTTATGTGTGCATTCATTTTTTGTTTTGCTGCTATCGTCTATCTTTCCAGGGCTATCATTCGTGTCCCCTTCATAGAGCGTGCGGGTCGGAGAAGGTATGCATCGGATGGTAAAATAAATTATGTTATAAAAATCCCATTAGCTGCCTCCCTGCCGGCAGGACCCGGTGTCCGGGTCAGTATCGTCCTTCCCCAGGATTGTTCACTTTTGGCGCCATAATTTTGTTTATCCCAACCAGCGGTAGCAGCAGCAGCAGCAGCAGCAGCAGCAGCAGCAACAGCAGAGGTCCGCCATCTTTTGCTACCCCCCGTGTTTAGTGTCGTCCTCATCATAGGAGGCATCGTTTACTGTCGCTAGATGCTGTTGGAGGGAGAAGGCACGCAAGGATGTTCGCTCTTTCTCCTTCTTGTTCTCTCGTTCTTTCCCGCATGACATATCCCAAGCCGGGATTTGTTGTGTCGGGACGTACAACAGCGCCTCCCAGAAGTTTTTTTCTTTTATATTGTATAGCCTACCACCCACATGGACACGGCCGTGGAGGTAACCATAATTTCTCGGGTGCCAGTCTGTTGTAATCCCCTATTAAGTGGTCTCGAGGGGATTTCTTTTCGGTTAATCCTCTTAAACGGTTTCTTATGTGTTGTTTGTTTGCCCTGGAGACGGTCCCGGGGAGAGTTTGTGACGTCGCCTCGACGCACGGGGAAGCGAAGTTGGCTTGTCGAAAATAAACCGTCCTATGATGTAGGATGTCTGGCAATGTCGTGCCGTGAAGTGAAAGAAACGGTAAAAGTTATTTCGGACGTGGAAAGCTCAACGAAAAAGATGAGTTGCTTCCATCGAGTGAGGTGGTCTAATTTGTGGATTATGCTTAATTTGTGATATTCGGGGGAAATTAATTCAAGCGATTACCGTAACGCGATCGCGATGCGTTTTCGCATGTCCGTTACGAGAAGAGAGGTTTATTCCAAGAAATTCGGATTCAGACTCGCCAACAGTTTGCTGACGAAATGGTCGCTCGATTTCAGCTGGGAATTACCCGAAGCTCATGCTTGTTGACCGGCCCAGAAAGCTCTCAGCATCCTCGTCGGTCAACCCGTGCCAGGCCGTATCGGTGTCGCAACCTTTAAAACATTGCGTTTTGTGCACGCTTGTCATAAAACCTGGCCTATGGCACCCGGTCACCGTTCAACGCGCACGCACTACCCGACGCCCGACGCTGTAACTTTATGGACGCAGTGACGTAGTGCCAGCGCGAGTGCCGCCGGTGGTGCATTGCACTGGGAAAGTTTGGTGGTGGCAATGGTAACGGTGATGATGGACATGTCTATTCGACGTGGAGGAAAGCAAAAGTGAGAAAATCATTACCCCCGCGTTCCGCACGGGACGCACTTTTTCTACCCACCGGTACCGGTGGCACTCCTCTAGCGTGCGATTCTATTCCGCGCCTACGAACGTGCAAGATCATGGCAGGCCGTTGACGAGACCCGTAGGAGGGGAAGCGAAACAGAGACGGTGCAGAGGAGAGGGTATAGCTACCATTTCTCACGGGGGTAGTCAATCTCCCACCCGTTTTTCTGTTTTGCTTCAAGCCATCGCCTACTCGACCGAACACTGCGGCTGCGGTTTGTAGCGACTGTATCGTGCCAGGCGTCGTCATTTCATGTTTCAGATCGGCCGGTATCGTTACGTACGTGCGCGTTCGATCGTTTGAACCAGTTGTTGAGTTGTCTAGTTCTCTATCGGTACAAAAAAATTTAGCGCATATTATACTACTTCCCGGAAATCTGCGGGTATCTGTGCAGTGTTGAGAAGTGTTTCTATAAATAAAGTGCTTATTGGTGGATACTGCACCACCCAGTACACGTGTGGCCGAAAATTCTAGTTCTGCTTCGTTGCGTTCGTAACGGGCTTGACAAGTACTGCGACCCACGTCTCCTGTGAGCCGTTGCGACATCTCGTGGACCGGCCTGAAATCGAAAGGTATCCATCCAAGGAGAAAGTCAGTGCTCCTCCCGGCTGACAGTTACACAATAGCAGCGACCCGTCGCCCGTCGCTATCGTCGTCATAGTTACGGTGGATTATTATCTCGCCCAGAAGCACGACCCACCTTACCTTAGCAGCACTGTCAGCAGTGCCACCTAGTAACCGAGACCGAGTCGACGACTTTCGGGCGTAGCACCGTGAATTCTGTGTCTTTCGAGCGTTCGCAATCTCCACTAGCAAAATACAAAAATGGTGAGTAATATCCGTTACATAATCGAAAAGGCATACACGGCCGGTGAGTGTGTGTGTGTGTGTGTGTTTGAGGCGACGATTGCGCGAAATGATAAAGACATAAAAGAGGTAAAACAAAGTAAACCCCCGCTCCTCCCCCCCCCCCCTCATTCCACAACAAAACCACAAACCCAAAGGAAAAAGATGAATGGCACCGACGCGTATTGTGTGGAGGGCGTTGTGTGGAGCGATGAAGGAGCAAAAAGCGCAAGATGATGTTTATGTGTGTTTGTGATTATCGCCCCACTTACCCATCATTACCGGCACCGCCAGAGCCCTCCGGTGCCCGAGATCCGTCATGCGCCGTGCTTTCCCTTTCTGCAGCAGTGGAGGAAGGGGAGAGCTGG
This sequence comes from Anopheles farauti, assembly GCA_000473445.2. Lineage (NCBI taxonomy): Eukaryota > Metazoa > Arthropoda > Insecta > Diptera > Culicidae > Anopheles > Anopheles farauti. The sequence continues at coordinate 5,156,049 of KI915048.1, forward strand.
ATTGTTTTTATTATTACAACCCCTTTTACTTTCCAGACCATTTTCGTTCGCCATTATGCTACATAACCTCTTTCCGTGTGTCGAGCCGGTATTTATGTTTGTTTTTTTTTCTTTTTTTTTCTTTCTCTCTCTCTTTCTCTTTTTTCATTCGCGCTCGCGGTTTTTGCGGTCACATTTGGCCGGTGTGTTGGCAAAAATCAGGTCAGCAGTCGCAGCATATGCCGGTTCGTCGGTTTCAGCATTTGCCTGCTGGTCGTGTTGGTTCAGCTGCCGAGTAATGCCCGTGCCGATGCGGTGACCACCACTAGGACGCAGGTTTCCGACGAAGCGCTCGAGAAAGCCCTCAACGACAAGCGGTACCTGATGCGTCAGCTCAAGTGTGCCCTCGGGGAGGTTGCCTGCGATCCGGTCGGCAAGCGCCTCAAGAGTAAGTGTTCGAACAGTGTGATAGGTCGCGATTTTTGTTTTTCCCCCGAGTGAAACGAGGTCACCCAAATCTCGGCAGAAACTTTTAAAGCACCAGCATCCAGAAACGCTAACGGCGGAGGAGTCGCAAGGGTTGAGTTTAAAGTTTAGTGACGAACTCATTTCATTTCCGGATCGAATCTGGCCGGATGCCGGAGTGCAGCGAGGGATGGAATAATGTGAAAACATTCCGGTACGGTGCCGCTCAAAATCGCCCATTTGGCGGGCGGTCAGTTTACTCGTTAATTAAACAACGCTTTCAACACCGTTTGTTTTTCGCTCAATCGCGGGGTACGGTTTGTGCAAAGAAAACGAAACGAAAAAAAAACCGCAGCAAGCCATAATCCGTTGCCCCGGGTTGCGGGCCGGCTGCATCTGGTGATGCATCCATCCCAGCAGAAGACGAATGTATCTTTGCACTTCAAAATAAGAAAAGAAGCTACAATGTTGTTGCTTCGGACCCGTTGCAACCGAACGGAAGATAACTCTGGCGGACCGGGGAAGCCTCTGAAGTTTTCGGGCCATAATGGCTTTGCCATTTTATTTTCCTGCTTTGTTTTTCTGTGGTTGCTGTGGTTGCTGTGTTTGTTTGCCAAACCGATGGAGAAACGAAACACGAACACTCTCACACAAGAAAAGCGATCTTAATTAAAATTAAAATGATAATTACGTTCATCCTCGTTTGAGGGAACGGGGAAGGGAAGATTCCCCATTTATTGTAGGATAAAGTGGCCAAAAGTATGTGTTTTTGGTCGGACCGAAAGGAAAACATTCGAACTAGAAGAAGGCGACGCGGGTACGGGAGCAAGAGCCACGAAGGGATGTTTTTTATCTCTCTCTCTCTCTCTCTCTCTCTCTCTCGGAAAATGCTACAGCGAGCGAGGTTTATTTCTTGAGTGCTTCCTCCGATTGTGCGTCGCTTTTGAGTTGCCAGACCGATTTATAGAGTTTTGTTTTTCGGTCACTGCGGTTTCGGTTCCCGGACACTTCCCGTTTCGAAGCATGAATAGCCTTCACACTATAAAATATATTTGTCTTGCGAAACTTTTCCCCAAGACTTTTTGAAAGCTTTAAAAGTGGTCAAATGGCGGAAGAATGTGTCGAGCAAAAGGGTACACCACAAGCGTTCGGTTCGGTTAGCTGCAGTTGACTGAAAGTGAAATGTTCTTCCAATCAAAAGGAAGCTGAAGAAGAAGAAAAAATCCAAATGCTAGGAACACGATTTGTTCGCAACTTTCTGCCGCACTAATTGCATGTTTTTTTTCTTCTATGCGCTGTATCCCACCAAAAAAAGGATAGTTTCTGGTCGAGGTCTAGGCTTCGTTCGGTTGCTAATGACTTTATTGCTCGTTTAAATTGTTCTTCCTCGCTCCTTCTCTCACGCCCCAAAGCGAGTAGAACGATCGTTTGGATTGATTTTCTCTCCACCGGATTGCCGGATCAAAAACTTTCCAATTTTCGGCGCTTTTATAAGGGCCGGTTTGATATCGTTCTAACTCAATCAATTCCCTCGCCGGTGGTAGAGAACTCGAAGCAAACACACTCGAGTGCTAAAAATTTAAGTACGCTGCTTGCTTCGGGTCGGGCGTGTCGGGAAGGGAGAGGAAGCGATCGTGTTGAAACATTTTTATCGCCCGTAAATTCTCGGAGCAGTCAAACCATTTAGTACCCGAAACGAACGATGCAATAAGCGTTAATAAAAACACGATTTATATCTTTGCACGGGTGCGAGCGTGTTGTACACTTTAGTGGCGCTAATTATGGCCCTCTGCTAAACAAGTGTGTAAAGTTTTCTATCAACATTCTCCCCCCCCCCCCCCGGTTAGGTACATTTTCGACACGTTGCAACTTTATTATTCCCCGTCTCGTGTTTGACCCTCGGTGTCACACGTTATTAATTATCGGATAATTTAAAATAACGATTCCACCTCCCTTGCGCCACCCAATGACAAATGACCCGTGACGGGGTTTGTTTGTGTTTAAAGCACCCTGTGTGATAATATTTAATTTTAAACGCGCATTAACACTCTCTTCGCCTCGCGCGGTTGCGGAGACTGATAATGAGATGCAAAAATGCATTAATTCTATTCCAAAGTCAATGATTTATGGCTCGAATTCCCCCGGACCGGCGAATCGTTTCCATCCCACGGGTGGGTGGGGGGAATCGCGGTTGGGTTTCGATGTGTCACATTTATGAAATTTTTGTTCACACCAGCACGCACCACCGTTTTGCCGAGGCCATGGCCACGTCTTTTAGCACATAATTAAATCACCCGCCAGCATTGTTGATTCACGCGAGCGAAGAATTCCGTCCCTGTCCCTGCTCCCTTTTAGGGTGACTTAATTTACCGCTCCCTTGTTGGGGATCGAGTGGTTGCGATGGGTGGTAGGCCTTTTTTACTCCCTCGGGAAGAGATTTGATTCTTTGCAGACCGCGCTGCCACGCACGAGGTCGCACTCGAGGTCGGAAGCGTTGCGTGCAATCATATGCACAATGTGTGTCCACCGATAGTCTGTCCACCGACGCGGACAGTCGCGCGCGGTCTGGCACTGGCCGGACTCATTCACGTTCGATGCCGCGGTGTGTCAGGGCCGTGTGCGTGCGTGTACGTGCGTAGTGGACCTGGACGAGCATAGAATAAATATTTCGCCCCTCGGTGAACAATTAAAGGGGCAGCCTTTGGTCCCGACCGACGACCGACGACTGGCTGGCCGGGCGACCGGTAACGATGGCAGCGGTTATACATAATTCATCGCATCGCATTTCATGGTTTTCAGCCCACCCCAAGGACCTTTGTGCCGCCCGCGCCGTTGGACACTCGTGCTTTGGGTGCATATGCATCACAAACAAATTGTTACAGCTTAAAGAGAGAGGGAGAGAGAGAGGGTGCTAATATTGCTGTTAATTAAATTGTTCGCATTAGAAGCCCGAAAACCATAATTTATGGTTTGATAGATCGGTTTCGAAGCGGGAGAGTGGAGCCTATGAGCCGTTGGAATCGGTTTTTGCTCCCATTCCCTCACGACTAGAGGCTGGTTGTGTTGTGTGATTCAATTATTCATTTGAACTTACACACACGCACACGGAAGTTCTTTCTTTAACAACACCCAAGATGCGCATCGTGCGAAACGATCGCCGGCAGCTGTTTCATCTATCGATCCTCCACTTACACAGCCTATGAATCGAACGCTGTAATGATTTTTCACTTTTCCGAAGAAGAAACCCGGCAGCAATTAATGTGTAATTAAATCTTCAATTAAAATCTAATTGAATCGACAGATTATGTACCGGAGGGAGAGGGGGCGGGAGAGTGAATCCGCAGTTAGTCTAAATGGTTTGCGATGCCGATGCGTTTGTTTTCGTGTTTTTTTTTTCTTCTCTTTTCTGGTCGCACATTGTTGCTCCGTGCGCATCTGTTCTGCATCTGACAACGCTTTCGAAGGCGAAGGCGGCCTGTGTAAGGCCTGCGAATCATGCTATCAAAAACGGAGGGAGGTTTCGGGTTTTTTGTTGTCTTCTGCAGAAAGTTAATAGATTTACTGATTTATCTCACTTGTTGTGCCGCGAGGGCGCCTTCCGTCCGTTGCCTCGGTATGGTCATTAACCGTTGATTTGTTCGCTTCTACTCCTTACAGGTTTGGCACCGTTCGTGCTCCGTGGCACCTGCCCCCAGTGTACGCCGTCCGAGATGACCCAGATCAAAAAAACGTTAGCTCATTTGCAGCGAAATTTCCCGGCGGAATGGAACAAACTCGTACAGACGTATGCTGGCTAGGATCGGTTTGAGGCAGATGTCGGAGGGTTTATTTTTCTATGCATGCTGAAGAAGTTTGTGTGATGAACCATAGCGCGTCAGAGGTGATTGTGATGCCGGCAGAAGATATGGTGGATTTGGGTTAGTAGCGGAAGAGAAAAGGCAGGGTTTAAAGTGCGCATTCAACAAGCTGCACGGCACAGTGTGGCTTTAACGTTAGGTGCTCGGGCACACATTTTGCATACTGAAGCCACGTTGGGACGATAGGAAGAATAGCCGTAAGCCATGTGTACGTAGGATTTTAGAAATTAATACACACTTTTTCATTACATTGTTTGTGTTGGTTCAAGTTTTGCGCAAGAAACATGAAAGAAAGCGTTCCGGAAAGCGTACCGGAACTTCTTCAACCACGCCGAAATGGTGGCATTAAATTGCCCTCAAAAGTAATGCAACGAAACTCTTCCTTCCTAAGCACAGTCAAATGTGACGGTTTCGGTTCGCTCACCTGATTTTGCGACAATTTTCACTTGCTTCGTTTATTTTCCCAGGCCGCGGTGGAAGCAGCGAACGAATCGGGAAAGAAGTAAACATTTCCTGCATCGCCTCGCTTGCTTCGATGCGGTACAATCAACACCGGTGCTCGTGGTGGTGGTGCCATTTTACGCCGTCGTCATGGAGCGCGCGTTTATCGTACCAGATCGAATGTTTTCGGTATACGAGCCCGAGAAATAGTTTTTATTTTTCGTTTTAGAATGGTAAAATACGGTGAACTAATGTAAATTTATTTATTAATTGTGCGACAAACACGTTTGTCAAAGTGTGCTTTTACTTTTCCAGAGACTTTTCAAGCGTTGCCTGCAGCAGTGGATCATTTACGAACGAACCCTTCAATACACGAGCGGTGTTTCTTTCAAGAGGCTGTCACCACTCCCCGAGGACACATTCGGCGACACATGTGTGAGCATTTGTTTTGCTTCCGCTACCTTCTTCCCTGGTTACGAAAGCCGCGAAAAACAACGGAACATTGTACTGGGGCTTAAACTAGCGTCTTACTTGACGCTCTACGCGGAACGAACAAAAACATGCACCATTTACGTGGGCCAAGTGTGCAAAAAGAACGCAAATTTCCAAAGAACAGGCAATGCCACAGACATGCACACACTCACACTCACAAACACCCGTTTGACAAAGTTAAATTATTCTTTTGCACAGCCGAGATGCAAAGTTTTCGCCCAAAATGAACGAACGAATGCTTCTTTCCGTCGCCTGAAAGGTGTAAAATCCCATCAAGAAAACACTTGCCAAGTGTGTAAGGAGGCAGACGGAAAGCAGATGCAGATAAGGCGAAGCAATGACGGGTGGGCGTCTAAAAGAAGGGGGGCTGGATTAGTTTTCTGCACGACACTCAGCTTCGTGCCGGCTCTTGTGCCCGGAGCACAACGATGGATGCTTGCGATTCCGTTTTTCGAGTGCTAGGAAAATATTTTCCTTGTTCGGAAACAATTACACTTGCGTTTGCGTTCGTTCCGTTCTGTTTGCTCATGTGCAGAAAACGCAGCGTAGTATCCTTGGCTAATAAATTACAACCGATTCGGGCTAAAAGCTGGACACGGTTCGGAGCCACACTTCGCCGGGAAAGGAGGCCGCAGTGGAAGCTTTTCCAATTTACTTCGGTACTCTTCGTCGGGTAATAGCAATCACAATAGTCTTCTCCCCCGGTGCAGGAAACCAGGAAACCAGTTGCATACCGGTGCGGAACACAATGCGAACCATGCGACCACCCGCCCGGCAGCCCGGGACTGATTGTTATCGTTTAATGAAATATTCGTCACTTGGAGTGTTGGAGGTGGGTCGACGATTGCATGCACCTGCGCTTCCGGAAGGGAGCAACGGGGGCCGCTGCTTTATGAGCCATACATATTTTTCAGTTCCGCTCATAACACTCCATAAATCGTTGCTAGGTGAAAACCGGAAGCGAGCGTCGAAAACGTTTTAGAACGTCGTTATTTTGGGCTGCGAAGAAGCGTGGAAGTGCAACTCTGTGTGTGTCCTGCCGAGCGATCCGAAACGACTTATATCTTCCCCAGCAGCAAAGCAGGCACAAAAGAAAAACACACGTGGTAGTCCAGGCGAAAGCAAGCTGGGCCGGTTCGGAGCAGTTGGCTCCTTGCCGTGCAAAGAAAGGTGTAAAGTCTTGTTGAATTATTAATCCCTTCTCGAAGACAAACTCGCCTTAGCGAGCGAGCGCACCAAGTGCATTGTTGATTGTGCTTATTTATGTGAGCCGCTTTTGGGGAACGAACGAACGGCAGGCAGGCACGGAGGTAGGGCTGACAACAAACGGAATGAAATCATTGCAGGGCAGGCAGGCGAGTCGACGCGAAAGAAACAATCAAGTGTGTCCTCAAGGGAAGACGACGACGGCTCTAGAACACGGTGCACTATCATCCGTGGCCGACGAACGAGGCGGTCCGGGCGAATCGAAAGCGATATCAAAGCCCGTTTGTTGGTTCTACCGTTTCGGTTATTGCCTTAATATTGCCCGCGATACATTCGCGTTCCCGGTGGTCTATTGTTTTGTCGCTCGGAATTGTAAAATGGACCCCGCGGTTCATCTTTTTTTCTGCTTCTCCATCGGTGCCGGCTCTTCCCGGGAGCACTGTTCGCAATTTATTAACAATTTATGAGATTACAATCGTCGTCGCAACGGTGCGCTTGCAGGTGCAGTTTACCTTTTATGCTGTGCTGCAATCGGTGCGCAGTGGTTGCTTTAGAGTGGCCCTCCGGGGCGTTGTCGGTTTAGATTTACCAAGCACAAATAAATCGGTTGACGGGGCAGGCCTGTGAAGTTGGCTAAGCCATGGCTCGACACAAGTGACCGGCGAGACGTTCGATGAGCGGATAGGAATCATAAAAACGGAATTATTACCGAAAATGGTCTGTTAAATTACCGATCTTCCCGACCACCGAGGGGAGGATGTTGGGATCTTATCTCGCGCGCCGAAAAACACCTTCCTCACATGGAGCCATAACTTGTGCAAAGAAAAAAATAAAACCAAAAAAAGTGCTCTGAAAATCTCCCCACCCCGTCTAATGGGGCTAATTTCGTTCGTACCCGTTTTTCACGGCATGCTTATCGGACAAAAACCGTTGCCAGGAAACCGTCATGTTGTGTGATTTCGCCACGCAGCAGTACTTTGGATGGAAGGGGGAGCTCTCGTTCTCACGGTAAAGTCTTGTGCTTGTTTTTCCCTCCGTTTCTTGTTTCGGACAGCGAACAGCAGAAAGAAGATTGGCGCTTCTGGACAAGAAGTTCCGAAAAACAACCGGAGGAAAAAAAATCCCCCAGAAAATAAACACTAGAGTAAATAAGATAAAGTAATTATTTGCAACTAATTGCATTGGAGATTTTACACGGCCGGCTGTAGCTGGTGTAGCCGAACGTCCACCGCCTGTTACTTAATTATTTTCCATTTACGACCGTGTGCTCACACTCGCCTCCATCATGGGGTTTGGGGCCCTTTTCCAGCTTTGCGGTTCCCACTTCGACGGTGTTCGTCGTTGCCGTTCTTGGTGCGTTGCGTAGCAAACAGTCGGTACCGGTCGAATGTCCTTTCCCGTTTAGGGTTTCGTGTAGTTGTCGTGGATATGCCGGAACTACTGTTCACACGTGTAATCGCACAACCCACCCCGGTGGACGGGGAGGCGGTGCGAACCCGTTCGGTTGTGCTATAATTTAAATGTCAGTCGGGTTTTTGGGATTGGGTTTCGCTTTCGAACTTCCGCCGGCTTGTGCTGAGGTCCATCGTCGCGTCGTCTGTCAGTGACACATATCTTCGCAAACGTAGCATTTCCCGTTCGTCGATGTGGTGAACGTCGGTCGGTACACTTACCGGTACGGAGCACCGTAGTTCCCGTCCGTAATGTTCCCTCACATTTTTGTCCACCCAATGCGTGTCCAGCGTTGGGATGCGCCGGGATGGGAGGAGGTTTGGGAGAGAACAACACCGATGTAAGCTTCGCCACGGTCTGACACGTATCTAATGCGATAATATATAATGAAAATTTATTCTCTTCCCATTTGACAGGCGAGAACTTTTGGCTTCTGGCTGGGAACGGGGTGTTCGATCGCATACATACATGCTGCGATGATGATGATGATGCTGCATACTCAGCGGAACAGCGGCTCTGTGTGACTTCCGGGAAGAAGTTCCGATCCACTCATCAAACCCCGCTCTTCACAGGCTGTCACAGGTTGCGTGTTATTTTCAGTCGTGCCTTTAATGGGGCAAGCAAACTTGTGGTTTGAGCTCGCCTGGTTTGAGAAAAAGTCGACCTACTCGACGCTATAGTGGGCTCGGTAGTTCTGGGTGGTTCTTGGAGAACTCTGGGCGATAGACACGTCAGTCAGGTGCGTCAGTGTGCGAGCGTTAGGCAGCTGCGATAGTGAAAGGGATGTGGTTTCGAAGAAGCGCCTGAAACGCATTAGTGCGGTTACGGTCGGTGGTTGGGCCTAGTACAATCCCTCAAATAAATTACTTTTACTCAGGATGTGGATTTTGAGTAAATTAAAGGATGTCTTCGTTGAGGATGGAGAGCAATTAGTTCAAAACGGAAGTAGGTGAGGTGGGGCAGCCGGGATGGAATGGATGTTTTTACTCTTCGTTTAGAACAAAGCCATAATTTAATATTCAGCTCATACGCTAGCCATCTTAGCGGCCAGGGCAGCAAGGGATAATGTGAGAAAAAAAAAACTAACTATACTTCATGGAGATGGAGTTGCTTTTGTAGCATCAAACTTAATGTCAAATTCAACCTTGCATCTATTGGATCTTAGCAGGCTGAAATAGCGTTGAAACATTCTGTTGAAATGTTTCATAATTTTCATTGCGTTCCACAAGCAGTACATTGTAGGCAACACATCCTGCAACCGTTCGGTGGGGGAAGACACGCAATCTAATTTGTCTCAACTATTGGCTAATTATGTCGAAGATTTACCAGCAGCACGTACCCTATTTAGCATACAAATTAGAAGATGCAAACCTTACCGCCAGTGCGGTGCAGAGAGCAAATTGTAAACTAATGCACGGTTTCGCTGCACACATCAAAGGCACCCGAGTGCAACGCTGACATATACTTGCCGATGGTGAAAAACAGACGGTAAACTATTTTGCGCTCACGTGCTGGCGAAGGATAACGTTCGATAAACATTAATTACATTCCTGTCCGTGGCCTGGTGTGGTGCGAAAACCCAACGACCGTCGTCGGAATTTCCGCACTTAATTTACACGTCATTCGTCGAACGCAATATTTGCCGTCCGCAAGTCGAGAAAGGAGCAGCGAGAGCAGAATAATTCTGGCCACCATAAATGCTGACGGGCCAGAAGAAGGAGGGCACTTTCTTCGATGAGGGTTTTGCATTCCACTGCCATCGACGGTTCGCGAATGGCTCCGCAAGTCGGAATTTCATCCATCTGTCAGTCGTCCTTTCGAAGGACGCTCGCTGCTCCGTCATCAGCTCACCAAACACACCGTCTTATAAATGTAAATGTCAAGCGAAGCAAAAATGCATAGCTTATAAATAACGACACACTCTCCGTGTGCGCTTTCCCTCCCTCCCCGGCCTTCCCCCGTTGCCGGAAGTACTTAAGCGTGCCCCGTTGGCCGTTGCGAGCGAACAGAAAAGAGATATAAAATGAAACGATGGCGATTTTATGGCAACATTCTTGATGGGGCACTGTCACCCACGGAAACGGGACGAGGGGAACAGGCAGCGGGAAAGAACACTGTAACCGTTAGACAAACTAATTCAGTAATGCTGAGCAATTTATTCATGAAAAGATGCTTCAACACCCAATCCCTTAAAGGAGCAGCGTCGGATCGGTGCGGGGGACCGGTCGAACCCTGGGCTCAAGGGAAGGTCGAAAGTGAGGAAAGAAAAAATGTATGTTTATGGCATAATTTTGTGTCAAACGTCTTTTCGCGAGCGAGAACGAACGAGCGCTCCGGCGATTGTCGGTCGGTCGTCATGGCAACCGCGATGCTCCAACGAACTGCTCCGCTGTCGATGGACGGTAACTATGATTCGACGACTCTTGATATTCATTAGTGAAGCGCTCTCAATTTGCATGCTATTAGCCACAGTGTGACAGCGCCAGTGTTGGTCGTGAGCGAACGAGCGAGTGGAGAACAAAAAGCACAATGAAACCACTTCCCAGCTGAGGCAATCGTAAAAGCACGACCAACAAACGAACGAACGAACGAACGAAGGAAAACCACTAAAGGTGAAGCGGAAAAACGGTATCCGTCCGTGCTGTGTTGCTGTTTTCGTTTTTCTTTTTATCGTTTTCGAGGGGATATTGAAGGAAGCACGTTTTTTTTCCTGCTGTCACACGATGAAAACGAGCGTACGTGTGAGAGATTCTTCCTTTCCGTTGGAGGTGAACCATCTGCGAGGACTCCCAGCGTACCAAGGAGAAAGAAATGACGCAGGAAGAAGAAACTGAGTAAATGGGATGAATTAGTAGCAGCTACACACCAACAGTAGAAGCCGATCGAAATTGTGTTCCGGGAAGAAATGGGAAAAGGACGTGTCAATTCGCACGAGCACGAAGTAAAACCATGAAGTAAAACCTCACCCGGACCCGGATGTTTGGGGATAGCCTCCCGGTTTTTGTCTGCCGTTGTGCTGATTGATTAATCGCCTCGCAGTATTGGCACGGGCGCGGGCACGGCCGTTTATTGGTGGGAAAGAAAACTGGGCCCGTGTCTTGGTGACAATCATTGATTGGGTAATCAATCAACCGGCCGGAATGAGCATCGCAATTGTTAATCCAACGAGCCATGCCCACGGCCCAGGCCGGCTGCTGTTGTTGGTACAGATGGCAAATGCGATCGACCGAATTTGATCGATTTGTCGAAGGCGAGAGAATGAATTAATAAGACTTACGCCAACTTCCGGTGCCGAAGCAGACTGGCTAATCCCCGTACCGGTCCGGGAAGGTGGCGCGGCCACGGTGTCCAATCACAAACACCGCCGAAACGTGATTAGTTCCGCCATTTAAGCGGGTGCGGCAAGCTCGGCCAGTTTTGGGGGTCAACGCAACGCATTCAATATGCTAAATTTGATCAGCAGATTGTGAATATTTAATTGCATGATGACATTCGTCTGTGATGTTGCGGTCTATCGATTGGATTGGGGTGCGCTAGTTTCGTACGCACTCCGGGATGAATCCATCGATAGGCACTTACCATCGTGAAACGTAGACGCCGCAAGGCAACTGGTTTTAATTAGCCATGAGTAAACTTTAAACCCAAGCAGCAATTGAACATTGCGAGTACGTGTGGTACATACATCGAATGTGAGCTTCGGGCGCTTTGTTAAACTTAACCAGAACGCCTTTTAGTGTTCTCATTTTTGAAACCCTTCTTTCAAGTCCTTTCTTATCGCCCCATCCATCCATCCAGAACTATCCGAACATCAGAATGCATTGGAAACTTCCTCGCTAATGCATCTAAAAGCTTTTTAGCCTATCGGTGATACAAACCAGGGCGCATGCAATTGATTCAGTCGAATGTGGCCCAATTCATCCGCAAACACTAGCGAGCGGAAAGCATTTATCTCACTTAAATACTTTTGAAATTAAAAAACTTTCGGTATGGATTTCCACAAATTCGACGATCGGACCACCTACCGGGAAAGTGCATGCAACTAGCACCGCGAATGCAGCCATGTAAAACTTTTAACACATACCTTTTTCCGCCCGGCGGCCCTCGGTGCGGATGCTCCGAAGCGACCCGGGAGCGTTTATATTTGTATCGATTGCCATTGATTTTATGTGAACCGGGCAACGTGGCGGATGGAGAAGTTTGCTACCTACCAGCATGTGAGTGCGGCTGACTCTGGCACTCTCCGGTCAAAGATTAATTTATTGCCTGCAAGTTTGTCGTTCATCAGTGCAAGAAAAATGGCGCGTGGTGTTCGCGCAAAAGTTGTTCGGAGAATGAGGCGCGAGAGTTTGCCATGGCAACCAACCAACCGTCGTCGCCTCCATCGTCGATCTTGATTTCTCAACTTTGACAAGTAGCATGTCAGCAGCGCTGTTTACACACCGTCTGGTTGTACGTGAATTTAGTTTCGTTTTTGAGTTGTCCAGTGTTGTTCTTCTTTTATTGATTAGTGCTCCGGATGCGCTTGAACAAGTCCCGTTGACACCTTTTCCCATGTTTTTTTTTTTCGTTTTCTGCGTTGCCTCGTATAACTGCTCGTATTTCTTTGCCTGCTTTTTGTTGCTGTGTGACATCTGTCAACTAGGGCGATACTGTTCGTGGTGGTTGGCTATTGCAATTTATTACTGGAAGTATTTGCTTAATATGTACATCGTAACATGACCGGATCCTCCCATTTCTGTCTTTCCCTCTGTGTGTGTGTGTTTTTTTATTTATCTGAGAGACCCGGTGCTATTTATTCACACTAGCGTTCTCGCTAGTGTCCCTTATTTTGTGCTCTGCTTCATTTGCTACGTAACCTTCACTCTAACCAGCGCCTGCTTGATCTATTCTATACGATAGCGGAACCCGCCCCGGTTCCCGGTTGCATCCCCGGTCCCGCGTGAGGAAAAGGTCGTTGTTTCCTGATTAATCCTAGCAAATTAGAAAACAACATTACCTTCGTTACCTCTTTCGCAACGAACGCCCCAATGTATCGTTGTCGTCAGGTTGTTCTCTCGCAGGGACGTTCTCGTCGTCGTCGTCGCCGTCGTCGACGGTGTCGACGGTGTCGGTGACAGATGGCACCCGTCCCGGTGTCCTCACAGGGCACAGGACGCATGGTGAAAGACGAGATCGGTCGAGATTTTTTCCTTCGGCTTTCGGCCGATCAGTATGAGCAGCAGAAAAAGTGTAATCCACGGCAGATAGATTTGAAAGTAGCGAAAAAAGGACGCACAGGACAGGACCGTCACGATCAAAATGCTCATAAATCTATCCTCCAGCCCGGCCAGTGGACGGAGCGTACCACCGAGCGTACCGGCGGTCCATCGGCCACCGAGCAGGGTTCGGACCGTCGAGGGTGGCGAGGCTACTGACGAGGCCGCTGATGAGGCGCCGTGTGGGTTGGCCGAGGAGGACGACGAGGACGACGAGGATGATTTGGAGTAGGCCGTCAGCTGTGGATAGTTGATGTAGGTCTCACCGTTCGCACCGTACTCGACGAAGGCCGGCGAGTAGGTGATGTACTCGATGATGAAGCCTGTCGGTGGATAGGGCGTGGTGTCGTACGGTTGCCCTGCGTGAAACGAACCCGAGACGGTTGTTGGACCGGTCGCGGTTTCGGGAGGCGGGAATGGAATGGAAAAATTGCATCATTACACGAGCGAAGGTGGTGGTGGTGGTTTTTTGTTCTTCTTTTGTCAATTTCCGAGAGCCGAAAGACCCATGGCTGGGAGAATAGTTTTAGAACACAGGTATAGTACACAAAAACTACACTAACGAGCGCAACTTGAGCGTAAGCTTGTTTGTAAAACATACTACAGCGTAAAATGTTCCCCAGAATGTCCAGCTTTATGCACAAAACTTGTGGGGGAACATTCATCTTGTCGCCCGTGCGCAGGTGCCATCGGTCTTCAAAAGGGCATGGCTTTTCTGTTGTTACGCTCGAGAAAACTTTTCGGAAAGTACTTACTTGGCCCCATTAGGGTAGTTCGACGGCGTGGCGGTGTCGGTGGTGGTGGTGGCGCCGGTGTCGTCGTCGTAGTTGTCGTCGTTGTCGTCGTCGTAGTGGTGGTCGTCGTCGTTGTGGTGGTCGTCGTAGGTCTTTTAATCTCTGCAAATTGCACGAAAGCAATTGATCACACAACTATGCTATAAAAGGGGGGACAAGCGAAAGGAGGATGCTCCGAACCAAACCGTACCGTACAGCCGGATCGTTCGGTTGGCCTTGCCGAAAGCGTTCGATGATATGCACATGTAACTGCCAGCGTCGGTCACGGAGAAGCTGCGAATCCGGAGCGTCATTTTGGCCGAGTAAAGGCTGCCGAAGTGTTGCTCCCGAATTTCGTACCGATCGCCGTTCAGCATTACCTCCTGGTGATGGTGGTTGTAGCTCTCAGCACTGGCAGCACTGCCGCCCGCATTGCGTCCTCCCTTCGCCACCTTCGTCCAGTAGTTGACCGAGCGTGGAAAGGATTCCACCTCACACTCCAGCTCAACGTCGGACTCCTCGTAAGCGCCGAGCAGCGTCTTCGCCGTCGTTACATTCGGTGGAACTTTCCATGAAAGTGCATACAATAAATGATTAGACGGGATAGGGTCCGGTTTGGAACCGCATCGGGAAGGAAACTTACAGTGCACGTTAAGATAGACCCGTTTACTGACGGCGGGCGGGACTTCGTTCGATGCGATACACAAATATGCACCCATCTGCTTCCGGCTGACGTGGGTCAGGTTCAAGAAGATGCCAACATGTTGATCGACTGCCGAGCGGTGCCAAAGAGAAGATGGTTTGTAGTTATCGGTGCCAAACGGTAGTGAAAATAGAAACGACATTGGCAATAAATAAAATTCACATACAACCCCAATCAACTTGTTGCGTAAATGCGTCCGCCTGCCCATAAAAAAGGGGATTCGAAGGTTTTTCTTGATATGGGACGCAAAACAAACTTCAGTTACACTTTGATTGCCGCTTTCTTGAAACCAGCAAGGGGACGGAGGGAGGGAGGGAGGGAGGGAGGGAGGTAAAGCAAATAATAAAAATGAACGATAAAGATAACTGATAAAGGGTACCGGCAGCGCCAGCGGGATGCTGCAACCATAGCCCGGGGTGGATGGGGTGGTAAAAATTTATGGAGAATATTATTGGCCCCAATTTGAGGTTAAGGCAGTAGACGTAGCGACGGCCATAAATCAAAAGGGCCTCGGTTTTCGGTGTCAGCAAAGCCCGAAGAGACGTAACTGATGGCCCGAGGAATCTATACCGTGCGACCGGCAGAAGTCGGTGTTCCGCTTGATGGATCGTAAACTTCATGGGAAAAGGATTGGCAAAGACTGTTTAATGTTGTTGCTGCCGAAACGAGAGTCGGTAACGAGTCGGTAAAGCACATTCAACCGGGGCCGATTTGTTTGTGCGATTTACTGCAAGCAATTTCTAGCCCCGGCGTGACATCCAACATCCATGATGTCTTGATACATTGCCGATTGTTTAAAAACAATTGGCATTCGCGGAAGCTTTCCTGCAGCGATGCATCCGTCAGGCTATACCACGCCCGCAACCCACACACACACACACACAAGGTGAAATTTTCGTGCCGCCTACTGTGATGCTCACTTTTCCGTACGTCCGTGCTGTTTCGAAGCAGATAAAGCGGGCTTCCATCGTCCCGCCTCCAGGTGACTTTCGGTGCCGGATGTCCCGTCGCCCGGCAGAAGAACGTCGCATTACCACCCTCGCGAACCGTCAGGTCCGAGGAGGATTGCTCGTCCGAAATATCCGGCGGAACTGCGTATGTGAGAGAAAGAGAAGAAGAAAATGGGGAGTAAAATCACCACGTAATGTTCGCTTGACTGCGTCCCGCTCTCGCCCCGTTACTTACGCTGCACATCGACACAGCCTACTTGTTTCTGCAGCGGTGTGACGTTTATTTGACACATGTAGCAACCGCGGTCGGATTCGCGCACGTTTCGTATCTTCAGCCGCCAGACATCGCGCTCCTCCTGCGTCACGCTGTAGCGTGAATTGTGCGTCACAACCCGGCCCTGGAGCGCCAGGACTGTCTGATCGGAGGCTCGCATCCAGCCGACCTGGACGCAGTGGCAGCATGGGCGAGACGAAAGCGTCGGTGAGCAGCGAATATGTCCGCCAGATGGTCGCAAATTGAACGAATGTATGACTTACCTTGTAGGCACCTAAATTTTGTACAATGCAACTGAGCGTCGCCTCTCTACCTATAGGAACTGTCACGTTCTCGATCGGGCTGGCGAAGCTCGGCTTCAGTTCCTGTTCGTTACTTCGCGTCTCGGGGCTTCCTGTGGGTCGGCATCAAAGGTTAAAGCGTTAAAAACAAGCGTGAAAACACCGCGCTTTAATGAAGGAATGTGCCACCTTAACTAAACATTGTGTGCCCGTAACAAGCGTCCTTTTTGTATTGTTGAAAAAAAATATTAAAAAAATGCACTCCTAGAAATCTCGACCTAGAAACTACATGCGTGATAAAGTTCGCCTCAGCTTTCCAACGCCGGGTTTATACGATTGGATTTTTTCCATTTCAATTTGAATGATTTTAGTACAGCAGTTTTTGTTTCCCACCTCTCCCCTTCTCCCCTCCTCCCCCCTCTCCATCGTTACGCTGTTTTAACGCACAAACGACCTGGGCGAAAGTTTTCCCTCACGGTGTTGGCGGGTCGGTGGGATTGGAACATTCCTGATTGGAAAGTTTGTTAACCGATGCTGGCCCAAAGCACACAAAAAGCGTAGATAGCGGCATCCTCGTGGGCGGCGCGCGCGTGACCCCAAAAACTCAGTCAATCTGCGTGGCGAAACGGGAGGACTCGTGATTTCACGAGCTCAACTTGTGCTTCACAAAGAGGTGGGCCAAAGGGGGTCAAAGGGTGGAATGAAATGAGGAGAGAGAGAGCGAGAGCAAGAGGTCCACTTTGTTTCGGTGTCGGTCGCGCATCGGTTGTTGGTGACAGTTTACAAAGCCAAAGCCAACCCCGGTGTGGAGGGCCGAGATTGCTACGAACCGGAGTCGGCTACATGGACCCACCTCATCCGAGTGGGTGGCCACCGTTGAATCGTAACCGCGTAACCGGTTACACAGCGCAGGTGCGATGGGGTTTTCGCCCATTGCTTCGGTGTTGATTTTTCGGAAGGATCGGACAACACCACCGCCCGGTCGGTCTGGTCAGCACAATCGGAAGGCTCAGTCGACTATTTTCGTGTTTTCGGGAAACATTTCTGAGGGACCAACATGACCATAAAAAGATACACACACACAGACTGGGGCAAAACCCACGTGTAGGCAAAACAAAAAAACAAAACCCATCGGTAACGGTTTCCAACTGCGTCGGTAAAAATGGAAACGAGAAACTGGCCAGCAAAATGCAAATGGTGGAAAATTACAGTTTAATTGTTGTATATGTACCCAGCGGTGGCACGGCAGGCAGCACCAGCTGGTTCATGTTCGCGATGTTGCTCGGTCGGTTTGTAACACAAGAAGCGGGATTCTGGTGAGTTCTCGATCCCCAACCCAACCCAGCCCGACAGGGATTGCTTTGTTTTGTGGATGGTAGAAAAATACCGCCCAACCCGGCCCAGCCCGAGCGTCCGTTGTTTTCCCAACCACCATTCGGCGGGTGCGAGGGAAAAAAGTTCTCACTCCGGAGGGCGAACCGCGTCCTCAAAGGTCACCGCTTTTATTTCCACCATTTCCCTTTTGTTTTTTTTTTTGTTTTACTTTCGCGTCAAATCGCGTCACGCATCAGATGATCCTTGGGCGGTGGAAAACGCCCGGAGAGTAAATCGCTCGAGTAACGCTGACCCGACCGACGCTGTGCTGGACTTTTGATGGAATGGTCCGTTCTCACTTTCCTCTTTCCCTCGACGTAGACCGAGGTAGGTTTGCTCTTTTTTCATGTTACGGTTGTTAATTCTCACAGCTTAATGAGAGAAACAGACCAATAAAACCACGCCTTCACCCCGCCCCCCCACACCCACACACACACACAAAACACGTGAGAAAAGGTAAATAAAAAGTTCACGAGCTTTTTAAAAGGTAATCAAAGGATGCGTTTAAATCCTCCCTGAATTTAAACGGATGAATGCTTGCGTGTGATATTTTTTTTCTCGCCCATGTGACGCCCTCACTTTTAGTCATTTTCATTGCCCGTCATTTACATTACCGTGTGTGTGTGTTTTTTTGTTGAGGCAATACTGAAATTAACGATCTTCGCCCCTATCGCGGTAAAAGTTTTCCCTCTTGGGGGTAAAGGATCATGTTTGCATTCGGTGTGTCGCTTCGATTCGATTGTTGATTGTTGCGAAATGTTAACCCACCGATTACTCACCTCTGCACCCGCGGGAGGCACAATCGGCGAGTCAATAGTCATCGTGCACACCGAGTGGACACAGTCGGGTGGAATAATGTTCGAAAAATAAATCATCCCATCCGTAATCGAATATCGAATATTTATATGTGCAGGCAATAAATTCATGAGTATCACGTAAATTACCCTTGTTTTCAAGGCGACTCCGGGCGAATTCGAAACCGTGCACGTGCACGTGGCCACGGAAGTGAGGGAGGGGAAAGTCAATTCCCGGAATTCTTCTGTTTCATTGACTTCTTTCAACGCGTCGCAGGGAGGAAAGGAAGAAATATTTCTCCTCATCTGCAGAACTGCATGAATTGAAAAAAGAAAAACCTCTCCTATTTCCTGCGAGTGCACACGTTTTAGTGCACATTGGATTGTGAAGCGCCATCGGTACGGTTCTCGGTGAAGAATGGAATGTTTCCGTGCAAAAATTTCACCTCTCTCACCCATTTGCGCCAAGCGTGCAGGAAGGGAGAAAGAGCCGTAAATTACAAATTATTGCACTTTCCTACATTTAGATGGGATTTCTGGTTTTCTCGATTTTACCTTCCACGGTGAGGTAAGTCCCGTGGCTCTGTCGTTATTAGCGCTACCGTTAATCGATCTCTAAACGTTTGATCGTGATTCATTATGAGACGCAGGAAAGGGACTCAAATACCGGAAATGCTGTATTTTTTTTTTGTTTTTGTTCCCTTCAATATTCTGCACCCGAATTGCCAATCGAGTCTGCGAATGATTATTGCCCAGTTACGTGAGAAGAAAACGATTCCGACGATTCCGATTCAAACAGGCATTGAATGTTAACCAACGGCCACCAACGGGTCAAGTGAAGTAGCGAATGGAGTTGTAGAATCACAACGTTTTGTTTTCTGTCGTTCCGATTTAATCACAAACCGCGTTGGGATGGCT
Source organism: Anopheles farauti (assembly GCA_000473445.2). Lineage (NCBI taxonomy): Eukaryota > Metazoa > Arthropoda > Insecta > Diptera > Culicidae > Anopheles > Anopheles farauti. Next base: position 5,175,263 of record KI915048.1, read on the forward strand.
TGTGCCATTCGGTTGGATTATCACTTCCATTCCTTGATATTGGGTAATGTTAGGGCAAATTCCTAGAATAAGCCATCAAAGCACTATCCCGCTCAGAGCATTAATCAAGCTTAAAATTCAATCCAAACCGCCCGGTGGGTGGGCACAACACGTCCAACATTAGCTTAAAGTGGTGGTGCAAGGGCATTAAAACACATTGAAATAAGTACACCAAACCGAACATCTCCATTTCCGGCGAATATTGTTGGTGGAGATGGATTTGATGGAGATGAAAAATACAAAACAAAACCCAGTAATCAAAGCAGCTGAGACTAGTGAGCGGAGTGCCATAAATCGTACGCTAGAAAATCCGCAAATACGCGCGCGTAAATTGTCCTAGCCGTCCCTTACCCGTCTAATAACGATCGATTGGGCTAGCGACGAAAGCAACGAAAGCGAAGCTGCTCGTCAGGAGGGACACAAATTGCTGTCGTTTCTTCGGAAATCGCTGACTCAGTGAGTGACGCTCGCGGGAGGAAAATAAATCAGAGTGCGCGACTCCCAGGGCCCTCTGGGTTTGGGAAATTTATTAGTTTTCTTCTAGTTCCCCATTCGTTTCCTCGGCGGAGGCTTGGCTACATGAACGCGGAACACAACACACGCTGCCTGGAAGATGTCCTAGCAAACGGAGAGACATCTTCCAGGGGATGGTATTTTTCAATCAATGATTTACACACCAGCCGGTCCCAAGACCGAGGCAACTTTACACCGTGGGAAGAGATAGAGTGCGTCCATTAACCGATCCATTCAATAATGACCAATTTCCTTGTGGTTGCTTTTCGCACCGCTCCCGATATGTTTCGTTCACACACATTTTCGCCATATCATTGGTAAACTTTCGGCTGCGGTCACCGACGGGTGGCGTCCGTGGTTAACCGATTCGAACCGCAGCCAGTTTCGGGTTCCTTAACTCATTTGTCTGTTTTCCGGTCAATCAATTCGAACCGTTTCCTCCGCTCGATTTGTGGCGAAAACTTTCCCACCTAGCACACGGAAATATGAGCGGAAAATTCGCTCCAACATTTCGCTTGGGCTCTTCTCTAGACTCGGCTCGATGTTGCTTCTTTCGATCGAGGGTTGGTAAAACAAAAATCTATTACTCGGGTCCGGGGGTCAGGTTTCAAATGAGAACGACCGCATAATTCGATTCCGATGTCCCAAAAAAACCCTTTTACTTTCCCCGATTGAAACTGTCCTCAAATCGTGGTGCAGAAAAGTCTGCCATAGTGTGAATTCACGGTAGGTGATGAGTCGAAAAAACGCACGATGAACATAAGGCGCACTGTGTCCGTAAGGAACCACACCCGGTGTCACCCGCTGGAGCGCCATCAGCCGTTCATCGTAGTTGGTAGGCGGAAATGAAAATTGAAGCCCATAGGAATGAAGTGTGTCCCGGCAGTAGCCGTAAAGTAAAGGGATCGCACACTCGAACGCACACCCAACACGCGCAAATCCGAGAAACGATTGCTCCTGCAGCCAGTGTGGTGTGTGGCCACGTACCGGGAATCGGATTTTGGAGATCTCCGACAAATCCGACATTCGGTATTCGGACGTTACGCGCTCGGGTGGGGCGTTATATTTCGGAAGGAGGTGGTCAGTTAAATCCGGAACTGGCATGTTTTTCTCACCCACCTCGCCACCCATGCCAGGAGTTTCGGTGCAAAATGTTGTGCCATAATTCCGGTGCCAGCTCGCCGTTCCCTTCGGACCGATATCCGTAACCCCAAAACATTGATGTTCCGTTCCGTTCGGTAGTGGTTCGTCGTCCACTTCCCTTCGCAGCAGAAACACAAACACACATGTGCGCTTCCGTTCCATTCGGGCGAACACAAAGAAGAGCTTCGGGAGATGGAGCCAAAACCAGAGGCAAAGCAACCGGCGGCGGCTGCTGCTGCTGCTGCTGCTGCTACTGTCGGGAAGTAAACGAAGCGTTCAACCAAACACGAACCGAGTGTCGAGATCGAAATCGTTCGACGAAAGCACCACCAACGGAACCACAGGCAGCATTTCCGCCCGACTTCCCGGTGTAGCCCGGGATGCGATGCACTATTTTATGCACCTGCCGGCACAAATGCAGTGCAGCTTGCAGCTCAATCATTATTCAAATGCACCCGCGTGATGAGAGCGCAGGAAAAATCCCCACCGCCGGGTGCAGCAGCTTTCCTTCGTTTGCTTCGGTTACCAATTTGTAACTGTATATGCTTCTATTGCGGGCAAACTGTGCACCATGAGGTATGTGGCCGCATGCATTGCATATTTTGCATGGTTTTTACATACTCACACAGGGAGGCGATAAGTGTGTATCGATTGGAACAATTGCTTTCTTTAGTGAAATTGACGTACCATTTCCCATCGAGCACAGACTGGTCGGGCTTATTTCAATAGGTAGTGAAAGAGTGTGAATCGAGCTGTGAAGTTCATATTTCACAATATTGCCTGGGAGTTGTATCTATTGTTCTGAACAGATAGGCGAAATAGCATTTCTTTCGCATTTCTTTCGCCTTTCCAATTCAAACGACTCAGTGTGGCCATTTAAAAAAATCCTCATCCAGTCATCCAGTAACATTGAACCCAATCGTCCATCGTCCGCAAGGTGACTTCCAAGGAGAAATAAACCGCAACATTCTTCTTCGTCCGCTGAACGGAGCTAGCCACAAAGGAATCCTATGCAGTGGCACTGCCACAACTCTCCAAGCTCATTAAATACAATTCACCCGAGCGTCCCGGAGCGTAAGGACACACACACACACAGGACGCCGGATGTAATGGAAAAGGTTTTGATCGGCGGAAAATGAATTACTCAATCTCACTCGCACCGCTCGCTAAATACCGATGGGGATTGGTGCGGTGTAATGAGTTTCGGATACTTGCTTTTTTAAAATTTCTCACGTCGTTCGAGTCGTCGCTGGAAGAAGCGATCAATCATTGGAAAACATTCGAATTAATCTTCGTTTCTTGAGGGAGCGGAGTGTGGAGGGGAGAGGGGGAAATAATTCCAAACAAGTAAGCTCGGTGGGCGGGTAATGAATCATTCGTTAATAGAGCAAACAAACAGAGCCACCTCTGAAATCTCATCATTCGTGAAAGTCTCGATACAAACGGTTTCGCGAAAAACGTTTGCGGTTTGCATTCACTCGCCTCAGCTTCCACGAATCGCTTCAGCTTCCCAGCCGTTTCGATTGAGCTCGCGAAATCGCGTTTTTGGGGCGTGAGAAAAAGCTAGTAGCGATAAGAAGCCTTTCCACCAGCAGCAGACCGTAAAGAATTAGAAACCAACCCCAGCACCAGGCGCCGCAATATTCGTGGTAAGATTTGCCTGCGATACTGCGAAACGTGCCGGTTGGATGAGCTTTTATTTGAATCTACATAATTATTACCGAGTCCGGTACAGCTTGCTCCAGACGCACCGGCAGTAGGCTAAAGGTGCGAGGCTAAAAGTTGGCTCATAATTCAAATAAAACGCCCTCTAAATTAGCAGCGCCAGGCGGCAGGCTGGTGTTCGGGGCGGGCGGCTTAAAGCAACCGGGCCATCCGTTGTCAGATTCACACTTAATGACTTGCCAACAGAATTCCCACTCCTTCCAACCCACTCCAACCCACTAGGACGTGGAAAAAGTGACGTTAACTTTAAGTATCTTTTCACTTCCGCAAAGGACAAGGACTTACCGAGGGTGTTAATGTGTGCGAGTGAGAGAGTAGGGTGGGTCTGTCTTTAAAAGCACAGCATTGTCCCACGCCACCCACACCACCCATGCCACCCATGCCACTTATGCAAATGAGAAAACATTAGTGGATGAGGAGTGACACTGTTGGTAATAGTGCGCTGAAATGCATTCTTCTTCGCCGAGGTTCACTTTGCGGTCGAAACAGTGGCACTAATGTGGCCTCTAATGTGGCCTAAGCCGACTGCACTGTTTGGTGCGCTTCTGGTTGGTGGTGGGGTAGGAAATCCGCTCTCACTAACAAGGATCAAATAATCACCGTCGGTTGGTGAATACGCAAACGCTTCAATAACTTATGCAACATAATCGCTTATGTGATTGGGAAGGTCCTCTTTGGTTGGTTCACCACCTCTACCACCGGTTTGCCCCCCCCCCCTCTCCCCCAGAAACTGGAGGAATGAAACGGCTGGAATGAAACACAAAAGCAAAGCAGGGACGGGCCGGGACGCAAATTGTTTCTCGCAAAAGTGTTCGCACCACCAAGTGAATAAAACGCGTAACGAAACACTCGAACGATCGAGCCCACGCTCGCTTTAAACTGGGTCTTATTGGGTTGTATCAATAATGCACAACCACCCACCCGCCAGTCGGACAAACAAAACTGCCAAACTTTGCTCATTCCGCTTGAGTTCTCGCCAACAGCATAAAGCGGCCGCTGCTCGGGCGGTGGCTAAAGTTTTGGCCCTTCCATTGGTTTGCGCTTGGATGGTTGGTTGGGCCCGGGTTTGGCCACTTTTATGTTCGAGCATTAGCGGAAAACATTTGCGAATGTGTGCGCTGCGTGAGGATGGAACGGTGAAGCGGATTCCCTCCCCACACTGGAGTGGATCCGGGAATGGCGGGACTGTTCCTTTTTCGTTTTCCGCCTGTATGTGTGTGTGTGTATGTGCTTAAGTATTATTGGCTTTTGTTCGGCAAATCTCTCGGAATCGCTATTGATCCCGGTTAAAGCATCTCGAAGATGTGGCAAACTCTCGAAAAAGCAAACCCCTAAAAAAAGACTTCTACTGCCGTTTGCCCACTTGCAAGATGGGGATGTTTTCTTTCGATTCGGTTGCCCGCTCGCCAGAAGGACATCTTTTCATTCCACATGCGGCCGACCCGAAACGTGCCATAACAGAAATCCTCGGTCACGGTCACGTGTTTCTTGCACGTGGAGCGTGTTGTGGAATCTCTCCGTCGCCAAATCCCTTTCTTCCCCGGCCCGGCCAGATCAAAACAAACCTTGCAAACCGGAAAGGATAAAGGAAGCAGCGAGCCGCAAAGAAAAAGGGTCGCATGTGGTGAAACGCCCGCCATCATGTATTTGAATCGGAGCGACTAAATGGTAGGGCGCGTCTGCAAAGCATTCAACATGACACGCCGGCCAACGGACCGAAAGCGAGTAGAACATGTGAACGGACAAGAACAACAAAAAAATGAACCAAAACAGAAAGAGAAAAAAAACGGGAAATGAAATAACTAAAATTGATCAGAAAGCTCGGACAAAAACCATGATTGATGGATTGTCATTTTCTATCATTGCACTTGCACAAAGAAGCATGATGTTTTTTTGTGTAATTTTTTTTTTCGTTTTTCGGTGAGTGGGTGATCAGAGTAGGGATTCGTTTTTTACACCCCCTCCACGTTTCCCGTCGCATCCCGTTTTCACGGTTCGCGTCGTGACCATTTGCACAACAACAATGTCCGGCTGTCGGAAAACTAACCAAATCACACAATTTGCTGTACACTCGCATCCGAAGCCTGAAGCCTGCACAGCGCTGCGAGTAATCGAAGCGTAAGAGGATGTCTGGGAAATTCGCATTCAATTTTAGCACGGTGGTCGGTGTGTCCCATCTCAAACCCGAACGATTCTAAGCGTTTGCGTTTGACAAGCTGCGCGTGGTAAGCACTCCGACATATGATTGATGGTTCCGATAGAAGTCATCAGCCCTCTCCCTCTTTCTCTGCTCTTAGTTTTTGCTCCCGGAGTGCACGAGTCTGTGTGTGTGTGTGTGAGTGCGTGCTTTGTCTCGTGCTGGTTTTCTCTCCCCTGGAGCTTGATTGACCTATAGGTTTCGGGGCTTGGCAATAATTAATCAACCTATCGGAAGCGTACTTAATCAACACTTGAGGTCAACCGTAAATTATGAACGTTTTCATCCGAAACCTGCCGGTGCGGACCGGTGTGTTGCAACCGCAAACGATTGAAAATACTCGGTTTGCTCTGATGCTCTGAGCACCTCTCTGTCCGATCCGATCGAGGTTCGAGCGGTTCGCTGTGAGCTCGCTGGTATGTCTCCTGTTTAATTTACGCACGCATGGTGCGGTGTTAAATCTACCCGTTGCTGATGACGATGGTGGGTAGATAAATCTTTCTCGGAATGTGTACACTCCAAAGGGTAGTGCTGGGATACCATTTTCAATAAAAGGATAATCAAAAACCGTTTTTTGTTTGGTCACAAAAGAGCAAGTGTATTGAATTGAATTCCGCGTTCGTATGAATACAAGTAATGGAAACATAATGAAACATTTCTCATTCCTGAAAAGAGTTATGAGGAGTTCTTGATCGTCATAGTGGAAAAGTTTAAGCTTTAACGCTGAGTAATCGAGTTGCGGTGGCTTGCTATAAATCGTTTAAAAGATTAGTAAGCGAATCATCCCATCATTTATCGTTTTCAATACGGCTCGATAAAGTGCTTTAACACACTCTACTTGCCCATGTCGTTTAAGCCCTTTATACCAGCAACCGCAGTGAGAATGATAACTGGCCTTGAAATTCATTCAAAACGCAATCGGTAACAGCAACGTCCCTTGTACCGTCCAACGACAAGCTTCAAAGCGGTCCTCGTTGATGGGAAATCCCTTCCGAACGCCTGCCCGGGTGGCAAGATGTTGAAAGTCATCACAATCTCATAATATTTTGATTGATCATCAGCTCGATCGAAAAGGAAATGTGTGCGGAATAATAAGGATGGGGTTTTTTTCTCTATTCGTGCAGTTACTCCCTTAAAATTAACCACCCCCTTGGGGAACGGGGGACGGTGAGTGTAGAGGGATGTTGAGAAACAAAACCGAACCTCCGGCAGGGCAACATCCTAGATTCGTTGGCTTTGGCCGTGGCAAACTAGTTGGAAATTCCAACGGATTTGCAAACACGTGCTACGTGACCATTTCCGTAACCAAACACACCATCCACCAGTGGGCTAAGGGCAAATCTCTCGCACCGTCCCAAAAACACACACGTATATAGACGCTCTCTTTCGTTTTTTCATCAAATTTTGTTTTTTTTTGTTGGTTTGAACACTTACCCTTGACAAACATCGTCAGTAGTCCCAGCCACAGCAATAATCCACCGGTCGGAACGGTGCGGTGTCGTGCTCCCTTCCGTCTGCCGGTAGCAGGGCAGGGTACGGCCCCGATCGCCCTCCGCGCACCACCGACTCCCACCGATCCGTCGTACATAATTTCTGCTGCTTTTATACCGATCACGTACAACGATGGCGGCGATGGCGACACTCCGTTCTGCGATGAAACTTCTTCCCCCCTTGGCCAGTGTTCGAACTTTCGATGCTTCCGTGAGGACGCCCTGAGAATGTGCAAGTTCCTTCGTTCCGGTGTGTTTCACAAAAATAAAAACGAAACTAAAATATGATGGCGAACCGGATGGAGGGCGCGTGTCGCCCTCGTTTGCCTCTCGAAGCACGCGTTCGGGAGGGCCGTTTCATAAATTTTGTAAAATCCACTTTTCGATTTTCGGCTTTCACTCGATATTTCCTAACACACAACCGGGTCCGGTATGTTGCGGCAAATCGTTTTATGACAAGTCAACGACCATCGTGTTGTTGGGGCCGGAGTTTTCGGAGGATCGGAGACGGGGTTTTTCGGGGTTTTGGCCCCGAGGGCTCAATCTGGCCGATATCTACGATTCGATTCCACGCACAGCAAGCACTTGCGTTCCGTCGTTAACCCGTTCGGCGAACGTCCTTCGCCTTTATTGGCCATCATATTCGCACATCCTGTGACGTGCGGCGATACACGAGGTTGTCAAATTTGCACATTCGCCCGGATGCCACCGTGGCCCGGCACACTCGAACCGTTCCGAACCGGATTTCGTGCACGTGTGTGCGTGTGTTTGTTTTGTAATAATCGTAATAATCATTCGACCGTTGAACCACTCGATGACCGGAGTCAAGAAGCTGCTTGGAGCTCGGGATCGGTATACCGTTCCACTCCACTCCAACGCCGGACGCAGAATGAAGGAACGTCTCACCGAGCCGCTTCCGACACACGTACCGAACACTTTATGCGAAACCGTTTTCGCATTCCGACACAGTCACCCACGAAAAGAAGTGTAAATAGGGCCGTTTTATTTACTTAGGTCGAACGCACGCACGCACGCACGCACGGTCCGTCAGATGCTGTCAGTATTCTAATAAAATCCACCCCTTTTCTTCTCCGATAGCTTTTTACGGTCAGATACGGGTTTCACACACTCTCACACACTCACACACTCACACACAGATAGCACAAACACAAATTGTTAGTTATCTTCCACTATCGGATGTGGCCGCCCAGGCCCGATTTCCTGTGTCCGGGATACGGTGCTCACGCTGAAAGCAAAGAAAACGATGGAAAGATAAGCATGCTCTTAGCAGATGGGCTTACATCGATTTAAGTAAATTATTTATAACCCACTGGACGGGCTGGGGGGCGGTCCTTTTCGCCAAATATTGAGCGCTACGTAATGCGATATTGGGAAATGATATCTATCGCGAGCGTTTGTGGAAAAGCGGCTGTTCCGTGAAACTGTTTACTTTCCTGGCTACTTTGTTAGCGAGCGACAAATAGACGAGGGTTGTTGTTTTTCGTGCAGCCAACGCCGAATCGCTTTCGGTCGGCTATTAAGCGTGTTTATAATCATTGGTTTGAAGATTTGTGTGGGTACGAAATTTGTTCGAGTAAATTACTTGATTTACCTACCGAAAGCACGTCTCGTTTGGTTCGGTTTTTGGAGCAAACAGTAAAGTGACGGTGATAATAGAAATTGACAGCTGTTTGCGTTATCTTACCTTGCTCAATAGGAACAAGTTGTTTATGCGCTTCATCGGTGGAAGCTGCCGTGGTGCTTTGAAACAAGTCCATTTGGAAAATGAGAAAACTTTTTGTTACAGCCAGCTCTCGGTACGAACAATCCTTTGCGGCTTGTTGTCTGCCAATATTGAAACACATCAAACATGCAACAGTCGATTGCGAAGCACACATTCGCTCTCTTTTTTTTTTTCAGAAGTAGACCTCCTCTGGGAAAAGCAGTTAGGCTTTAATATCGTTAATCGAGAATGCAATTAGAAATTCATGACGACAGGCTTGGCGTATTTCCCCTCACTGGCATCGAAATGGGTACACCGGGGAGATATTAACATTCCATTAACATTCCTTCTAATGGAAGGGTTGCTGCTTGTGAATCTTTGTGTGCTTTAAATACCATCGAGAGAGCGGGGAACAGGTCAAGAAAACAGAAGCTTCTGCTTAAGCCCATTGGTCAACATTTTAAATGCTGGCTGGTGGCGAAGGCGAAGCTTTGTCGAAGGGTCACGTTTAACACCTTCGCCAAGGAGCATCTTTGAAAGAAAAACCTACCATTGACTTCATTTAAAATGTGTCGGGTGGGCAAGTCGCCACCATCGCCACCTTCCTTTCCCCCTTCTTACAGTTTATCGCCCATTAACAAGCAGTTGAAGATTTATGTCCTCCATGAACCCATCACGTCCGTTTTGCATCCGTGCGGTCGTTAGGGTGGGTTGGGTTGGGTAAAGAAAACTCAACACCATTTGCTTTCTACCACCATGGGCTCGACAAAACTTTCAATTGTATGAAGAAGAGATTCTCTGCCCGGAGTTGCGGCAGAGGACGGTGCTGCTTTTGTACGTCGTTAAATTTTAACCTCACGACGGGAGGGAGAAGCCACCGGCTTTGAAAGACATAAACGCTAAGGATGGCTTTTATCGGGTTTCGGGGCATCCGTGTGGGTGCGATTTACACGATTTACATCTTCTACGCACACGAAACGTATATTAATTCTATCAGTCTAATCGCTACGCCTACGTGCGGGATCCATAAGTCGACCCATGCGTCGGCACAACGAAGGCTTTGCTGCGATCGATCGTTAATTCGTGAGCAGAAATCGTAGGCCCGATGGGGGATGGCAACAAAATCTTAGAATCTCCATCCGATGTAGGAATTTTATTCATACAATATTTCATTAAAAAACTTCGGCTTTCGGTGCAAATGAAAGGGCATATGTTTCTGTGAAGGCACGTATTGAAAACGTGCCTGGCTGGAGGCGAGTTGAGCGCATTGTGAGTAGCATTTTATCCAACCAAACAAATGGCTTACGGCACAATCCAAACGCTGGCTTAAAATGTAAAACGATGAATTGATTCGTGTCTGTTGCTGCTGCTCGCAAACCAAGCTGGCCCAAGCTAAAAGCCGCTTCTAGGAAATTGTGACCAGCAAACCACCCACGGAGTAAGTTGTCCATCGTTTCGCTTTTCTTCCGTTTCGGTGGAAAATGAATGCGTAAGAAGAAAAAACAAAACGCCGCACGTGGAGTCGCCCCGGTTTCAGTCGGTGGTAAATTAAATAATCTAAGACAATTTTGGCTTTCAATTTTGCATTCATCCCAACGCTGATGCATGTGCCGGCGGGTGGTAAATAACACGAACACGCAAAAGAAAATCCTAAGAGAAAGAAAACGCCACTTTGTGTTCCTTTTCGGCTCGAGGGCGCGTGCTTTATGAACAACGGTGTGTGCGGTGTGTTTTTTTTTGGTTTTTGGTTGATTGTGCTTCGTAAAAAAGAATGATGTTTAATAGAGCAATTTTGCATTCTTTTCCGTTTTTTTTTTGGCTGTAGCGTAGGCACCGGGGCTTTGATGTGCCCGAAGCTTTGGATCTGTTATACCGGAAGAGTGGTTTTCTGTTTTCTGCTTCCCACTTACGCGTCCGTAGATTCGTTCCAGATTGTTGAGCGTTTCGTTCGCAAGTGCGCTGTTTCAGTTCACAATTTCACAGACACGGGCCAATTGGGCAGAGTTCCATTTACACGCCCGTCAGCGATGTCTTAGCGACAAGGTTGTAGATTACGGGATAGCCCAAGAAAAAAGGAACACAGGAACGATGCTATAGATTTGAGGCCATCGGACAGCGTCGTTACTGGAATGTTCAACTCGACGCGTACTCCATCCGGACATGGGAGAGAGCAAACGGTGCGAAAGTTTTATGACTTTCTCTCGACGGTGATTTAAATTAAATTGCTGCGCGATTTCCATCGCACCATCGGGGATCGACTGGTCCTCAATCAATGTCCAACCACCCGCTCGGACAAAGTAACGCAGTGAAGTTTTCCCGCACATCATAAGCCACACGGATCTTTGGGGCAAAGTTTACATTTCCTTTCTCGGGACCCCGGGTTGTCTGCGACCGGATGTCCCGTCGGGTTGAAAAGCGGGTGCGGTACAACAAAAAAAGGCTCAAAGTTAAAATGGAAAGAATTTCATTATCGTTCCCGGTCCCGGCGTTACGTCCGCTTGGTTTGTTTCAATTTTGTCTGGTCGCGTTTCAGTTTCAGTGGAATGTTGCCGGCGATCTTCGGGGCGAGGTGACGTTTTCGGAAGAAAAGAAAGCGATAAAAACAATATCAGACAACAGAAAGGGTAAATTTGATGATGAATTCGTGCTCCTTTTTCGTGTTCCGCCCTGCGAACGGTTTGTTTTAAATGACAATCAATCGGATGACGGATATCGGATCAGGGAAATTCGGAAAAGCGTTTCATCAATGGGACCCGTTCCGCATTTCTAACTTCTTATCTGCTAGCGTAAGATGTAATCGGTTGCGTGGAGAACGTGCGATCACGGTAGCAGCAGCAGCAGCAGACGAGTGCGATCAACAAATTCGGAATGCCATTTCGCAGGCGGGAGAGTAACTTATAATTACAAAACTAACCCGTCGTCATTTGCGGTAACAGACAGCTGCCAGTAGTCAATTTCCCCATATCTGGGAAATCTTTCCGGAGTTTAATGAGAAAATTTCTGGACAATATGCTCGCCCGCTTTGGATCGGCAATGGAGAGAGAAAGAGAGAGAGAGAGAGAGTGAGAGCGTGCGGTGGTACGTGAGCGAGAAAGCGATAAGGCAAGCGATGCCCTGCCATGGTGAGCTATGGAGGAACTGGAGGAAGTTGACTGGACCACCATTTTTGTGACAGTATCTCTAATGGCATTTGGTGTGTTTGCGTGCTTCACTAAATAGTTTTCAGTCGAAAAACAATTTAAACTTCTCGCCTGAGTTGAAATGAGCCCTTTGAGGGCGGGTAAGGGGAGGACAAAACTGGTCAGAAACGGATATAAATAAGCCCTTTTCCGCTTCTATATCCGTATGAAGCGGGGGAGGGAAAGGGAAAATGCCGGAAAACTCGAGGGAATTTCCGCCATTTATGTAACGGCACGATAACGAGGCAATCGAGCAATTTTCCGATGGGACTTTCAACGAGCCAGAAAGTCACTCGCTTTTGTCTCCGGCCGGCAAGAGTGAGAGTAGCAAAAATATCATCCGCTTCTAAACACGTGCGATAAAAACCAAACTCCCAATTGGGGAAATATCATTTATTTGGAAGGCTTTGGTGCGTTTTCATTGCGCGCGAGAGAGGCACGGGTGAACGGGGAGGGGAAAGCGGGCCTGCCGCTCAGGGAAAACATGACACCGAAACACTTAGCGCTGATGAAGAAACCGGCAAACGGCTCGCACGCGCTGCGGTTGGTGAAAGTTGGCGCAAAATTACCTTTTCGGTATCGTAAAGGCGTTAATAATGCATATAATCATATTTAATATACTTCTTGCGAGGGGTAGCTTTTTAGCAAACTGCTTGACTTTGCCGGTAAAATACACGGCCACATACCCTCGCACGAGGCTGGTAAAGGTAAACGAGGATTAGTGTGTATGGTCGGTATCGCGCGACCACACTTGCGTAGCGGTTTTTTGGAGGATGAAAGCGAATGAAAGCGTCGTCTTCACTAACGGCGCACCCACCACCGCTCTCGTGTGGTTTCGATGAGCTTCGCTTCGAGGATCGTAGCGAGAGTACTATCAAGGATATCAATTGCTACGGTGCGTTTGACGGGGGTCAAATCGTTTCCATACCTTTATTGGCTATTCGCGCGAATTCCACGAACGAAATGGTAGCTGTTTAATCCACACCAAGCGCGGTAGCGTGACGGTTTCGCTGGAATACACACAGTGTACACTTTCACCCGGTCGTTGCCATGGTTACGCTCGGAACGGAACCGCACACAAAGTTGCACCAGCATCGGGTTCAGCATGCCGGGTTCACCCGAGCAAGAAAACCTCCCGCGGGAGGATAGCTAACCGATAAGTCGATAACATAACTTTTGCACTGATCAAACTTCCATTAGCTACTAACTCCGGCGAGAGCAGCCCCTAGAGGAGGATGCTTTACTTTCTCGTACGCTTTCGCGGCATGGATCGGAAAGGAACTCACGTACGCGGCACGAGCATAAAATATTTACCACGCTTAGCCTGATGGCCATTCACATCAGCTGATGTCTGGGGCCTTCCCACGAGACCAGCTTTTTTACTTCGTTTCGTCGCCTCGCGAAAGGGCGAGGAAGATTCGCTTTAGGATGAAGTTTTACATGCTATCGACCTCGCCACACACTTATTTTGTAATTAATCACCTTTTTCTGCGACGCTCACTACATAAACTTACGTTTAAAACATTAACATTTGAGCCACGAATTAACAGCGTTACCACGGCAACCGTCAGAGCGGACGTGGATCTAATCCTCCGCCAACAACAACGAAACTTCAACTGTCAAAAGTTCGTTTGATTTATTCAACAACAGTTCCGAACACTGGATTGTGGTGCGTTGAGCACTAGTGCTAGTCGAACGTGAACACCGGGTAGCGATCGGTTTGATACTGACAACCCGCACGCCGTCCTCTACAACGCAACCAACGCCAGGGCGCCCAGCAGTCTGTAACGAATGAACCCTCTGGCCGAGGCGTTGAGCACACTCCCCTCGAAAGTAAACGAATGTCATCCGTACCGAAGCGAAGACGCCATCTGTGGCGCAGGCGCAACCGAAACGACAGCATCCGAGCGCCACTCCGGAACTCCGTCAGCACACGCCGAACGAACGCGGTGCTGCATCCGGCGTCACTGTTGACTCCACTGTCGGCAACTCCACCGGGAACGGGTACTGAGTTGCAATAAATGACTCTCAGGAGAAATCTTGCCAAACGCGGACGTGCTGCACCACCGGAACTCTGGTCCGGCTCTGGCGCTACGAGCGTTCTCGTACTCTTTCTCTCTCTCTCTCTCTCTCTCTCTCTCTCTCTCTCTCTCTCTCTCCATCTCGTTCCCTCGGAACCTCGGAATCTACACATGATGGTGCATTAAGGCCGCGGCCGCATTAGCATTAAGGACATCGCTCTGGTGCGCGTTTCGATTGAAGTCAGCAGCGGCGGTGGCACGAACAGCCGAGCGGGTGGATGAATAATTTAAAACAAATCAATCGTGCCACAGCGCCGAAAGGGAAGGGGATGTGTTTCGGTTCGGTGGTGCATCGGTGAATCCCCTTCGATCTAGGGCTTTTGATGGTTGCATTAACGGAATGGATTGGCCGAGTCGATGGGAATATCGTTCAGCGTGTAGGTGGGCGATGATCCATAAAAGGATAATTAAGGACCCGTTAGATGGTGAGTGTAGATGTGGCGAGATAAATATGACAGCTTCTTTCACTATCCGGTCTTTCCGGTGTTGCGTATTACAACGCATCCGTTCACAGTACCCGTCTCTTTTTCCCTCTCTCTATCTATGTATGTTCAAACATCTTCATACCTTTGATCAGCGCGTGGTAGCATAAGTCAGCTTGAGCGAACTCCGACACGAATGAATAACCTTCAGGAGCCGCTTTTCTCACACCACAAGCTCATGAAGAGCACGTGATGGATGGAGGTGAGTGTGAACGGCTCAACTCCGCTAAGCAGAGGGTAACGGAGACATTCTATCACGTTGTCACATTTTTCGTTACATTCTAATGATTTATTGCCGGTCTCCTGCTCTCGGCTCACTCGGCGGCGGCTCGTTTGGGTTCCCTTTTTTTCCTTTACGTTTGCACACAATGCTACTTTATGGGAAAAGACGCGTTCATCGCAATGGAGGCGGAATGAACGCGCGATTACAGCACACACACACACGCACACGTGCGTTTGAAGAATAATTCTGAGTATGTTATATTTTTCTAAAAAAAATATTAGCTCCAACTTCTACTGAAAACATAAGTTAACTTTATACGTATAGTTTATCTTTTTTTTCTGCGGTAAAGAGAATTTGAACGAGTGTGCATAGCTGTAATTCTCTGCATGTTGATGAATGCTATGATGAATTGTTCCGAATGTGGTCAAGCAAACGGATGTGAGCTCTCTTTAAACAATGTAAGACAAACAGGATGGAACAAACATTGTTAATATCGTTACTGTTCAGCACGTGGAAACTAATTTGAAGGTTAAGTCCATCCAACAACACGACCAAGGACACCTAGTATAACAGAGGATCAGTGTGAGCAAAGTTTCACAAAGCGCTTTGTTTTGTTACGCATGGATTTGAATATCACAAACACAAACCTTACCAACCGGAAAACCGCAAAGAGTTTCCAACGTTTATGCAAACATTCCCATTTTTTCTATTCCCAACGTTCATGGCTTGCTGGTCATGATAGTGAAAAAACTTAAACGACCAATAAATTAAAACGAAATAAATGCCCAAATTTTCCACAATATGCAACCGGTTCGGGGCATTCGCGCTTTTAATTGAAAAGATTTATTCTATGTTTTCTTCCTTTTCGACGCAGACGGTCGCCGTGGTGCCTGGTGGATGGTAAATAAACACCGATACCGAGAACAGTCGCGTCAAAAAAGAGGCTCGCTCTTGGTAGCATGTCCTTGCCTCGGGATGCCCGGGGACTCATGATGAGAGGACCATTTTTACAACAGACAACCAAAAAACGATGTGCGATTTTAAATCGAAGCAACCACAGCGTGGCAGCACGCAACGATAGACGTCATCTACTAACAGGGGAAGGGGAGGGGAGAGGAGGAAGGGCTAGCCTCGGTGCGAATGTAAGAGAGACGGAAAATATAAACAGAAAATAATATTCCGAGAAAGGAATGTCTGCGCCTGTGTGAGTGTGTGCATGTGACAGTGACGGTCCGATTTTTAATTAAAATCTGGCAACGATTTATGACCAAAAGGGAAGTCGAGGGACTGCGGCACCAAACCTTGATCTAACAATGTGTGTGTTTATGTGTGTGCCAGGACATATCCTTTCATTTTTTTTGTCGTGAGTACCCCGTTCGGCATTGAACCTTGGCGCCGATAAAGCATTCATATGTTCCAAGACTAATAGTCCGAACGGATTGTACATAACAGGAAATAAACAGGCTTTACAACGTCTGCCTGTATCCGAATTACATTTTTGACTCTGCATTGCTGCTGCATTACGGAAACAATAGAACCACGTTGTAGATGGGTTTTCCACATTCGTTTCTGTATTGATTTCATTTTGATTATAAAAAACTGAATGTAGTATCACATTCCCATTCCGATGTTTTTTTTTTTTTTTTTTTGTGGGAGACGTTAAACTTCAAACAGGACATTGCCTAGTCCCGCACTGATTGGAACAGACGGGGACGGATTACAGTGTGACGCATTTTGTGACATGCAAGCTTGTTGATTCGACACGCGAGTGAGCTCTTCCGCTTGCTTTATGGTTCAATTTATAGATGAATTAATATTAGTTCCCCACGGTCGGTTTCGATGCAGCGGCATGTTTCGTTTGATCTTCTGCTGGTTATTGATTAAAGTGAATACGTGAATACGTTTCGCTCATTCCGGCTGTAATAAATGTTTACTCACATGCCTTTTGTTTGTATGAACAATTCCGTTGCTAGAAGTTTTTTCGGCTGACGTAAAAGTAGCTAAAATGCCGTGAGATTAACATAGGCTGGGGTCCAAAGTAGGCTGGTCAATTATTCTCCAACAGAGATGGTTCTTTCAGTAATGATTGAATACAACGGGTTCGGCAGCAAGAATTATCTTCCCGGGAGATTATCTTCCCGTTTTCCAAAACAAGTTCAGCGCCCTTTGACCGAGGACACTACCGAACTGAAGTTGGACTAGCTTTTGTGAAACTTTCCAAAACGAAATTTCGACACACGAAACCCCCTGACCTGGGTCCAGGAGCGGCCTAAAGTCTTTCTTCTCTCGCACTCCAACCGGCACACCGTATGGAAATGGGTTTCGATGGTTGTTGTCTCGCTCACTCAGACGCCCAAATGGCCGGCAGCTGCAAGAATCCTATCTGCGATCGAATTTCCTTCTCGACATCCTGGTCACGTACAGTGTTTTGAAGTTTTCCCCATTGGTTTCACGCAACGGTGGCCACGTGGCCGGTGCCGCGATCGGGAATTGGCTTAGAAAAGTGACTAACACACACTTACAATCCACGCATGGAACAAAGCGCCATCGCACGGGATTTCCACGGCGGCACGGCTCGGTTAGATTATATGTAATTTTCACACAATTTTGCACCAAACTTTTGCCAGATCGCTTCTTGGTAAGTTGTATCGTTTTTTTTTCTTCGCTTAAGGAACAACTTTTTGATTATTGCTACTAACCGGGAGGAGCGAGCAGGTCGATCGATCTTTCTTCGGGAGTTTCATGCATTCTCCCACCCCAAATGCTATTTTGAGACATTCTTATCGATCCATTAACTCGTTGCCTTGCGTTTGGGTGCCAACGTCGTGTGAAGTAGCTGCCTCATGCTGGAAAGGTTTGCCCGTGAAGCGAAACAATGGCGGTGTGTCCTATTAACCTACAGCCAAGGGGACGGAAATAAACGAATAGCCGAGCCATTTTCTTGCCAGCATTCTATCATGTGCTGCGAATTTTTCATCTTCCCACAAATCGGGAGCTATTAAAAGAAAACCGTTGAGCGGTTCGCTTCATCCTTCGATGCAGCTGGGTGCTTCGTTCTGACGGGGGGGGGGGGGGCAAAAGAAAAGACACGCTCATGTGTGGCCGCATTTGGTGAAATGAAAATTCCGTCAGATTTTACGATCCAACCTCAATAGGACGACGCATAGCACAGACTCACAAGAGCTCCACAAAGATAGCCGTCGCCCGTGAGTGAGTGACCGAAAAAGTGATAACCGTCAACGGTTGGAAGGAAACTTTATAGATCATAATTTATTTCGGTCCATCCTACATCCGCCCACTGGGTGAGTTTCTTCTTATCCCGGGGCACACAAGCTCCCTTTTTCTCGCTTCTCGCCCAGGAGAACGTTGGATCATCGTCTCTTAATTCGATTATCGCTCGCATAAAATTCGGCTAACAATTTCGTTGACCCTTCCCTGTGAGTCCATCTCGTCCTTGCGGGCGGCTTGTGCCTTCCATTGTGGTTCCTTTTTCGGCCGATCGGTGTGTTACTCGTGTGCCCGGGAGGAACGAATTTTGGGCTACATTTCCATCTAATGTATCGTCATCATGCGAGGCGAACCCGAAGAGCCCGGAGAGCGTAGATTTAGCATTGCCTTCACTTCCCATCGACCAATCGCTCGGACTTCGTTCGAGAAGATGTGAAAAGAGCGTGCGAAAGGAAAATGCGGAAATCTACAGTGCCATTGCAGGATTCAATGATGGCCCATCGTTACAACCAATATTTTGCAAACTCTTCGAGACGCTTGAAAGTCGCTTCGGCCAGAGCGCTTGTGCCACAAGGCGTTGAGTTGTGTCCGAGGGTAATCGCACAAGGCACCGTCTATCTTGGCTTATCGTCTTTTCTACCCGTGGAAATAGGAAATGGCCGACAAACAACAACAGCAACAAAAACATCATGATAGTAGAAATCGTTTCGATTTCTCACAAACACACACACACACACACACCAAAGCACGCACGTGTGCAATCTTAAGCGAAACGATATTTGTTACCATTTGCTCGAAGCTTTCGTTCGCCTCTTTCGTTGGTTTGTATCATTTCGTTGTGTTTGCTTAGGGTCCGATTCGCCCGGGCGGTATTTTAAGCTAGTGGCGTCGCTTTTGGCCGCTTTTGGCCGAAACAAATGCTTCCCGTCTCCGCGATTGGTTTGCTCATTGTTTCTCACAAAAAGAGTGGTGATTCGAAGCAACAAAAAAAAAAACGGTCGAGAAAAAACTAAAGGCAACTTTTTCGTTCGACTTGCTTTTGCTTGTACCTTTGCTTCCGTGTCCTATATCGGTAGAATACTCTCTCTCATACACACACAAACACACACCGGAAGCAACCGAAATAAGCTTCTGCACCGTGAACCAGAAGACGGCAAAGAAGAGAACTAAATAAAATTATTATTTCACTCACATTATTTCCATTAGGAACATGTTTTTGTTTTCGGTTGTTGCTCTTTTCTGCCATAGCTGTGTGCATGTGTATGGCGTTTTTGCTGCTGTTTCGCTGAACCCCTACCCAACTTTGTTAGTTTGGTAGAAGACGAAAAACAAATCACCTGAAGTAGGGAAGAAAACGAGGATTAAGATATATAAAGATTGGGGCACGCGGAAAGCGCAAAGCACATACACGAAATCAGGCGGAAATAGTTTCTGTTTTTGTGTGACTAAGAAATGCTATCCACTCAGGAAACGACTCACATTGTGTGCGGCACTGAAATAAAGCTTTCTGGAAGAAGATTTTTTTAAGTAGCGTGTTAGTGCAACATTCAACTTTTGGAAGGGTTATTTTTCGCAATTTTTCACGATTCCTTTTAGATAAGATCGTTTTTATTCTGAAAAAATATCTGTAATGAAAATTGTCCTTCAAGTAATGCGAGAGTAGCTTTTTTCGTTTGTGGTTTAAAGGTAAAATATTTCAATGTTAATCAACCCAAAATGACGAGAACAATTTGTTTTGCATCAATCCTCGTTCTACTATGATAAAAGCTTCACCAACGTTACTCACGAATCGTTCATTGTTCTAATGCAAATAAAAGAACGTGCAAAGAGAATGCAGAAAAAAGCAGAGCAAAGCAACTGATCGAAACACATAGATAATCATTTTCTTTCACCCGTCAACCGACGGTACAAAACAATATTGAATTTCTCACGATGTGCAGAAAAAGTAACAGCCATCCTTTCCGTTCTCCCTACGATAATTCTCCTCCCGCGAACGTAATCTTCCCGATCAATGGCCATCGATTTTTCAGCATAAATTTACACCCTCGCTCAACGTGTCTCTCCCTCGGCCAGTTTGTGGACGCAATGAAGAAAGATACGGAACGGTAGATTAAAGGATTTGAAGCTCTCGCTTTTTGGCAAGCAGTAGAAGAAACCGCTACCTCCACGGTACCGTACGGTGGCGCGTACTATGCATAAGTGATAAATTATTATTATTGGAAGGCGATAAAATCTATTCAAATTAGTTCTTTCTTTCCAGCCGGGACCGTAGACGCCAGGGCCCGAGGTTTGCCGCAAAAGTGCAAACACCCCCAAATTGCCGTCCCGTGTATATTGTGCCTTTTCGCACTGGCTAGACACCCCTTAGAGCCCCAACCGTCGCTCTGTGGAGATGCCGTGCATTAGCCCGTCGTCTGGTCACATTGGGGTCAACGCAGCGGCACACTCGGTGCGGCACACGCGAATTAAAATGATTAATAGCTAAGGCCATTATCGATGGTAAAGTTGGAAGAAATAATTTCCCTGCTGTCGTGAGCCGATGAAATCACAAGTACAAACGGAAATGCGAAATTAGTCCCCGATGCCAACCGCACGGAGACCTCGGAGGGTGAGAGAGAGAGTGAGAAGGAGAGAGAGAGAGAGAGAGAGAGAAGGAGAGAGAGACCGCTAGCGAGCAAATCATTTCAACAAGTTTCCCTACCATTTTCCTTTCCAGGCACACCAAATGGAGGCGCATGGTGCCGCTTGCATGTTTGTCCGTTCCGATGGAGACGCATGGTGCTTCGTAGGGTTCTTTTTATTTTAGTGCTTATGGTGCTAGTTGGTTCCAGACACAGACGAGGTATGGGTGTGTGTGTGTGTGTGTGTGTGTGTGTGTGTGTGTGTGTATTAGGCGGAAATGCATTATTCCGATTTATTTACAGTGGTCAGCGCATATGCTAAACGATGTTTACTCACACAGCTTCACCACGGGTGCTCGAGGGTAGTCAGCGCTGTCGAGCGAGATTGTATTTCCCTGTTGGGTGCTACTGTAACATTTCCCTGTTGGGTGCTACTGGGCAGTAGCAGAAATGATTACCGGTTTCACAACAACTCGGTTTTCCTGCAGTGAAAAGTTGTATGAAAAATGTATTAAATTTCAATCGCTGCTGCTTGGTTGAAACCAGCATTGGACTCGCTCCCGGGAGTGTCTTCACTTTTTATGCCCAAAAGTTACCATGGCAACTGGAGCGTATTCAGTAAACTCGCCATCATTCAAGCACCCATCGTTCACCTGCGCCAGAAGGTGCATCTCGTGGACGGGCGAAATCTGTCCAACCATGTAATTCATCTGCCTCCTTTCCTGGGCCCGTTTCCCCTCTTCCTCCTTCTCCTCCTCCTTCACGTTCCTGTCCGAGGAGCCAGCGGTTGCGCATTCTCCGGGCGTTCTGTCGAACGAAATAAAATCCAGTTAGTGCGATCCGTTTGGCAGGACGAGAAATTTTAATTAGGATTGTTAGCTTTCTTCATTTAGCAGCTGTTTGATTTATTCCGTTCTGATTGCACGTCGGTGCAATTTAGGTGCGCAGCCAGAACGCTCCAGTTCGGTGGTGGTGGTGGTGTGCTGACAGGATCTCTTGCCGGATGGTGTGAGATAAAATTGACGATTTCAACCAATTTCGGACGAACGAACTGGGCGGCTGGTGGCGAGTGGTGGTGGCGAGCGTAGCCCGATTACATCCGCATCCGTCGCGAATTCTTAACTAATCTCCCAAACAGGCACCGCACCGCACGGTTTCGAGGCACATAATTGGAATGGATGCCTCAACCGGGTCGGTGTACGCCTTTTGCCACTTGCCCCGCACCACTGACGGTCACCCCCCCCGTGGGGATACCTCGGGATAGCGCGGGTATTGAACTGGATTTCGCCGTATCGTCGTCGCGGATGGAAACTTTATTAGCGGTTACCTCTGTGTCGGAGCGATAAATCACTGTCGCACGGCATCTTCGCCGGCGGGAATGAGTTATTGCTTTACCGAGCACGAGCGGATTCGCTACCCTACCCTGCCGACGCTCTTCCTGGAGATGATTGTGTAAAACAGTAGTTACTAGACCGGGGGGTGCGGGTCGGCACGAGGGAAAGTTTGCTTCGAAATGATGCCACCGCCACCGACTCGTGGGATCTCGTCTACTCAGTCGTTTTTGTGTGTTTGTGTTTTTTTTTGTTTGCATCATCCCACCTTCACAAACGGTTTATCCGGCTGTTTGGTTCGAACCTTGGGTCCACCTTTTCCAAAACCCCAAAACCCCGGAAGCCGGTTCAACCGGATGGGATATCGGTCCCGGATCTTTACCACCTTCAAATTGCCAAATGTCGTGATGACAGTAAATCATTTTGTTACTCAGCTCCGTCGGTCCTGCGAGCGTCCGACACTGTTTCGCTGATGTACGGCCTGCTTTGATATCTCACTTATTGCACATGCTTTGTTCGCAGCACCAGCTTCCTTTCGTATCGCGTCGGCTTCAAAGAGATACAGAAAAAGGGTGTGCGAGATTGTTTTTTGCTGCAATGTTTAACGTTTCAGGGTGAAACTGGCCGAAGTATTGTGAACCGAACATGCCCGCTAGTATTACATCCAAAAAAAACGAGCCGATTCCAATGTGTGGCCACTCACGCATTTTTCGCATCAATCTCCAACCCCTTGGCCGGCCGTGCTGAGCGTTTCATCTCCGGGGACCCTCCCACAAACACCTGGGGTTAGGGTTTTGGGTTAGGATTTCCTAATAAAGCAGCTGCGAATACTAAATGCGAATAAAAAATGTTGCCCACCCTTCCCGTTTGCGAATTGAAGTTGGCTTTGAAACCGTGTGTTTCCTTGCAGTGTGAGTCGGGTTGGTCGATACCTCAGCTCTGGAAGGTCTCCATATCTATCACTTCACCGCATTGAATATTAATATTTTGGTCATAAATTTGGTTCCTACTTGTCCATCTCGCGCGGTGTGTATGGTGAGGCTCCACATCCACAACATCGAACGACATGAAAAGCGATACTTCATATCCACACGGTTCGTTCGCTCCTTTGTGCGCCACCGTACGTCGCCGCACGTGTTAGCAGTTGTAACTGCTTTATCCAAAATCAGGAAACGGTAAGGAAACGTCCGAAGGGAAACATCCCTAGCGAGAAATTGTGCGTATTGCGTACGTTTTGCGTACGTTTTGCGTATCACGCCTCACTCCCGGTGTGTAAACCAAGTGGATACAACGTAATTCAATCAGCATAATATCCTTTTGCGAAGTGCTCGCACCCGTTTGAAGAACGGGCAGCATCGCAGCTCGTTTTTTCCCCCGTGGCATGACGAGTGATGACGAGCGTCGGGGAAAGATTGGGATCCGATACATACCGGAAGCGAGGACAAGGTGATAAAGTCGATAAAGCTACGACGTTTCACCACTCCGCCGGGGGGAAAGTGGGTCGTATGATGATGGGGTAAATGATAATTGCAGACGACAACACGATGACAGGCTTTCTTTCGACACTCGAGAGAAGAGTTTTCTTATGCATCTTTGAATGTGTGATTGTGATTGCTGTCAAACAATGAAGACATAGCTACGAAACATATGATTAAGGATTGTTCCATCTGCATGTGCACATTTTTAGGGCCTCTTTTTCTTTGCCTCATCGGCGTGCACATGTTTAGCAGTCGAGCTAAATGCTCACAACGGCTATTGTTACCGTCCTAGCTACCGTTCTAGCGGCTGAGGTTACGAGGTCGTCATCTTATTTATCGCCCCCTTCGTGAAGGGTTTGAAGGCACGCGTGTGCCAAAAGAGGGCGACGAGAAAATAACGAGGATCATGTTTCGCAAACCGCGTGGCAGCGTGGAACGTGTCGAAAAAAGGAACCGGAACACACACAAGTGCCAAAAACGCCCGGCGCACGATGACATTTCGGTGACGTTTGTCACGTGACGGCCGACGGGATGAAGAATTATTACGAAGACGAATCGCCCGCCACCCGCCGACGCCAGCTGGAACCGAGTGGCGGTGAGAAAATAATATTAAAAAAAGAACATCATAAAACGAGCACGAGCGACGAAATCTGTCCATGAATAATACTGGATTTCGTTGGGGATAATGAATCATTCATAAAAATTAGAGCATTACATGAGGGGATGGCGGACTTCGCCGGGTTCAACATTCGCCGTGTTTTGTAGCCAGATTTCTTTGTTCATTATTTGGCACATTTTCTGACGTTTACGCCGCGGGAGAAGAAAGCCACCCGAGCGGCCCGAAGGGGTGTGAGGTGATTTTCCCGCACCGCAGCGTTGTATGAGTTTCATTAATTACCGTCATGAACCGACGTGACAATTGACGAAAAGGTCGGGTTGAGCGGTGGGTCGTGGTCGTGGTGAGATGCACGGGATTATGTCGCTCTGTCAGTGTTATGCTGCGATACAACCCTTGAAGCAGTAGCTTTGAAGGGTTTAATGGTGAACAATGATGGGGGCCACTTCATTGGGCCTTAAGCTTGTGGATACACCTGAAGCGATCTCGATTCACCGCGCGCTCGATTCCTCTCCCATCGCCACCGCCTTCATTAGCCTGTTCTGTTTGGCAAAGAACAACGTTTGCTCTGTGATTGAAGGAAGGTGGAAACAATTGAATAGAAATCATGAAACATGAAATGGCACAAAAGCAAATTAATATTCTTTATCCTTCGGAGCGATGAAAAGAACGGACCGAAAACAAGACAAGGATGATTAGCAGAACCGAACCGTCTTAGCCCGTGTCATTGTTTGCTCGGTTTGTGCTCGGCCTCCTTGCCAATCGCGCCACTATCACGAACGATAAACGGAGCTGCACGCGATAATACCGCTGGCTTTCCAGCCGCGCGCCTTTGTCCGTGAAGGGAGCGAAGCATGAAAATGGGATATGAATACAAACGGAATCGGACGGAATGAAAAGTTCGTCGAAGCGGCCCGCGCCATTGTTTGTTTCCGGACAACGATCGCGCAAGGTGCGGCGGCCAACGGACGATGGATGATGAATCAATCTTGCCCTTCGCAAATAAACAGGAATAAAAATTCATTTCCCAAAGCCGGTAAGACGAGTCATGAGAGAGTCATGTTTCGATTCGGTTGACTCGCACGCGTACATAAATCTGATGGTAATTTCGAGAGGTTCATTAGGAAGCAGAAAATCAGCAGCCGGTCATCCGCCCGTTCCCAGCATGCCGTTTGGTTTAATTCCGTGCACCGACAGGAGCCGGGGGGGGGGGGGGGGGGGGGAGGGGAGCCAAAAACCGAAGCGAAAGCGAACCGTATTCCGAACGTCCGCCGTCGACTGTCGGCTAGATAGAAGCACGATCTTCGGCTGTCTCATGCCCAAAGTGGTTGAAATGCTACTTTCGGACGGGGCGTTCTTTGCGCCAGTGCAGTTTTCGAGACCGGAAATAAACGGTTATGTTTCTTTTGATTACGGTTATTACGGGGTCCGTGTCTTTGCGGCGGTACTGAGAGAAACATGAGCGAGAGAGAGAGAGAGAGCCAGCGAGCGAGTGTCTAAATTATGTTACTCTTGAAGGACGTACGCCATGTGGAGGTTCTTCTTCAGTATGATCCAGCATCTAGGCCATCATGCCAAATGAAGAAGCCAGTATTTATGTTTTCTTTCCACAATGCCTCAACAAAACCAACGCTGATGCTGATGTACATTGTCTGATTATGATTTTGCGTGCGAGCGGAGGTTTGAGTTGTGCGCTTTGCGGTGTGTGTAGTTTCCATTATCTTGCCCCGAAAGCCTCCCGGGGGGGATGCATCGGCATCCTTTACTACGGTAAAGGCCGGAGCCTTTCATCAATCCAACACACGCATCCGTGGGCAAAGACTTGAAGGATTCTTTTATTCAGTGCGAACCGGTCTGGCTTTCCCAAGCCACGCTCTGCATCGCCCAACGCAGAGCTAGATTGTAAGTGGAACCCCGGCAACAAACACATTGTTCGAGGGACGATTCGAGGGAAAAAGCCCCCCCCCCCCCCCCGGCACAATGCATGATGGAGCTAATTTTTCAACGAGATAGTAATGAAGGAACTTTTTAATCTATTCTCTGCGCCGTATCACTCCATCGCTCGAATGATCTCTCATCGTCTTGGTTCGTTTCGTGCGGCAGAACGTCTCCTTTCCTCTGCATTATCTGTATGCCGTCGTGTATGGCGTGGTTGTGAGATAACAATAGATGCAGAGGGTGGTTTTGTTTCCTCACGAGTACCGCGAAATAATTACGTTGTCTGGTACACCGATGCGGTTCTGCAATGCATTGACAAATAAGAGAACTAGCTTGGGGTTTTCAGTATGAACTGGGGTTAAAGTACAGGGAGAGTACCACAAGCTTCTCCACTTCGAGACAGTTGATGCACGATGATAAACCTCCGATTCGATTACACGTGTCTCAAAATCAACAATGCTGATTATTGTGATGCTCTCCGGATGCTGCATGTTTTCCAGCACCAGGATGGTACATGTATTGTAACATGATCCCCTCATCAATGTCTCTGTTTGCTACCCAACCCGACACCTTTCACCCACCCCCTCCCCCCTCCCCAAACGCAGAGCATATTGACAAAGTTTTCTCGTTCACGATCAGACCGGAGTAGAACCGAACCGATTGCAATGGATGATCACCGCCGTAGCTCCGCATGTATCACTCGCTGTAAATATGGTGCAAAAGTGCACCAACTTCGCCGGCTAACACGGAGTGTCTCACATGTTAGATGGGAGCAGAAACACATAAAAGCAACAACAGCTTCAACCTACTTTTCAATAAAGACCAAAGCGACCAAAAGTTTCCCTCGCCTCACCCCATTGAAACCGAGGCTCCGATTTAGTGGTGGTGGTGGAACCCTTGAACCCTCTAGACCCTGGTACGCGTATGTAGACGAGAGCGTACACAGCATCTTGCATCGGCAACATTTGCTCTACCGGTACACAATGTATCGGTGTTGTTTTCTGCAACAACATCCCTTCCTTTCGGTCGTCGCTTGTGAATGAAGCACCGTTTTTTAAAAGGACTACAGAGGGCATCGACGACAAAAAATTCGAGTAAAAGACGGTGAAACTGGCGTTCGAGAAAGAAAAAGATATGGTGTGTGTGTGTGCGTCCGTCGGAGGGTTTGATTATAATAAAACAATATTTTCTATCAAAAGTGTAACATGTGTTCCATGTGTGCGCCACAAGCACGCCGTGAAATGCTGCTTCCACCGAGCGATGATCGGTAAAGAAGGTGAATAGATAAACAGTAAAGCACGCCGTCGGGTGAGCGGAAGGAATGGCACCACCGGTATGTTTGCTCGTGAAGAAATTAACATTTTATACCGAAAGAAGAAAGAAGAAAACATGCGAGCACTGATGCTTGCGTGTCGATTCTTGTATCTTTCCCCTGCGCCGAACGCCGAAAGAAGCGAATGGAATGGAATGCGAAGGGTGGACATGTGATGATTTTTTTTCTTTTTCATATGTGCTTGTGTTCGGTAAAAGAATAACCACATTTTTCCAGTCCAAGGAGCAGGGATGGGACGAGATTCAGAACGAAATTGCCTCCAACCTGTGCCATATGGGTGGATTTTCTATTTTTGTTTTTGCACATTTTACTTTCAGACCGTGAAAACATTACACAATTACTGCTTAATTTCGTCAAGCAAAAATAAAGAACCAAAAACGGGGAAAAAAACAATTCAATGGTAATGAAATGCAAACATCCAACACTCGCGTTGGTTTTTTTTTCTCCCCCGGTTAACCCCGGCTTGTGCTATAAATTCGAAGCAAACCTCGCGCCTCGCGCCGTGGTTTAAACATTTAAATTTACATCATTTTGCACGAGCTTGAAATGGTGCTCGGGTGGGTGAAGAAAAGGATTAATTTCCACTGCTCGCCCATGCTCGAACGAGCCGGGCATGCAGATTGGCAGGTGAAGTGCAATGTATCAACGTCATTTAGCGGCGATGTAATGCAAAAAACCAACAGCCGTGATTCTTCGGGCGTTCACACTTTCAGGCGTTCCTTGCTCTCTTCCCAACCAACCAACCGACGATCCGTGCATTGTGTCATTGAGCCTTTATTGGATGGAAAGTAATTAATTTTACGGAGTCTTTACATACGATTTGCATATCGCCGGACGCCCGTGGACAGCGTCATCGAGCTAGCACCGAAAAATATGGCAATCCTGTGGTCGATTAGGGGTTATGATCGGGTGTCCAGAATGGGGTTTTTTTTCTTGGCACGATGGGCAGTGGGTGTGGAGCAAAATGCTGGCATGCTGGCATCCTACGGCATGCCAGGAATCGTGGCAGTGTGCGAGTGGTATCTCTCGTTGGAATCTGCCACGGAATCGTTGTCATCGTTGCAGTTGCAAGCTTCTGCTCCATCTGGAGGATGGTGGCCCCATTCACTGCCGAGATGGTATGGAATACATTTGCATAACTCAACATTTGTTCTTTCTTGCGTGCTGCGCTTCAGAACCGACCGCTGGGGACTTCGTTCGCTCTCGACTGCACCGGCTCGTGAAAAGCATCGTATTTGTGTGTTTTCGGAAAGGTTGACGAGTTGATTTTTATGCATATATTTCCCCATTTATGCAGTCAATAACAAGTGATAGCAAAAACTAGCTCGCAGATGGGGCTTGCAAGGTTCGGTTTATAGAAATACGCTACACGCTGTGGAAACTACACCGTACTGAATGTGGAGCATTTAGCATCGATAAGAAACTGTCAGTTTCGTCGGTAAACTTCAAGCGTTGCTGCTAGCATGGATGGAAACTAATGCCCATTATCTCGAACTGTCATTTGCGCTTACAAACTCAACATTTCCGGATGGAATTTTCCATGAGCGCGCACGAACTGGATACATAAATCTCCACCGTTCTCCGAAAATAATAAAAAAAAACACAGTACAAATTTTGACTCACAGTTTGTTTTTCTCACTTCATAGCCGCTAACTTCGATGGTGGGGATTTGCTCGTTGCTGTGGTAACACACCGTGGGTGTCGCTGTGGGACCGACCGACGTTGGTACAATTTCTTTCCTTTCCGTTCCACCGACCTCGAATCAATTTGAACGAAAAACAATTTATTACAATTCTACCACACAACAGGGAGGACTATTCCCATTCCCCGTAGTAAGTATTTTTCCTGTGTGTTTTCTCTCTCTTTCTCTCTCTCTCTCTCTCTCTCTCTATCTCTCTCTATTACCTCAATGTTTCTGGAAGACGGGTCCTCGCCGCTCTGTTGTCCTTTCCTTCCATTCAAATAATCGCTAGTTCGCTTTGACAAGCGATTCGCCTTTAGGTGGCTGTTGCCGGTTTTTGTGGAAAATAAGCTGATGGTATGAGCTGCCAAAAGCTTGCGCGAAGGACGCTGGTGAACAAAAAAAAAACGCTCAGCGTGAAACAAAAAAAAAACATCCCAGTCGGCGGATACGGCGAGAGGGCAAGAAAAATAAGTACGAGCAAAACGTCATAGAAACGGGCTCAAGTGGCAGGATAAGATCCCGTGGTACCGAGAATACTGAGCTACCGTGACAGTGTCTTAGTAACAGTTGAGTAATGATGGTAAATCGATTGGTTTCCATCGACCGCCACCACTGGCACTGTTGGTGCGCCGGGGACGGATTTGTAACGAAAATGGTCCCGTTTTCGAGTGACTTGTCGAGCATCTCCGCGAGACACTTCTAGCGTCCTCAAGCTTCGGCAGATAAAAGACCCAAAAAAAAAACAAGAGACCTACCTCTTGAGCGAGCCCATCGAAATGGCGCACCCGAAGACGCGTCACTCTAATCCTCACCGAAAGCGGCGGTGCTCGATGATGGAGCAGCAGTAACTTAAATAAATATTTCGTCATGGGGCCTTCGAGGCTGAAAATTTGTTCCCGAAACGAGCCTCACGAATCACGCAAAGCTCCGCTCGCTATTGAACATTGTTTGATCATCAAATCCCTTGCAAAACCCGGCACCGCGGTAAAGTGTTTCCGAAAACTCCGAAAACCGGAACGGGAGTGAAAACAGAAAAAGCGCACATGCGTGCTCCACGTCTACAAATCCACATCCATAAACCCCACTCACGTGGGAAGCAAACTCCACCCGAACGAACGAAACTACATCTCGCGTTCGCAAATAAAAGCGAAAATGCAAAGGCTTCCTCCCCGCTGTTCGGTTTAATGTTCTAAATCATCGCCTACTAGACTGGCGAGGAAACCGAAGGCGAAAACTTCCCCGAAACTTGCGCTGCTCGCTGCTAGCGAAGTGGCAGCGAAGTGTGGCTAATGTTTGACTAATTTGCATAAGCAAAGGCTGATGAAAGCGAACCACGCGGCCCCAACGTGGCGTCGTCGATCAAGCGCTGCCACCACTGCCGGAGGAAGAAAATCACGCTCACCAAGAACGAGCGGCGAAACGAACAACAATTCTCGGTGTCAAATTAGACCCGGTCTGTTGTCCCGAAACCTTTCGCGCGACGCCGGATGTCGCGGTTTTAGCGGGTGTAGTTGTTTAAATTTCCCAACCCCACAGCATCCCAGCCTCCCAGCCTCCCAGCCAGCCAGTCAAGCTGTCGAACGATGCTCATTCAGCGCACCTACAGCGCGGCACTGTCAACGCGAGTGATGCGGTTTAGGTGTTTATTATAATTTTAAACCACTCATATACATAACAAAAGAACTCGTGTTTGCATCGCTGCATGCCGCTTTGCATCGGGCGGTGGGCGTTCTCTCGGGCGAGAGTTCTGTGCTGACTTTGTGTCTTCCTCGCTCGTCCACGTTCGCACCAACGCTTCGCTTCGACGCATAAAGCTGATTAAAAGTTTACCTTTGCAGGATGCGCTTAGCGCCCGTACGCTCCCGTCGGTTCCGTCGTCGGCAAGGAACGGAATGCAGTCATCCGCTAAGCGGTGTTGAAGCGAGTTGATGCTCCCCAATGGGCTTGACATTTTGACCTGTTTTTCCTCCGACACTCCGACCTGCTGACATCTGGCGGAGTGTTACAGCTGCAACGATGACAACGGTTTTATCGTCCCATTCCACGCCAGATGATCCTTAATATCAAGTGGGTGGCGCGGGTGGCTAGAAGCTGGAAGAAAAGTTTAAATTGGGCAAATGATCACTTTAACGTAACCACCGCCAACTACGACAGTTGCTGGAAAGTTAGCCGTCGTACGTCACCTGTGCATCCCCGAGTGCTGTCACGGCGGAATGGCATCATCATCATCATCTTGGCCAATATGCAGCTATCTCCGGCTCAGCATCTCGGCCTCGAAACACTTGCTGACACTTGCTGTCACCTCCAGAAGGTAGGCAGGCAGGCAGTGAAGGCAGGCCGCATAGGAGTCACCAGTGTGTGGACAAACTCCACTGTAATTTCTTGATTGACGTGAAAGCCGTCGGTGGATGGAGCTCGCTGATGAGTTCGTTGATTTCAAAACGATAAGGACACGTTTGCTCATCCCACTGCTCTTCAAACAAGCCGGTGTATACGTGTGTTTGAACCAAATACGGTAAAGGTAAGCCCTCGGCCCGGGTACTAGCAGTCCGGGTTGAGTCGATTGTCGAACCGTTCATCTTAATTGCAGTTGCATCTTAGTTGGCGTATGTTCCCATTGACACTTCCAACTGCCGCTCGTTTATAACGTTGGATTTAAGTGTGCTCCGTACTGTCCGGGATGTGACGTTTGCTTGCTTGCTTGCTTGCCAGACCGTAGCACGGAGTTAATTTTACAAATTATTACAAACCAACGATACGCCCAGCTGCGACAGATGTTGGATGGGATGAAACGCCAACTACGGAAATAATCGATCCATTCGACCCAGCGCTCGGGCGTTTTCTAAACGGAATGCTTAATGAAGTTTCTCGGTAGCGACTTGTAAAAGCTTTCCGCGCTGCTAATGACGTTTACTCAGTACGCTACTTTTTCCCGCTCGATGCGCAGCTGTTGCGCAACATTAGCGAGCGGCGGCCGATAACAAATCTTCGCCGAACAAAGATGTACGGACAGCAGCAAAACGAACGAACGAATGAACGAACGAAGCAAGAGCCTCGGAGGTTCGGTGAGATCAAACGTACACGCAAAATGTCGCACATAACTCAATTAGTCGATAATTTGTTCCTCCACTGTTTGCAATTTGGGTTCCCATCGGCAAAGCCACCATTAAATTCGTTTGCTCTCTCTCTCTCTCTCCCTTCTCCCATTCCGTGTCGCGTCTGCCGTGGGTGGGTTCCGAGTAAATTCTATTACTTGGCTGCATGTTGTCGAAAAACTTTCACTAGGCTAAAAGGAAATTAGACACGCCCGGTGGAGGGGGGGGGGGCGATTTTAATTTGTGTGCCAGTTCATTGATTGCCCCGATCAATACATGCCGAAGCTGTCGAAGTGCGTTTTCTTCAAAGAAAGTTCAACGTTAACGTCCACTGCTGCCGCTCACCAACAGCGTGCTTTTCTCTCGTATCGTCGAAGTAATCAATAATGATTGTCAAAAATATGCTCACTCAAGTATCCAGCGCCTAGGCCCTTGTGAAAGCAAGTGTGCTTCGACAAACATTCACCTAGAACCCCTAGAACGGGAAAGGGAACCGGCTCTCCATGCGATGAGCATGCATGGAAGCTCATCGAAAACCATCTGTTGTCAACATAGAACAACCCATACGACACATCGACATCGAGTGGGACATGCATCAGCATCACCAAGCATATCGGCCGGAGCGGAAGCAGCAGCGCCCACTTCAATAGACAACCTCCGAAGGAAATTCCGATTGGAAAATTCTCATTTACATTTAAGCCATCGAATCAAGTGTCGAACTCGAAAATCCGCAGCCTTAGGCACGTACGATGGGAACGGTTCGGGCGGGCATCCTCGCCCCCCAAGTGCCTACTGCCTAGTGTTTCTGTCTCCATTGTGTCTGTGCTAACGACTACCATGCTGATGCTGCTGCTGATGATGATGATGATGATGATGATGGTGATGATGGAAACAGCAGCAATGATGATGAAGCAGATTGAACTTACCACCAAGGCAGGGGGGATCAACAATTCAAGTGCACTGGAAAGGAGATAATACGCTGACAAAAGAACATCATAAATCTTCGCTCCGCATGGCTCGACAGCTCGAAAACGCACCTCATAATAGTTCGCATAATAAATGCGCCACCCGTCCCCACCGGCGATCCCCCGGCCGACTCTCTCACCAAAATGCCTACAAACTATTCACTCACTCATCTCACTCATCTGGGAGTGCGAACAACCCGCTCACAACGCACAACACAATATCGATTGTCCTAGGCGACGTGTGTAACGCTTCGCTCGCGTTCCGTCAGGGCAAGCCAATCAAATCAAAATCCGTGCGCCATCCGTTTTCGTCGCACGCATCGCATCGTCCGTTCCGCTGCGGGCTGCAGGATGATTTATTTGATTATGACGATTATGCCCGCGGCGCTTCGCCCCGACAGTCCCCGAAGCAAACGATCGGCAGCGTGAGCGAGGTGCAGCAGCAGTGTGTGGCACCAAACAAACAGGCGGAAAGCAAGAAGCCATCTTTGGTGACCAATTTTCATAATTTTGTGCCAGTGCGGGAACTAAAAGGGGGAAAGTTTTTGTTTTTTTACCTGTTTCCTCCCCTTTACCGTGTGGACAAGTGTGTGGACAATCCGAATCGGTGCGCGAAAAGAGTGAAAAAAGGTGTGTGAGTGAGAGAGCGAGAGGGAGAGGAGGAGAGACAAATCAGAGCCCTATTCTGGTTCGCTTTTATGGAGTATGATTTCCTGCGATGACGGCGGTGGCCGGGACGCAAAACGCAAAAGTTCGCACGAACGGGACGGAACTTTTCAAATGAACGTCTTTAACGACTTCGACTCACACAAAGTGCACCTCCCGAGTCCGAGTGTCGCAAAACTTTGCCTCATCGATAAGTGGGTTACCAAAACAAGCCGTTAAGGGAAAACTCGTCAGGTCATCAAAGGTAATAAAAGTGCCAAAAAAACAAAAAAAAAACTGATGCGACCGAACGGCGGGACGTAATACGTAATGTTTGAATGGATTGAAAGGGCCGGGAAAAAGTCGTCAACTACGGCTGTAGCGACGCCAACGAAGCGTGACGTGCGACATTTAAGGTTGAGTAGTTTCATTCGTCCACCAATCCCCACCGTCGAATCGAATCCGAATCGATCTTCCGGTTTGAGAAGTATGTCAAAAGTTATCAAAGGAAGCATGGACCGACGGTTGCTTTGATTTCTTCGCTCCAGATTTCAAAACTCCACCAAGAAACGCTAGCACTACGATGAAGGATAACGTCATTAAACTCCAGGTGTCGGAACGTTTCGCTTGTACTTATTAGTGTGAATTACGCTTGTATCGCATCCAATTGTGGCGTTGTGGGGAGGACGTGGGTCGGTGAAACGAACCCTCGCCCGGGCGGAGCGGGGCAATGAATGGCTTCTTCCTTCCTGTGGCCCTATAAGCTTCGCTAACAAGCGACACACAGCGACGTGCAGCGTTGTGTCTGGTAATCTGCTAATCTGAATACCGCAAGCTTCCGTACGCCGGGACATTCAACATGCTCCCACTACTCCACCACCCGTCCCACCCACCCCACGGGCACACCCAAGCGCCAAATAATACACATTTCAACCACTCGAGGCACGTTTTCGTCAGTGGCGATGGATGGATGCAGCAGCAGCAGCAGCAGGGTATAAATTGTGCCGTCAGCTCATTTCTCGATAGCACTCCTCGTCTTCCCGGCCCCGTAGGCATCGGTTGGGGTTGGGGTGGTCTGCGAGGAGCTGTTTTGCATAAATCTACAACACATTTTCTCCACATCATTCGCCCGTGCAGCAGCCGATCTCAGCGAGTTCCGAGCGAGTCTGCGATTCCGGACTGCTGCTTCCGGTATCTTCCCTTTTCCGTTCGGTGCTGGATACCACCAGCGGTGGTAAAAGTATCTTCGGTAGAGATTCAATGTATTCCGCTGTGGCGCGGTGGCGGTGGGTGGGTGTTAGAACATGTGAGCTTGCCTGGGCGTGCCCGCATTCTACACCTCCGTGATGCGCACCGCCTACCCGCACCGTCCCCTCCGCTGGCTGATATCCACCGAAGGAACTAAGTTAGAGCCACACGTTTGTGCAATCAACTGAACAACTCAATTTGTTGCAGAAATGTGTTCTCTCTCCGCTTCCAACTTCAAACTTGAGTTTTTCGGAACATCCGCTCCTCGTCCGGAGCTCTCTTCCGCGGGAGCTCTTCCAGAACATTACGCTTCTCGCCCGCACACACACACACACACACGCACACATACACCACCACCACATCACATCGTCTTTCTCTTTCATTTGTGTCAATTTTATGATGATTGAAAGTTTTAATCTGATTCCGGAGCGAAGCGTTAGACAACGGATGACGCACGGAAAGCGCAGGGAAACGGTCCGCATACACGAGCGAAACCCCTTGATCAATGGGGAGGGCCGTAGCAGGAGGGGAGAAGAAGCCCCCGACCCGGTGGAGACACGTGAAGATGAATGTGTTCAATCCTGTAACCGTATCGGGACTGGAAGGACTGGATTTTCTGGAAGCCAAACCATGGCTGGCTCCAAATCCTTCTTATCTCGGTGCAATCCTCCGAATTCCGACGCATTACCAGCAGCAGCAACAGCAGCAGCAGCAGCAGCAGCAGCAGTAGCTCATTGCTCATCGGTCCGTAAGCGTGATATCCTTTCATCAGAGCCCAACCGAACCGTAGGTGTCGACCGGCTTCAGTCGACCTTTCCCAACACCTGAGCCACTTGAGCGATAAATCGATGGGAAAAATATTTTCCACCACCACCTTTCCTTGCCCTCCCCCCCCCCCTCCCTCCGAAATTTGCTCTCGAGAAGAAAAAAAAAACGAAACACATCTCCCACTGGCTGGCAAACGTGTGAAAGTGTGCTGTGACTTGGCACGGGAAAATATGCTAAAAATAAGCAAATAGCATTTTTATGCGATTCAGCGCGTCCCGGTCGGAGAGGAGACGGAAATTTATTCCTTTGAAAATGCCTTTGCTTGCTCGCTCTCTCTTTCCCTGTCTCTCCTTCTTCCCGGCCCTACTACGATCGTTTGCATTTTTAGCCGTCGATTCGGGTTTCCTTTGTACGGCGCGGAATCGAAAGCGAAATCGCTGCCCGCCGTAAAAAAGGGAATCGCGTCCGACACTCGTTTAAGCTCCAATCCAAACACGCCGCTGGTGCGGAAATAGTTCGTCCGCACTTGCCGGCATGGATGGGCCGGCCATCCAGCGCCATTTGCACGCGTGGAGGGTTCAAGAACATGGGCCCAAGATGAATATGTTTGCCTTTCGCAAACGAACCAGACAGTTTTATACCCGTGTTACAGTCTCCCGTTTCCGCTGCTTCCACAGCCTCGCTTCCTAATGTGGAATGGCCTTTCGATGTGTGAGAGAGAGAGAGAGAGAAGGAAGGAGCGAATAAAAAACCGATATCTTCATTCATTCGGTGTGTGTGGCTTCTGTACTTGCAGTCGCCTCAGAGAGGATGGAAAATATTTATTGAAGAAATTTGTTATCTTAATTCCGTTCCGTTCGCTCGCTTAATGGTGATTGAGTTCGGATTGCGCTTCCCCGCTCTCATGGGGACGAGGCGGCCGCGAGAAGATGCGAATCAAATCACTGGACGGAAAGCTCCTAATGAAAGTCAACACATTTACATGCCTGTTTCGGGCGATAAGACATGAAACAGTGCGCCGGCTGGAAATGGTGCGCTCAATCATTTTAACTTATGATGGAGGTAAATCAGCGGCTCGCCCACTTGCTGGTAGATCGAGCAGGATGATTGGGACTTTGAAAGAAAAAACAACCATCCAAAACCAAATAAGACATGTGCGTGGATGTGCAATTTAGTTCGCTTACCTCCTCGTTTAGCTTAAACTTTTAGCACACTCGAAGAAAGTGCAGCAATAAAAGAAAGGTTTGCAAGAAGTATATCTTCAACACTGCACAAAACGTACGCCACGATTGTAGCATTCACGATAAAGTTCCTAACATGTTCGGTTGCGTCCGTCCTGTCCGTCTGTCGTCACGTTTTGCATGTTGCAGAAAAAAGGTTCTTTTCAAAGCAGAACGCTTTCACCCACGCTACAAATCGACTGGCAGCATTTCACCACGACCGAGAGACGATCTCACGATCGTCTGATCCTTACCGCTCTGCAAAGAATGTCGCAGAGAAAATCACCGCACCCTGAACAAAGTTACAATAGGCTGCGATGAAGTGCTTTTTACGCTTTTCACACCAAACTGGTTGGGGGGTTGTTTTTTTTTTTGTTTAATTTTACTATCGGTGCAAAAAAGGAGCAAAAAAGGGAAAGGAAATATAAATTGCCACGACCACGAAGGGAGACCCCAGCCCTAGCAGCGTCACTATGAAAATGAACTGCACCGGAGGGAATCGGAGCTCTAAAATCCAATTTCCAACAGCATAATTACACTATTACAAAGCTGTACAACCTACCCCGGACACAATCGCTGGCCGTCGCGTGCCCGTCTTGCTCTTGGAGTTTCGTCCCTCGGTGCGCCGTGTTTGAGTTACTTTTGGACACGGCAAATCTTTGCCACCCTCTCCCCTCTCCCCGTTATCCCGCTGTGCACAATAACCTCATTTAATTAAACTTTTAATACTTTCTTTTCCGAGCCCGCGATTCTGTCGCTTTGGAAGAACGCTTTTTTTCTCTCGTGTCTTGTTGTACGCTCGCTCGTCCTTTGTCGCGGTCCGTGCATCCGAAGACACACTGAGCAGGCAGTAAGTAGCCTAGGAAGCAGGTTGCATCCCATAGACATGGATGGGACACGCGAAGCGGGACAGTAAGTGACAAGGCAGGTGTCAGAGTGGTCGCCAACGCGGAGGCCGCTTTACGCGCCCAAGCAGGAATCTGCTTCATTATTCAACGCAAAGCGCCACTTTCCTTCGCGCCCGAAAAGCGATGTAGTTTAACTTTGCGCGCAAAGTTTTCCGGCTGGTTTTGTATTCCACTGTTCACCTGTTGTGTGAAAGGGTTGGGCCCCCGCCATCGGCGAATAACTTTGCAGCAGACAAACTTATAGGTTGGGGGTTAAACTGTGGCGTCCGTAAGATTCCTACCGTGCAGTGAGGGAGAAAGTTTAAAAAATAAAAAATAAAACCACCGATTCCTCTAAGACGCTTTCTGCTTTCATTCAATTTCACCGGTACACCGCTACCGCTAAGTGCCCAACCCGACAGTGTAGCCGCGCGGCGACAGAGGTAAAACTCTCCAATGGCTACTACTCTTCTTCTATTGCCAGGCTGTTCGCTGTTAAGGTGCATCGTGCACCCCTTGGAGATGGGTTGAATCGAAAGAATAGAACGAAAATTAAATTCGTTTTTTTCCCCCTACACTATCCAATACATTCCTATTATCCTTCGTTAAGTTTGCGCATTCAATTCCGGGCATTTTCGTTTACTTTCCATCCTAACACTTTCATTACCGCTGTATCGTTCGCAGTACCCAACGAACAACTTCCATGCCAATCCTGGATTCTACCTCATGTGTCCGACGGTGGCCAAGAAAACCGATTTAAATTTACCACTCTATGGCGTTCGAAGGGATGAATTTAGAAAAAAACGGAAAGACGGGAAACACGCCTGCTTCAAATCCAAGCGCCGTCAATCTCTGTGTGTGTATGTGTTTTTTGTGTTTCGACATTTTTAATCGTCTTCCCGTCTCGGCCAGACATCCTGTCCTGGTGATGCACATTGTACGGATCGGATTGATAAGGCGCTCGTTAGTTTGCCCGTATAATCTATCTACATTAGGGAATTTGGCTATGCCAAGAACCGAAATAGCTCTGTTCGCTCACATCAAGCAGAAAATAACTTTAAACCCACTTCCGTCTTTCATCTCCTCGCGTAAATAGCGAAATTAATATCGTAATGAATCATGTTGGTTCGCTTTAAGCAGTGCGACCACTATAAACCGGACGTTATTCTTTGTGTATCTTTTTTTCTGTGTAAATTGTAAGGTTTTCCAGAGAGCCCTTCAAGCTTCTTTTCTTCTTACTGTCGGCTATTCATTGGAGAGTTGGGCCGCTTGTCTTCTGCGAGCTATCTGCGGAAGCTCATTCATTCAATAAGAGTACATCCATCTCTCTAATGAAGTACACGATCCCGCAAAAGCCTTACCGGGGCTCTGGCCATGGACGGAAGCAGAGCGCATAACGAGCAGGGAAGGACCGGAAGGTAAAGTAGGCATGGAAAGCTGGAAGGAATTTCCTGCAGCCCGGCCCGGTACCTGCTGGTCGTGGTCGTTTTGGATCGAGCGTCCTATTACGTACATCGATTTTCACTCTACACTCTTCGCGCCAGGCACGGCGGGGTGAGAAGGGTGGTGAAACAAATTGAATTGTAAATGGCAAGAGAGCTTCCACAACGAGACTTCCGCGACGAGCGAAGGATGCAGTGGAAGCAGTGATCGGTAACGGTTGCATTTCCGCGGTGACATTCCGGAGGGCGGTTTCTCGATTTCTTGCCGCTAACTTTTGATATTGATCACTGTAAAGACGAGAAGAACCATCGGCTCACATTACACGACCGAGGTACGCCGGGAGCTGGACGTTTTCGACCGTCAGCAAGCTGATAGTTGTGCCGGAGCGGTGATTCGATCGTCCGCAAGCCATCACTCAAAGGCTGCAACTGTCTTTCAGGTGCACTGGAGCAACAATCTAGCTGCTTCCGCTTCGACGCTAAATACTATCCTGCGGGTGTGAAAAGGAGACGCGTTCAAAAAGCGCGTGGGAAAACCGAAACCCGGTCACCAACGGGGTAAGTTTTTCGTGGCGAGCGTTCGGGTTTGGGTGATGGGCACGTGACGTGGTGGAAACCAATCGATGGTGATGGAAATCGATCGTGTTGCTTCGTTGCATCTGTTAAACGCACCGAATGGACGGACGGGCAGAATCGAACGAACGAACCGGGCATGCATCAAAGTGATTGGGAATGCGATGGGAGAGGGAATCCCGGTGGCATTGCCGGAACGCTTCGTAGCTCCCGATGGAAATGATATCGCATTCGCTGAGCACCAGTGTAATTCCCTGCACAATGCACCCTTGTGGAAACAAAGTGCGGAACAAATGTGTTTTCCTGTCGAGAATCTCACACCGGACCGGTTACTTCTTCGGTTAACACCGTGTTAACAATTGTGGGAGTATTGCTTAGAACCTCTCGTTGGGGGATCTCACAAATTAAATCCACAAAATGAACATCATAATTCATATGCAGCGTGCTCGCGTACTCGCCACACCTAAAGCAAGCCTGCTTTCGAGCGGTTCTGATGTTTACAAACACTTCAGTTGGCAGTTTGGCCCATCGAAGCGAGATATATCATCAATGGTGGTGAACGCTCGGTGCTACGATTCACGTTGCTTTGTTGGAGTATAAATTTTGCAACCCAATAGAACTCTCAAAAACGAGCTTTAGTCACACACACACACACACACTAGGGGTGGGGGGATTTTCGTTAAATTAGCTGTTATTATCACGTTTGCGCAAAGATGTGTGTTGATAGGAGCAAGGAGTCCGTTTCGGTCTCGTGTGGATGCGCGATGCGTGACGGTAGAAAGTGGTCCTTTCGGGATAAACTACAAATTACCGCCACGAGTAGGCTCTTGTTTTCTGCCCGCACTGCATCGGGTCTCCCGGTAAATAACGAAACCCATTTGTAGCATCATCTTGTGCCGTGTCCCAAACGCGGCTTCAACGTGTAGAGGCTTCCCAGTTTCCCCGTCCCGGTGAGATGAATTAAGCTCTTTGCCAATTTTGTTTCAAGCATTGGCTTGGATTGGTGTTGCACTGCTGCGGATGAAAAGCACTTCATGGCATACTGCAATTGCTGCAATCGCTACTGCTAGCGCTAGGCGACCAGCGCCTGCTAGAGGAAGGGCTTCGAAAACACTCGAAAACAATATATTTTCTGCTTCTGCTGCTGCCCGCAAAAAGGCAAAACAAGCGACAAACGGGGTGAGGGGGGAGGGGGGGGGTGTTTGGGAAATGAAAACGGAACGGAAACTATCCTTCGCTTAGCCAAACGTGACGATGAACGTGACGATGGGGATGGTGCCGGTGGTGGTGGTGGTGGTGGTTTACATTCTATCAAGTGCACTTCACAGTCGGTGAGCGATTCAGAAACACAAGGATGCACTTCTCTCTCTCTCTTCGGTCGTGTTTTTCGCCTGCCACAGACAGACAAAAAACAACCACTCTCACACCGAAACACACATTTACTAGCTTGCACTAATCGGAGACGACGTAATCGGAGTGAATCCTTTCGACAACAGCGACAACCACGACGACGACGACGACGACGACGACGAGGACGACAATAACGGCGTCGAAAAGGACAACTCGCTGACGATTGGATACAAATTGCTGATACCAAACAACGGCCCGACAACTCAGCGTGCCGACGGCAGGGGCAGAACAATGGACGAAATTGCAACCGTTCCCCATGGCTTTCGGTGCCACATTCCGGTGGCTTTCACCCTTCACGACCGGGCGGGCGGGCAGGATCAATTGTGAATCCGAAATTTCGTATTCACAGTGCCTGCCCACGCCCACATCGCATCGGCAAAGTGGCCACCAAACGCACCACGGATTATTTTGTCACAAGGGACGTTTTGCCTTTTTTTTGTCGGTTTTACTGTTGCGTGTGCCTTTCCGGACCATCACACCCATGTTTGGCCGTGACCAAACGCGTCACTAATGTCTAATCGGTTCGGTGTGCAATGGGTGGAGGGGTGGGTGGGTGCCACTCTGGTGGATTAAGGGCTAACCGTCGAGAAAAAGAAAAAAAAACCGGAATCCATCCACCGTGCGATTCATCCGATTACGACATTTTCCAATCGGATCCTTTTGCCAGTTTTGCCAGAGCCCAATGTTCGTTCTTTAATTCCGCGATCGTATCGCGTTTGCTGACCGGTGTCGTACCGTGAACACGATCACCGTGGCCAAAACCAGAGAAGGAGGAGATTTTGCTGGACGGCCCCCACAGGTTATTGTGTTTGCAGTGAACAATAAAAATCCGATCGATTTTCTTTGTTTTCGCTTTGTTGTATTTAGTCTTGTGGCCTCTTGTGCGAAGCTTTCGTAAGCTTTTTGTGTTTGTGCTTCCCGTACACTGCAAAAACCCAAACCTGGACCGGTGTCGGTCGGACGTGCTGAACTTTGTCGGTCCTTGTCGGTGTATGAATTGTAATCTCCGATTCGTGCAATTTTTATTGCAATCTAACCGTAAAACCTGCGCGCCAGCTTCATGACCATAGGATGCCCTTTTGCATGCCCACGGCCGTGGGAAGTGGTGAGAAACGAATTGGATAAAATAGTTTCAATTATTTATGGGACGGTATGGAAAATAAAAACAAAAAAACCACGCTAGACACAGCCGCCCAACACCGTTACATCGAGGATACTTAACAATGGGTGGATGAAAAGTTGCGTTCAATTTAGTACAATGAACCCCAGGAACAAAGGCAGAAAAAAGGAAGCGAGAAGGTTGCTAGGTTACACGCCGGGATGTTAAAGATGCAAATCGTGTGGATTCCATCCAAGCAAGCAAAGGAGTGATTTGAAAAAGGATGGTTTAGATTACACCGTAGGAAATAAAATTAGGGAAGCAAATATATATCTTCTACGCTTCGAGAAGTGATTGGAGGAATCAAGCATCAACTTCAATGCTACAGCATTCCACTCAAATCATGCAATGCACTTACCTTAATGGTTTTAAGTTTTGAAAAAACACACACAAATACTCAGTTTCATAGAATTCATACACTTAAAACTATCTACCCTCGTCCGAATTAGCTTCAATTGCAAGATTTCCCATTTTTTTTCCACTCCGCCCACCGGTGTTGCTTCATTTTTTCGCCGCACATCAACATGCACTCTATTGTGCAGTGCCATTGTTTGTGCGACCGTCCCATTCGACCTTGCCTTCCGTTTTATTGCAAGCTTCCTTCACGCTACCTTTGCACAGGTTCCGGTCGGCTTTGT
Organism: Anopheles farauti; assembly: GCA_000473445.2. Classification (NCBI taxonomy): domain Eukaryota; kingdom Metazoa; phylum Arthropoda; class Insecta; order Diptera; family Culicidae; genus Anopheles; species Anopheles farauti. Next base: position 5,218,337 of record KI915048.1, read on the forward strand.
TCTGTTCCCTTTTACAGGACAACGGATTGGTTTTAGTCGGTTTCTTTTCGTTTTTTTTTTTCGTTGTTGTTGTTTTGTTTTCCAGGCCCTTCCCGCACAGTTTCTATCCATTTTTCTACCCGTTTGAATCCATTTAAACCCATCGCATGCCACCGGAGCGTCGTAGTACGGTCGTGCGCATCGGTTTTCCACCGGTGATACTTTTTCCCCGAACACTTTTTACACCCCCGTTTTTCGTCGGTTTACCACATACTCGACCCGGGCCGTTTTTCCTTCTGGGAAAGAGAACATCCTTCCACTGGCCGTCTTCGGGTTCGAGCTCGTGTGCCTCCGGTGCAACGCAATCCTTTATTTGTGACCGAACCGAAAACCCCAAACCCTCCACCGCTCGATACTCAATCATTGATCATATGCGCATTCGATTATCTACTTTCCCACCCAACGCTGCTGACCGAAGCCAAGCCAAGCTCAACCCGGCCCCTGAACATGCCGGCTCCTCCGAGGTTCCTTCCAGGGACAGTTGGCGTTGGTCCGCTCGGGCTCGCTCGAACCCACCTTCCGCTCCGATGAGCCTCCGCACGCAACAAACTTTGCAGCAGCACGTTCCGAAATCTATGCCACTTAGAAAGGGCACTATGCAGTAGGTCCACACGAACGTAACGTAATGGCTCCACATACACATACACCAAGTTGAAACACATCCCTAACCGAAGCAAAAACAAAAAAAACGTGAAAAAAGAACAGAAAAAAACGGAAGCAATCTATATATTTTTGCCTACCCAACCCATCTTCCCACTTTCTTCCCAAACTCTCGCCACAGCGCGGCAAACTTGTGCGAAAGATATCCTTAACACACCGATTTCCAGACCGATTTTTGGTGGACTTTTCATGCCTCTTCCCCTTCATGTTTTTGGTTCTTTTCTTTGCAGGCTACCCCCCACCCAGCGTGCCCTCCGAGACCCTCGTTCGCATATTTTATTCAACAGTGCTATTTTTGCTCTTTTTACCGCACCGAAGGAAAGCCCGGGCCAAGAAAAAGGCAGCAGCCCGCAGCTCACAACCCCTTTTTTCGGGGTTTTCTCTTTTTTTTTTTCGTGGGAACCAAAATAAACGCAAACGGATGGGGAGGGTGAGGAGGTGGGAAGGGGAGGGAAGTTTAGGAAAAATCGGTTGTTTCCTCGCTAGGCTAGTGCGGTGCCTCTTTCTAAACATATTATCCCTCTCTCCCTCTCTTTCCCTCTCTGTCTTCTCCTCCTTCGGATGGGGTTTGAGCGTGTCTAACTTTTCCGTCTTGTCTTGGCTTGCTGCGAAGTAAAACATTTTGCTCTAGTGCCTACTACGATGGCGTCCTTGCTTTCTCTCGGTACGTGTCTAACACCTCATGGAGCGGTAGCGTCTCATTTTGAGCGTTGCTGTGCGGGAAGGACGGGGAAGGTCCTGTGGGAGAGTGTGGGAGGAGGGCGTGTCTTTCGTTTCTTTCTCCGCCACCGCAACGACCCCGAGATGGTAGCAAGGGATTCGTTTTAAATATTTTATACGGCTTTTGGACTCTCGATTTGGCTCGGTTCACTCGCTTCGGTAATTGTGTGTGTGTGTGTGTGTGTGAGGCTCGCTTTTTTATTCCTCTGTTATCCAATCCGTCTACTGTGTAATCTCCCACCTTCGTGTGCCCCGGTTGGTTTCATCTATTTATCATATTAGCCCATTTGAATATGTTGCGGGCTGAATGGTGTGGTGTGCTATTGTTGGGATGCTCCTTGGGAACCGAAATTGTGTCCCTTCGGAGCAGCAGTGAAACAATGATTTCTCGCCCTCTCTCGAAGGCGGGAAAAAATCTCATCATCGAAATGGGACGCACTAATAATTGCATGAAGTGCAAGTAAGGCGTTGAGACCTTAACCATGGTACGGGCGAGTGAGAAGAGGGCAAAGATTATTAAACAGTAAAACGGTGAAATTTGATTGCTTTTGGGAGCTTTAAGAGTAGGCGTTTAACATGTACCTTGGAATATTTAAGCTTCACCATCCTAGATGAACAATCATTGTGAAACAATAGTCAATTTTATAATTGTTACTCCAACGTTCTTCCCATTGTGATTGAAGTGAAACAAAAATTCTTCCAGCAAGCATCAGGCAAGGAAATGAAAATAGCGTCATAAAATGAGTTAATTCAATGGGACGATTGTTTTGAAAGGAAGCGAAAAGGAAATTCGAATCGTCAAACTTCGACTCCTTACATCCGGTACATCCAGCGCTCCCGCCCGTGTCAATCATCCAGCGACGGGAAACAAATAGTCACAGTAATATAAACCCCGCTTTGGCAGCGAATGAACGACTGCGAGGAATGCCACCAGCTTCTCCAGGTTCACCCGTTGCACTCTTTTTCCCTCCATTCTACTTCTGTCAACCGGAAGCATCCGGCTGGTCCTACGGTTACTGGCGGGATGACGACTTCAAAACCATAAAACCACGACGAGGCGCCCGAGAAGAATCGCTTTCCCAACCGCAGGCGACCGGTGCTCATTCATTTTCAAACGAAACAAACGAATCCGCACACGAGAGCGAGCGAAACGCTTAAGGAAATGAGAAGAATAAAGGGAAAAAATCGACGGGCAACGGTGGACGGGGCCTTCCCTCCCACCGGTGGGTGAAGCTGGAAACGGTGGACCCGACTAAACTCACCACCGCTCCCAGGAGAGGAAGATGACAGCAGGCCTGTGGAGGTGCTGCGGTGGGTTGGTGCCGACCGCCTAACGATGCTTCCCTGTATCATTTTAAATAGATGAGCATGGAATTCCAATGAGATTTTTCACTCGGCTATATTTCCGTTCGCTTCATCGCTTGCCTCCCCGGTCGAGGCTGGGTTGAGGGGTCGCGGGGTCGCGGGGACCAAACACAATCGCACAATGGAACAGGAAGAAGATGTATCACTTACACTCTGTTTGTTTATGAAATTAGAGCTTTTATTTAGCTCCTCCGGTGGCTTGGCGTTGTTTTCCCGCAATATTTGTTTTCTTTCTTCATTTGTGACGCCGCTAACGCCGTGCTATTTCTTATCCATTTTTCAACTATTCTATAAGCAAACGAGTGGAAGTGTTTGAAATGGAAAGACCGGTAAACAGTTCAATTACAACTTTATTTTATAAATATTTTAAAAACCGAATGAAACTCGCATAAAGTTTTTCTCTCTTTGCTACTGCTCACATGGCACCATAGCAACGCAATGAAACGTTATTTTACTGCAGCACAGCAGGCGGCTCCTTTCCTTGCTCCCTAACGCGGTGGAGAACGGAGCCTACTGCGATTCTATCTCCTTTTTTCTGTGCTGCCTCTGGCACAGTGTCTACTACTTGGCTGGTACGTGTACATGCTGGTGGCGACATCACACACAAACTCGTTCATTCCCATCACCCATTGTCATGCCATATTCATTTCTCATCACTCGCACAACACAGACACGGTCTCGGGCCTCCTCCCTCTACGCTTTTGGTTTCACGCTGCTGAGAGTTTTGCCATTGCTGTGCCGCAACGGAGTGAGGCAGCACAGTGGGAAAATTGTTGCAAATTATAATGAGACGACGGGCACGGCATGTAAACTAGCAGCCAGCGCGTTGTATAGTGTTCCTTTTCGCTTTTCTTTTGTGGGAGGTTTTTTACACCCACTGCATTCTTTCCCCGGACCGGTGAAAAGGGCTGGCAAAGCTTAATCATTTGCACATTCTGAGGTTGCAATTTGAGTTAGGTTGTGCCGGTGCACGGATTCCATTTATCTATCGCTGCTGTTTCGTTGGTGGAAAAAGTAGCTTGGCCCCGCAACGTGGAGCCCATTAGAGCTAATCAGGAGAAGCTTCCGTTTGCCCTCGATTGCCTTTGAGCATTTTTTTATCAACCCTTCAAAAAGATCTGCAACCAGGACAGCATCGAGCACCGGCGAGCGTTTACTTTTCTGCCCTGCTAAATTCACTCGTTACGTAAGCTCGCAACCATTATTGAAAAGTTTGTGTGGCATTCTACTCCGAAGCATTAATTGGTAATTACGAAAAAATCTGGTTGCAAAGGTGCGACTCGCTGAAAACGCTGGGTGAAGTTAAACTACACGCAGTATAAACTAGCGCTGACGTATAATCGATAAGCGCTCGCTTAATTGCCAGGCACATATGCGATAATAATTGTATACACTCGTCCATTAAAATGGCTCCGTTTTTGGAGGGTCATCTCCGCAAGAACCATTCGGGTGGATAAAGTTTTCGCGCAACCCAGATTCCGGTCAGGGAGGCTTGAGGTTTTAGCTTTAGCTCCACACACTACAGTTTCGTGTTCGGCCAGGATAACGATGTTATTTTTGTATTTAATCCTTCACCAGCAGCAGTAGCAGCAGCAGCAGCAGCATCGGGCAACTCTCGGGGCCAAACAATCAAGCCACTCCTACCGGTAACACCCTGCCCTTCCCAACTTGTCCCGTGTGCAGCAACTTTGTTCGATGATTTTTCGAGTTCCCACCGAGTCCGAGGCGTGTATTAAGTGGGATGAAACAGCCACCCACTGCTGCTGATGCTGACCGGAAAGGGCGTTGGAGAAGAGTCGACCAGCGTGTGTTGCAACGATTGCTGAAAAATATCTGCTGCTTCAAACATAACCTCTCGTCCACACGCTCTCTCCCCCTGGCGTGTTTAATGCCACTGTTTTTTTTTGTACCCACTTTAATGCATTTTGTTTTTATTTTATTTCGCCCGGGAGGAAAGTTGTTTCCACCGATACCAGTCGAGGCGCACAATTCGGTACAATTTCGTGCCGAAGCATCCGGGCGCACTTGTGTTGTCCATAAAGAAGGGACCACTCGTGAGCTGCCAGGACAGGAAGTGGGACAGCAGCGGCTAGGAGGGGCGGTTCGGACTTGAGAATCGGGGAGAAACAAGGAACAAAAACGCAACGCAACGATAGAAACTAACGCAGCTCGGGGAACGGCTGAAAACGGACACACTCTTGAAGAACCTTAATTGAAGCAAACCGGCAGAGCGGGCAGACCACGGTTTCCGAAGGTCAGTACGTGTCCAAAGGGGCGGAAGTGACGTTCGGGTCCCACGTCCTAGCATGCAGCAGCGTAGGGCATTAATAATAAAAACCAACATTCGACTAATAGAACATGAGCTGCACATGAAATTCATCCGCTCCGCCTGCTCCCGAACCACCATAACCTCAAGCGAGAATCCTGGCCTGGCGCCCGTCTCCCGGTTTTCGTGGTTTTCTTTTCAGGGCTGCAACGGTTCGGAGGTATTGAAAAGTAAAATGGGGTATGGAAACTTTTTTGTCTGAAATTAAATATGAATAAAGTTTCGCTTCGAATGAAATGATCTCCCACTTCGGTCTTCGGTGGAGGTTTGCCACGTGTGGATCCGTGGAAATAGCGGACGGGGAGAGACTCCTCCCCTGTTCTGCCAGATAAGACCCAACGCCAGGGTAGCAATAAATCACGTTTTTGCTGGTGGTCGAATGGTGGCCATAAGACATGATAACACTTCATCAGTGCTGATTTTGTGTTGCTAGCCCAAGTGAAGAAGCGTTCAATTGAATAACTAAACCACATCGAACCGAACGTATTCGAACAACGAACAATGAGCATTTGGCCTTTTTTCGTAATTATTTCCACAGTCACAGCCCGAAATTTGTATCACGTTGTATTGGTTCGAATAACGTTTTTTTCCCCGTCGAGCATAGTAGGCTATGAATTGAGACGAAATTGACAACTTAATAACATTAATCAAAACAAGCGCGACCGCAGTGACCATCGAGCGAGAGCAACCGTACCGAGGGGCTGGACGGAATTCCAAACTTTTCGATTGATTCGTTTCATTTCGCAAATTGACTTTTATCCTCGTACGGCATTTCGGAGCCTGCGGGTCTGGAAGCCACAGTTGATTGGTGATAAGTGAGTGTGTGAGTGAGTAAGTGAGATTGAGTGAGTGATACAACCTTCTCACACCCCGCGGTGGAATATATATACATTTTTTTCATCCCACCCCGCAATGCTCACGGCTCGTGGCGTCTCTCGTCATGCCGGTTCGGTTCTTGGCCCAAGAGCGAGAGCCCAAAACCTAGTGCCCTCGAAATCCAATAACACAGAAAGCGAACTAAATGAACCATTTCCACAATGCGCGCCCCGTAAGGATGCCATCAGGACGTGCCTGTTTGTTTCTGGTGGTGGAGGGATAAAAAGCGTTTTCAATCAATCGTTTTATTGCCCGGTCGCGCGCGTTGCCCTCCCTCCCTTTCCGGCTGTGACAGGAGAAAACAAATCCCCGTCTCTACTGTGATTGAGTTTTGATCGGTGTTTGTCGAAGGCAGGCCAACATCGCAGTAGGCAGTGCAAGTAGACTTGCGGCCAGTCTCTTAAGGTATAATGTACAAAAACAACGGTGACTTCATTGATTCGACCGATTGCACGATACGATCGAGCACGATTGGCGTTCCGATATTCCAACACCACAGGGACACTTCCTGGGACACGATGCAGCTCTGTGCGTGTGTGTGAGTGTGTTTCATTGATTATTCACTGATACTTCGACTGCGCGCCGGATCCAACCTTTAAGATCCGATTGCGTTCCGATCTGCATCGCGCAAACCTCAAGCATGTGCTTACAGAAGGACGTACCGAAAGATTCCTGACGGCTTTCGGCGCCGTCCAAGGGAGTGTTAAGCTGCTGCGGTTTCAAGCAGGCGTCGTCTTCGCATCGTCTTCGTCCCGTACCGATCGTACCAAGAATGTGAGCTGGTGACCATGAAAAATTCATCCACACCAGGACCAATCTCAATACGGGTGCTTTCGTCCTGCGAACGAAACGGTGCTAACCATCCTACTGCAGTGTTTTATTGCACCTATAACACGAAACAACCGCGCTCTCCCTGGCTTCACGGCACGAAAGGACCATATTTAATATTCTGTCAGCAGGCCCGCAAGCGGTTCCTTCGAACAATCCGCACAGATATCCGATTCCTAGCCCCGGCTTTGGAGTGAAAGATCCTTCGTGCGAAAGCCGCTGGAAGCCGTCCCACCGGAGATGCGATGGTGGTTTTCGTCTCATTTTCGCTTCGCTTGCGGTGCCGGTGACATGGGCGAAACGGCGGGGTGGTTCGGGCTCGTTCACCCGCCCACGGGTCAATAATTCATCGGCCACAATTTACCGTAAATAATAGAAGCAATTAGGTAAGTTTCCCCCTATTGGCTAGATTAGCGACCGGCATGAATAATGGACGCCAAATTACACAAGTCATGCCAGTAAAACACGGGTTAAAGCTTCGCTGGGAAGAAAAGAAAAAGGAACGGGGCGCGTACGTTTGGAACGGAAACAAACACACATTACACAGGACATGATTTGAGCGTGAGCTCGTGTTTCCAGAGAGAGAGAGAGAGAGAGAGAGAGAGAAAAAAAAACTTGCCCATTCCATTCCAAATACTTATTCTTCGTACATTCTAACCATGCCCCATGGAGGGTAAATATCCCAACGGTATAAGCTCAATTATCAAGTGATGCGACAAAACGGTCCTTCCGTTCATTCGTGGGTCTCAAAACCGACTCCGAATCGAAAAATCCTGCTGCGAAACCGAGAAAAATAAGGTTCAATATAAACACTTGACACTGAGCCCGGACTGAGCTTCCAGCTGCCCCAACAGGTTGCGCCGCGTAATCGCCAAATGGTGGAAATGGTCGGCTCCCAAAACGCTCCGGTCCGGTTTCGGTGCTTATCGCATTGTTTCATTAGTTATGTAAATGGGAGGCAAAAGATAAGCAAATGCGTCGCGTCGCGTTGCGTCGTGCCCCCGAAGTGTCCTATTGTGGAGCCGAAACCCGAAACTCGGCGCGGTAAAAATGGTAAAATCTGACGCCCGTCAGTGCGATGGCGCTGGAAAAACTTCATCCACACCATAATCCATTTGGCCGAATCGCCATCGCCAATGCGAACGAGTGCTCGATCTACCGGAAGCACTCCGTGCTTCGTGCCGTAGGCATTCCTGCAGCGGGGCGTAATACGAAATGAACAACGTAATGAGCGCTCGCACACCAAAAGGGAAAAAGAACCCGGGCGGAGATTCGGTACCGGGAAGGTACTGATCGGCCAAAGGAAAAAAAACGGTCACTCGTTCCTTTTTCTTTTCGACTCACAGCCGTTGACTAAAATCACCATTACTTTCCAGCACTCCTGCGAGGAGCGAGACCGGGGCCAGTGTTTTAAGTTAATCAGTCGAACCAGACGAACAAAAACTCCCACGGATGGACATAATCAGAAACAGTTGTGCATCGCGCTGTAAGACACTGGTTTCGGACACAGGTTTCCCAGGACTAGCGCGTGGAAGCGTGTGCATGTGGATGTGCTTCTGGACCCAGCTACCGGTAGACCGTGGGCCGGAATTCTGGCTATTAATATTCAAATTAAGCATTCTCTCCCACGGTCGATTGTGTTAGTTGACTGGGTGTCCTGCCGAGTGCTAGCCGTGTTTTTGGCGTCGCGAATTTAAGAGAGCGGAAAAGATGGAATAATAATCATAAATTTCGGACTTTTTCCTTCCCTCCCCCCCCCCCCCCCCACCATCCCTCGCCGCCTCGTCACACCAGCTGAAGGTGCGTCCGGAAAATATTTAAATGAAATGGCGTGTCAAAATCCGGATAAGAACCTTCGCGCACCGTGTTCCGTTCCGTGGTGCACCGTTTGGTCCCCAGCGTTGTTTGTCCAGTGCTGGAAATGGAATTTCCGCGACCCGCAATCCGTTCGCGGAGTATTTAAAGTGCCTTGTTTTTTGCACCGGTCGGTCTGTGTGTGGTTTTGCGCTACTTTTCTAAACTAACTTACCACCCACAGCTAATGGGCAAGCCAATCTACGGGGTTCCTCCTCCCGGTTGCTCGCACTGTTTGCACTGTGGCAGGGCAAACAATTGGAACGCGAAAGGTGTAGGTCGTGTCTTGCAGTTTTAAAAACTAGCGCACTCCGATCCCTCGGTCGGGCGGTAGTCGGGCGGTAGACTTTAACAAGCGCTGGTTCGTTCCCCTTGCCGCGCAAAGGGAAAAACTACGCGGAAAGGCACTTTCTCTTTTCATTTCACATCCCTTCAGCTCGTAAACAGAGGAATTTATGGTTGCGAATGTTGCTACAGCATTACTATTACTACGCGCCCTGCCTAGCACAGGAAAGCCCCGGGCCTAACTCCGTCGATCCGTACTCCGGACGGAGGAGCGGAGAAGAAAAAGTTACGCCAGTTTCTTGCTGTCTCAGCCTCTCAGCCCCTACTCCGCAGCCGCAGTTCGCGTAAGTTGCATCGCTTGCGAGGGGCCTTTTACTGCGCGTGGATAGAGTTGTAGTCCGTCCAAACTCGGGACATCATCCTTTGCTAACCTTTTCGCACCGGGGCCCTCCTCCTCGTGCTGGGGCAAATGTAATTTGATTGCCTACCGGAGGGAAAGTGAAGTAAAAAGTTTCGCTTACTTACCATCTCCGTCTCCAGCTTGTGTTTGGGAAAGGGTGAATGGGAAGTTTAGGAAGTAGCATAAAAAACCGCACACCCTTGCACACGCGCTTTTTTTCTATTTCTCCGCCCCGTGAGGGTTTCCTCAGTCAAAACACGCATACAAAGGGGGGTGGGGAGGAGCACAGATTGTCGGGCAGGCCTGTTCGATACATCCCGGTGAGGATAGTGAAGGGTTCCGGGATCCGGTCCGGTTCGGTAGGCCGATCGGCAATCGACAGGTCATAAAGAGGGCAAAAAGACATTCGAAACACATTGCCTAGGATTGTACTGTTAAAGTTTAACTGTTGACCTGGCTAAGAGATGCTATTGTCAAGAGATTTTCCGTATACGGGGGTATATGGTTAGCTCTTTATTTTACAAAATAACTTTTTTATACCTTAAATTTAATAACTTAATCAATGCAATGTCACAATCTGTGAAGGATTTATTCTAAACATCTTTATCAGTCTCGGCTCATGCAGCTTATTAATGGTAGAAATTATTAATAAAGCTTATTAATGGTAAAATTGTATTAGAATTCAGGAGATTTAAAAATATTTTAATTATTATGTTCGAAAAAGACTTGCACAAACAACGCTTCATGGATCGCTTCGAAATGTTTCAGCGTGTCACGAAATATTTCGAAAATCTTATTCACCATTCCTTGACTTTCACTCTACGTTACACATTTCAAATTCACCACCAAATATCGTAGCGCTATTTGTAGCATTTCAACGACTGCAGGTTCAAAAGGTTTCATCCTTTTCATGAAATACACGGATATTTAAAAGATTTGCTAAGGATTTCGTTGTATTTGAGTATTACCGGGTGAGTATTCTTTTTCTATTATCAAAATTACTAGCATGAATTGTTGCATTCGTTCGACTATCATCCACACACAGCGGTAGTGTATTAAAAAACTGTTTATTAACCGAAACATTTCAACCTGAAGCGGATGAATGTATGCAATTGGCATTACTCACCCCATCTGGAGATTGTATTTCATATTCTCATTTGTGTTTTATTACCAAAGTTTTCCAACACAAAAAAAAACACTAGACTATAAATCATTTTAAAAATTGTTAAATTATTCTTCACATGTAGCTGTAATACGAGTATATACAAAATATTATTCATTGTCTTGCTGCACCACATAGCCGTTAGCGACAGCCGTTTCTTTCGTACAAAATTAATATTACGCTACATTCTGCTCTACATCCACATTGTAAACAGCAACGTCCACCAACGTTCTGTTTCTGCTTCTCCCGTTAGTAACTCTCACTATTTGTTTTTTTTTTTTATCGCGTAATAAAGCAGCTCCGTGTGTATCACTTGCGTTCGAACGAAAAGGCCACTGTTTTCCGTGTTGTTCCGCGTGTGTCCGTCTCGTTTGCCCTCTTCCAATTTCACTTCCACGTGTGAACACACTTTTGAATTTCGCCTTCCTCCCTTCGGTCTCATTTTCTATCACATTTGCGTGGCTGTGTCATTTGCGTACAACTCTGCAACGAAAATAAACCCAAACACGCAACGCCGAGAGCGTCGTCTCTCTTCCTCCCCCCATCCCTTCCTCCCTCAGTACGATACGTTAACGATAACATTTGGTTAGAGACACAGATAAGGGTTAATCAATGGGGGTAAATTAAGTATATCGCCGGGTTTTGCCTAGGTGGTGGAATAAAATTAAAAAATATACTCTAATCCAACGCGTGCCTTTCTGAACACAACAGCTCAACCGACCAGCCACAGGACGGTGCAGAAGGATACGCGCCCTGGCGAACGGAACGCAAAAGAATGTGAAACACGTTCCATGCACCGGAGTGAGGTTGTGTTGGCGAGGCAGTTACAGAGACAGGTACCGCACTGTTCCAAACTTCTAGCGAGTGCATTGCGTTGCGTTCGTTGGCGCTTCGCACGCGTACGAGGTACGGTTCGGATCGGAGCCTCCAACGGAATTCATAAGTTAAATGCATCAGTGAACCTTTCACAATTCGCTTGGATGCTTTGCCCGACCTTTGCTTTGCGACCACCCCTCTCATCGGTGATAGAACAGATCGAGCAGACGGCTCTTGCGGCTGCCGGTCGTCGATGCGCCGGACGATTGCTGGGACGCCTGCTGATGCGGTTGCGGCTTTGTACTGGACTCGATCAGCTTGTTCTTCATCTGCTCCTCGATCAGCTCGTGCATGTCGATCTGCCACTGTTCGAGCTGCTGCAGCAGTTCCACCTTCTGCTGGATCGCCTCCAGCAGCTGACTGTTGGCCTGCATCAGCTCCACCCGGTTCTTGGCCAGCTCGACCTCGGCCTTGGTTCGTCGCTCGATAGCCGCGTCGCGATCCTTGCGCGCCTGCACCACCGTTTCGTCCTGCGCCAGACTCGAATGGGACGCATCTTCCCGCGCCTGGTTGCGCTCCTCGATCGTACTCTGCAGTTCCACCTCGCGCACCGACAGCTACAACGGACATGAAAGAAGGGGCTATGTAAACACTTCGCGCCGGTGGTGGTTAAAAAAAGTGTAAACAGCCAACTTACCTTGCTTTCCAACTGCATAATGACATCGTTCTTCTTTTTCAGCTCCTCCTCCTGCTCGATCAGCATCGATCGCGTCTGCTCGAACATCGTCTTGAACTGCATCGCGTCCAAGTTCATGATGATGTGGACCAACTCGTCGGCGACCGCCGACAGCATGCCGCGGCTGAACTTGTCGTTCACGGTCATGCTGGCGCTGGTCGCTTCCGTTGAGTTCGGTGCCGCCATCGAGACGGACGCCATCGTATTGTCCAGCGACGAGAAGGACATATCCGAATGCAGACCTACCGAATCCGAATGTCTACGGTTACTGAGATATCCAATCGCCTACGGTTACTATGGTTTCCAACCTACCCGAATCATCGTCATGATGCGTACTGCGCAGCGTGTGGCAGAGCGTTTTCAGCTGCTTGTACACCGCCTGCGCCTCCTTCACCACAAGCTGGCCAGCTTCATCCTTCGATCCCGGGCCTTCCTCCTCGCCGTTCATCTCCTGCAGCAGCGACGAATGATGCTGCAGCTCACCGTGCAGCGATCGCTGCGAATCGAACGACTCCAGCCGCTCGCTAAGCGTGCCATTCTCGCGCTCCAACCGATCGAGCGTCTGCACCGTCATCTGGTACTTCGTGTCCTGCTCCTTGGTGCTACGCTCCAGGATGTGTATCCGCTCAGAGGCTTCGTTCAGTGCGATCGACAGGTTTTCCCGCTCGTTCACCGTCATGTGGAGCCGATTTTCCAGCTCGTTCTTCTTCTCCAGTATCAAGCGCAGCTCGTTCTTCAGGCTCTCCAAACTGCTGACGTGATCCTGTATGCTGAGCGTACGGCGATTGCACTGCTCCTTGATCTCCTGCAGCTGGGCCGTCAGCTGCTGCTCGGTGACGTTCGATTTCTGCAGCTCGTTCGATAGCCGCGTATTCTGCGCCGTCAGCTCCTCGATCAGCATGTTCTTCTCGCGCTCCATCTGCCGCATGATTTGCTCCTGCGCTTCCAGCTTCTGGCGGAACTGCTTGATGTCACCCTGCAGCTCCACAATGATTGCCTCATTTTCGCTCGAACTGATTTCCAACTGTCGCTTGAGGATATACTTCTCCTGCTCCAAGTTCTAGGGGGGGGGGG
>KI915048.1:5231692-5343165 GCA_000473445.2 Anopheles farauti
CACAACCTGGACTAAATTTATTTCGCCTTCCACCGCTCCCCCACGCCATTTCCTCGGGCACGACACATTTCGATGGTCTTCAGGACAAAAACATAAATAATTTGCGCCCCAAATTACCTGCGCCCGGGAGGGAGGGGGGGGGGGGGGGGGGGGGGGGGTAAGAGAAAAAAAACAACGGAAACAAAATCAATACGTGAGAAATTATGCCCGAGGTCAGTCCACTAAAACACCACGTTCGTTTGGCCCCCTGTAGCGAAAGCCCTCTGTACACTGAAGGCAACGGAATCGACCACTAATTTATCGCACCGCTCTTGTCAGTCTGTTTGCCAACCTCCTAAATCTTTCAACTAACCGGCAACTCATACCAACACACGGAGTGAGAAACACAAGCTGCCTTCAACGACACCTTCGGCATTGCTTATTAGCCAACCCGGAGCGGTTCGGCTTCTTGACAAGCCGCCAGCTACTAATTATTGTGGAATGCGCGTTAGAATCACGAAACGTCCGGCAGAATGGGCTCACTAGCGGAACTTTAGCTTCAACCGCCATAAATTGTTCTCAACTAGCGCTTGGGAGGTCGTTGCGACAAACAATGGTGAAGGTAAAACGCGACAATTAGAACGCGCTAGGGCTCTCCTCTCGATTTATATGGGATAGGTCCGGTCGCTGATAAATCATATCTCTTTCTGGACAATGGCCACCGAATGATTTTTTTTTTTGGGCCATCCGCTAACCGCGTTCGGCGTTAGAATTTGGCGTAAACATGTTAACGTGTTTGCAAACATAAAACCTCCACACAGCCACACTAGCCACAGCAATTTGTCTAATTTCACCCACAAACCTAGAAAATGACCATCCTCCTCCGCACCTCCGCCGAGCGGCTCGAATTAACGGCCAAATTGGTCGGCCGAGCGGTCTCGAAACCGCAAACGAAGATGATTGACCATTCGAGGGCACACCGAGCTGCAAATTAGATCATTACCCATCGATTGCCATCGAGCCGTGGTTATGGTGGAGATGTCTGTGAAAAACATTGTAGAGAAGAAGACGAAAAAAAAAACACCACCTGGTCGTATCGATCGCACATTCGATTCGCACAGCAGACGCTTTTCGGCATCGACTGTGATGCTGCAAATGGTTGTGTGGAGAGGAGAGGGGGAGGGGGGCGGTGGGGGGCTTGTACCGTGTTTTTCAAGGGGAAAACTTTAATTAAGCCTAATTAGAACCCTAGCCCGCTATGAAGCATGAAACCGTTGGGCCGTTCGAAGCGAAACTTGGCACGCGAATCTTAAAATCGGTTTTAACGCGCTCGCGAACACCAGATTTGACATCAATCTCGCGCTCTGAACTAATCGATCGCTTGATCGTTACGTAACGACGTGTGGAGGAACGAAGGGATCAATTCGATTCGAACCATCGAACGGCACAACTCAGCAGGTAGCAGGTTGACGAAATCTTAATGCGAGTATTCTTCACGCCACACCAAACACAAAGCGGAATGCGGCCGTGTTTCGATCGCGAGATCGATTCGGTGAGTGTGCTTGTGTGTGTGTGTGTGTGTGTGTGTGTGTGTGTGTTGGATTGGCTGGCCTACCGTTGGAGCCACACGTTCGGCAATTTGAAATGGAAATTTAAAGCAGCATCGACAAGCTAGCAAACAACACCGAACCATATATCGCATATCAATCAACACTCACAGATGATTGGGAGGGTGTGCCACGCCTCTTCCAGTAGAAAAATCAACCAACGAAAACCCAAAAGAAAAAACACACACACACACACATACACCAAAAGACGTGTGAGGAAATCATTGAACCTGTTTTCGCTTTGACCGCAATGACCATCGCGTGGCGCTGTTGTTTTTTTTCTTTTCGAGCCAACTACACTTTGAGTCATCGTTCAGTACACCCGCACACACTCCCTCTCTCTTTCTCTCTAGCTTCACCTCTCGGGGGAGTAACGTCATCCACGGTGATGGTGAGTTTGTTAAAATTGGCACGTTTGCGTGGGTGAACCGCGGGCGAGGGAGCTGATGGATATAATAATAATTCCGGCACCAGCGCGACCAATTTGCGTGCGTGTGTGAGTGTTTTTTATTTATTTTTTTTTTGGTTTTTTTCACTTCCAAATAGTGGAGCTTAAAATTCGTTCCACACAATCCGACACCATGCTTCTAGAACGGTTTAGAATACTGGATCGATTGGTGATTTTTTGGGGGGTTTTTTTCCTCGTGGAGCTCAATTTTGATGACTTTGTTTTTCTCGCATTTATTAGCGCAACAGATGGGGCGAGAATGTTTTTTGTTCTTCGAAGCTGGTTTTAATGGGCGTATTTTCTTGAATCGATAATTAGGGATGAGCAAACCAAGCGCCTCAGACATCTCTTTGTTGTTGTTACTTTTTTTGTAGGAAGACATAAAACAAAGGAAAGGCAATAAAATACTAAAAATCACAATAAACGAGCTCAGATCCTGTAGATCCTACAGAAATCATCACACCACCAAAAAACGAATCCAAGCATTTTATCTCTCAAAAGCACGAGGAAACGGCTTTGCAAAACCCACTTCTTCATTGAATAAATAGGTTGAAAATTAAGTTTAGCACACTTTTTACTGAAACTACATGCAAAATTGTTTAATTTGGCAAACAACCAACCCACCGATGGAAGGATGTGAAAGTTGTACTCGTACCCGGTCGTACTCACTCTCCTTCTCCTGACGTGAAGGTGGTGATGGTTGTGTGGTAGTTCGAAACAGCTCTTTTTTTTTTACCAAACGCATGTATAATAACGCCATAACCTTACCGCGCCACCACTGCCTCTCCTGCAGGTCTCTGCAGGCAGCTGTTAAAATATTTATCCTCCATTCGCCGTCAAGTAACCTAGACATGGCGGCACACTGTGCGGAACACACATGTACGGAAGGCCATTTTCCAGCCCATGTACTGTGTGTGTGTGTGTGTGTGTGTGTGTGTGTGTGTGCGGTGCTGCTCCATCCACCATCGATAACGACCACCGAGAACCATCGTGTTATCACGTAAGCGCACGCACATAATGGCGCGCTCGCTCGATACTAATCAACGATCGCCGCTTGATCGCGCACGAGTCGCACGAGTCAGCATGGCCACCAGAACCCCGGGGAGGGCATTTAATTGTTCCATTTTGTGCGGCTTATGACCGCGAATGTGCGAGCGGAACGGTGTGCTAAACGGGGAGCACACATCGGCCGCAAGTTGGAGTATAAGTTATGCAATGCAAACATAGCCACCACTTTGGGTCACTTGTAGCGACCCCGATACGAGGGAGGTGAGATGGCGACCTGGAGGGGAGCTGCCGTAATCAGCACAATGAAAAACAACAGATCACCGATTGAGGTTTCGAGGTGGCGGAGATTGAGATGTTTGCATCGATGTTTGGACCCGGTGAATCAGTTCTGCAAATCGTATTTAAATTAACCCTCACCCAGCCGGAGCCGTTATCGGTGCCGTTAATCTTGTAAAACACCACACAACAGCATGCTCCGGTGGCGGTTCTCACTTTCGCTTTCGCTGCAAGCGAACGGTGTAAGCATAAGCGTGTGTGTTCTTTCTTCAACATCACCCCAAAGACGGACCGAAACCGGAGGGAAAATGTCACCGAAATGTAACACCACCGCCGTGCCGTGAGTGCGTGCGCTTCGGTAACGGTGCCGGTAAGTACGGTTACCAGTTGCCATTAACCCGCCTCAATCCGGGTACGGGGAAGGCAACCGACCGCAGAAGTTTACCGCCAGTCAAAAGGCTGCCCCGCTATGATGATGATGATGATGACGTTGGGGATCGCAACAATGATCGCTTTGTTGTTTGTTAAATAAAAACAGACGCGTTTTGGGTGACATTAGCGAAGAGGGCTGCTGCTGCTGGTGGCAAAATTGCTTCCCGTTATGGACCGGTTGCTGCAGACGCTGCGAATCAGACTGGAAACAGTGGGCGGCCATTGTTGTTCTGGCTGGTGGTGCCGTCGTCAAAAAGGACCTTCGCGGTGGAAACGGTTACGAAAACTGGGCGTACTTTTCTACGCACGCACGCACCCATTTTGGTACGGGTAAAAGGTCAAAGTGGCCGCAAACAAACAAACGTCTCGGCGGCGGTGACCTAGTTTCGATACGAGTTTCGCATTTCCGTGAGTTATGGGGGAAAAAATAAAACAAACCCTAATGGATTTATTGGGAAATTTATTTAGATGAAACTACCATAACATCCAACAACACATATTTGTGGTTAATTTATTGACCGAGAGGTAGAATCTTCCATCTGGAAAATTCATCGTCCGGAAACCATTTAGTCATCAAAAAAAAAAAAGGTTTCCAAAAACACTTCTGTCCGAATTTGGATACGCTAAAAACACTAATTGTCACTCGTTAGCATCGCGTTCGGGCAGGTAAGGCGGACAGTGATGTGGCCACTCATGGTCGCGGGACTCGCATTGTGTAGATTTATCTTTATGGTACACTTTCCCAAAACGGGGCCCAGCGGCCGCGGCCGCGGCCGGAACACTTATCCGGTTCTCCCGGGTGAGCATTAGATCATCGGAGAGGATTAGATTCGGCAAACAATCGCCTCCGCCACCGCCTTTCAAAAATTCACCGTGCGTGCGTTCGTAAAAGCTTTTAACGAACCGTCGTTTGTGAAGTAACAAATCGTTCTTATCTCGTTCGGCGTGTGCATTTATCTAAAGCGCGCGCCCGTCGAAAAACCATTCGCACACCATTCCCAAAAGCGCCATTTCTCGCTGACACGCTGTTTCGGTAGGCAGCGACAGATAAAACGTTTCCTCCAGAGGACCTTACAAGGGAGGGGCCCTTTTTCTGTGTGTGTGTGTGTGCGCGCGTGTAATGAACAACACGGACACGAGACACGAACGTCGACAAGGAGCTCGGCCTTCAACTCGGTCTGCGTTGGGGAACCATTCTGGTTGTGCTGGAAACCTTGTAGCCAAATCGAACAACCAACCGTGAACCCACCCATGGAACCCACCACCTTCCTGGGAATCGCCAATGCGCACCACCGTGCGTGAGTCACTGTGAGGCACCACAAGGTCAGGCTTGGTGTGGTGTAGGCTTCTGTGAGCGAATAGCACCGCCAGTAGGCAATTCAATGCCACTGCTATCAATCATGCTCCCGAAAAAGCCCCAACAACCAAAGCCAAACGAACAATTAAAAACACAAAGAATCCAAAGCCGGATTGAACAAAAAAAAAGGAAGAACTTTTATCTCCCTCCCAGAACCATGCGGGGCTCATCATTATTCGCTTATGCTAGGTTCTTTTGCGGTTCTATTATGCGTTCTACTCAGGCTCGAGCGTTATTTTTTTGTTTCCTAATGCCTTCAGACGTTCGTCGCTTTACCGCGCATCGCGATCGTTCACGATCAGCCACCTTTCGGGGACGATCCTCGTATGACTCACTCGCTCCGGCGGGTTCAGCTCACCGATGAGGTCAACCTCGACATCCTGCACGATCGGCATTCGTTCCGATCATCTCGCGGATCCCTTTCGTCACGGCTGTGTGATGTGATTTCCCTCTCCCCAGGGCAAATTACTCACTCACTCACCAGCGATCTTCATTCCCGCGCGTAAGGAGATTTGCATAACCTTTTTATTTTCTGTAAACACCGCGAATGTGAGCAAATGTGATGACGACCAAAGGGGGATGAAGTCATGTGAAATTGGCGATGAGTATGTCATCGGGTGATTCGGTTCGTTCGTGCGCACACCGAACGCACCCGCAGCTGGGTTGCTTTCCGTTAACGCCGCAACAGCGCCTAATTACAGACACTGGAGGCAACAAGCCTCTATGGCCACTCATATACATTTATGTGCGCCTGACATAAACCGTCTAGCGACTGGCAAACCGGGAAGGTGTCCTCTTGTGAGCCGTTCGCAGCGCAGAGAGAGAGAGAGAGAGAAACCGCGACGAAGGCGCAGGAATTATTTAGCTAATGACTCAATGGCGCATAACGTCATCATCGCGCCATCGATCGAAGCGGATTGTCGCGGCGGGTAGTAATTCCTTCGTTGGTTTCAATCCAACCGTCGGCCACGTTTTTGGTCACCTCCCTGCGGCCGGTTGCGGTCACCCGTTTCGTACCACCCAACAAAGTTGGGTGCCACCCCCATAATAGACCACCACCCTTCTCCAAAAATAATAGTTAAGCTCGCTCGGAATTAGGAACGGTGCTCGGTGCTTCAGGTGTTACTCGTCACACACACACACACATGGGCCCGGAGGTGCAATTTATCGATTTACTGCATTTTGTGGCCTCCATGGCCTCCGGGTGGTTGTGGGGGGGGGGGGGAGGAGGGCGCGAAACGAGCGCGTTTCGATCGAGCGCGTGAAGTTGGCGTAATGTGCGGATTACCTTTAATCCACCCCGTCACATTTATTTGTACAATCTTCTCGGGCTTCCTTTGGGTGGGGTGCGGGGGTTAGGGAGGCCGTGGCCCACCACCGTGCGAGCCGCTAACCTTGTCGGATTTGTATCGAACCGATACGTTCGTTGGCTGGGAAGGCTGCTTGAGAACCGAATGCCAAGTAAGTAAAGGTCCAATGATCGATTGCTCACGCTATTCTAGCAATCCTCGCTTTGCGAACGTAATTAAACTGGGCAGTACCAACGGGGGAGTTTAATTAAATTATCCAATAACAGACTAAAATACATTCGGTCCGCAAAAAAAAAAAACAAAACGCTGCGCGTGTGTTTGGCAACGTGACACAGGACCTAACAAGAACGACCCATTTTACGAATCGTTCCAACCAAACGCGAAAAAAGGTCGCTTGCTTCGTTGAATTCATACACCCTTGCTTTAAGCCTGAACGAAGGCGCACGCCCGTTTCGACAAGATCCGTTGTCGCGAACAACAAAACCAGTTTTCACCTCTTTGGCTTCGACCGTCGACCATAATAACCACAGGAAAGGAGTGTACGGAGGTGGATTGTACGGATTGTGTGTATGTATGAGCTGGTGGCACCACCCACACCCGCGTATCCCCCCCCCCCCCCCCTTCGTATATCACGATAAAGTAATTCTATACCCCCGGCCCGGGATCGGTTGACCACGCCGACCAGCTTCGTTCGCTGCGGATGCTGCTTGTGTGTGTGTGTGTTTGTGTGTCTACGGTGCCTTTCACCTCGATCGCAAGAACCGAGAGGCCCTTTTTCCCGTCGGGACTAGCAGCGAGAATCTTATATTCGATCGCGAATTGCATTTGCTGTGCCTGGGCGAAATGGTTCTCCACTTTAGCCTCCTCGAAGCCTCCTTCGACGCAAACATAAACCACAGCCAGGGTGGTTTGAGTTCGCGTCCAAGGGCGTCAAGTTTGGAACGCTCCGCGTTTGATCTACATAACCGAGTGCTTGCTTGGGGAGCGCGGATGGAGGAAATCATAATTTAGAGAAATAGCGAAACACACTGATTTGGGAGCCATTACGAGCGACGCAGAAGCGACATTTCACGATTTGCATTCGGCGGCGGGTGACCTTCGAATTTAGGGCACCTTTCATTTAGGATCGTGCAAGCTGCGGGGCGGGCAATCAAAGGGAAGATGAGCCAATTGGATGTTTGCCACTATAAATGCACCCATCAGCAGTGCTCTCGAACCTCTCCAGTGCCTCTCGTAAAGCACCATAAAACGTATCTCCCCCAAAGCGCAAAACAACTTACCTCAACCTTCGTCGAGTAGTCGTCGATCAGCTTTTCCTGGTTCTTCTTCAGCTCCTCGTTCTTCTCCAGCAGCGCCTTGCCGAGCTCGGCGGCCAGCAGCAGGTCGGCCTCCTTCTGGTGCAGCTGCGCCCACACGTCCTTTTCGCTGACCTGACCACTGTCGGGTGGCCGGGTCTCCATCTCTAGGATGTAGTCCTCGAGGGTGGGCTTCAATTTGCTGTGCGCATCCATGCGGATATGAAATTGACGATGGGGTTTGAGTTTACGATAAAGAGGTTTACCACGCGGGCGAGTCGGGTGGTCAGAGTCAGATTTCGATGGGTTATCGAAATTAGGCGAGAACGTTTCCGTGTCGCACTTGCACAGTTTCCCTCTTCAACGGGCAACGTTCAGCAACTTGCTCAGCAACGTACAAAGCGATAGAGTATTTGGTTAGAGACAGAGGGCGAGAGAAAGAGAGAGCGATAGGCAATGTGTACGAGTTGGTGTGTGTGTGCGCGTGTGGACTTATGAAGAGCTTAGTAGTGGGCGTTGAGCTTAGTAGTAGAGTTTAGGCGATGAGGAAAGTAGTATGGGGACACGGACACGGACACGGAACACGGTTAGCTGTCGGACACTTTGGTTTCCTACGATTATCCTCATCCGATTGCTGATCGATTGGGTTAGCGTCGTCGATGGCGTCGTCAACATGAAGCATCTTTTTTAATTACACTTTTCGCTCGAAACATTCTCCCGATTCTCTTTCTCTCTCGCTCTTTTTACACACACACAAACAGCCGCGGATTTCAAGTCCTCTTTGGGGGGATGTTTTTTTTTTTGTTTCGTTTTGTTTTGTTTTGTTTTGGGCAAACTGGCCGTTACGTTACATCTGGTGCCGCGTTGCCACCGGGCTTTGCACTGCCCACGGTTGCACACTCCGCATCATCGAATCCATTCGTCATAACTGTTCACTCATATGAAACACGATGGCTCCACAATGCTGCTTCACCTAAACCACACCACACAGACGTGAAGCTTTCGCACAAACGACTAACCTGATCGAGACGGATCGGTAAAGAGGGAAACATTTTTTTTAAAGACGGCGCTCGCAAATCATATCAGTAAGCTCAGCAATAATCCTTTCACCAAACGCACTCAAACACACATATTTACACAAATCCGCACAAAAAAATTGTAATCTTATCAAACAGACGGGTACTCACTCACGATAAAAACAGGTGAAAGATTGCGACGAGGCGAACATATAGAAAATCCGTCTCCGATAAGCCTCTGCCGTAAGGCTTCCCGTTCTCTTCATGTTTTTTCCACCTTTTTTGTGCATATTTGTTTTACAATTTAAAGCATCCTACGGCAGGATATCGAATCATTTTGGTGTTCAGAATGAATAATGGAACGTGCTCGGTTAGCTCGTCGCATACAAAACGCCTAAACTCATGACTTATGAATCCGTACAATCAATCACCGACCGAATCGCGTTCGCCCGATTCGCGAATCGAATCGAATGGTACGCGAGAGAAAAGAAAGTTCAACCCACCTCACCACGGGTGAGGGTGTCAAACCAGCCAGCCTGCTGTCGGTGGCGATGGCCCTGTTTTTCGTATCCCAATTCATCTTAACCTTCGCGGCCCAGCGGAACAAAAAAAAAAGGAATTGCCCGACCCGAGACGAAAAACACATAAAGCACACGCCCAAGTTGGAAAAATTGCCTATTCAAAAGGGTTGGGGGGGAGGGGGTGGTAGTTGGTGGAAAAGAAAAGCCACTTTTCGAAAACGGGGTAAAATCACGGCTAAATGGCGGGCGTTCGTGTCAGATGCGCTGCCGTTTTTTTTTTTCCCCCCATCTTCACGCTTGTGTTGCGCTTCTTCGGCCGAAGGCTCATGGGGGGCGCATGCGAGGTGGCGGTTTGCGAGTGGCCAAAAATTGAAAGCTACATTTTTTCCATTAATTCCGACACATTTTTTTCTTTCGTTGCCCTCACCCAATGCACGTCCATGAAATCGGAAGCTCATTTAAGCAGAATGCGCTGTCGGCTGATGCCGACTTCATGTTGTCCGCGTCGGAAATCGTCGCAAAAACAGTAAAAGTGCTTCCTTCCTTCCGTGTACATGTATTTCTTTCTTTATGTTTTTTTTTTTTTTTGGTTGCTGCTGTATTGGGTTGTGCTTTAAGACACAAAAAGACACCCCCGTGCCGTTTAAGAGGGATGCTGTGGCGATCGTTCCGTTCGTGATCGTCGTTTGATCGTGAAACGTTACGGTATACACATTGTTGTGTATTGCACCGGTGAGTCAGCACAAAGGAAGTCGTTGGTAAACCGTACATCCCCATCACCCTTCGCCAGCCCTTCACCCAACCTAACCCGTTGCCCGATCGATCGGACACGATCTGCTCGAAAGACGGTTAAGCACTCTCTGCTTTGTTGGAAGTCTCGAGCAAAGGCAACAGGAGAAGGGAGGTTCACTTCAGTTAAGCTGCCAGTTTTTATGCCGTACCGTGCTGCCGTCTGAAATCGATCCAACAAAAAGGTAATTCAATTGAACTGCTTACCTAACGGTTTTGGTAAATCGAGCGATCCGTGGTGTTATGGTATTTATCAAATTAAGGTTCCAAGAGAGCGAGAAAGAAAAACCACGAACACTACCACACTGCCACGACTCGAACGAACCATCCGGTGGAACCTGCGATCGCCGGCTCGAAACGGCATTCGCCAGTAGATCACCCACAATTTCTATGCTCCAATTTTCCATTTAGTGCTAGTGGTGCAGGAAAAATTACCAAAACACCAAAACCTGCGCCGGATTGCGCAATCGTTGTTTTGGCAACGATAATACCCCAAACTCCAAACGCACCACTATTTGGGCTAATTGTAGTCGTCAAAACGTGCGGCTTCGGTCGGAATAAATAGTATTTACAAACATTTCAACACCACCGAGCGAGTTTCGAGATTTGCGATAATACAAGTGTAACACCTTTCTAAATGCCGGTTTGAGCGGATCGGTTCAACTTCACAAACAGAGTATGGGTGAAAAATTGAAACGCGAAAAAGAAAACAACCATCAGAATGTTTTATTAGGGTGTAATTCCGTCCCCTTCCGTCCTTCCCCATGCCTTGTGCGGAAAGAAGCCATTTCGATCGCCGAAACGAACTCAACCGAAAACCCCACCGCAATCGAAGCCATCGTAAAGATGGCTTATCTTCGGCGTTTATTACGGAGATTTGCAAAAGAAATAATTGTAATGAAACATTGGCTAAGGTGGGTGAATGAGAAGAAAGAAAACAACAACACACACACACCACCAAACCGAACCGATTACCGAACGACGCCGCGGTTTTTATATAACGCGTAACGATGGTTCATTTAGCAAATGCAGCTCAGCTTGGGGTAATTCTCCGAAGCATAACTAAACACAAAACCCTCAACAAAGGGCGTCGCGCTTGCTTCCAGCTGGGTCTCTTTCACACCCACGGAAGTCGGTAAAGATGCACTCGTCCACCTTATCAGGCCACCGTACGTTATCTGCAGCGACCGGCAAATCTAATGTCAAGTTTTCTCTTTCCATTTGGGCATAACGGCACCTTCGCACCTTAACGCACGATAAACAACAACAACAACAACAACAACCAAAAAGCAAAGGTCCATTTCCAGCGGTGAAGTAATGAGCAGAAGAAAAATCATCACCAGCACAGTAAATGGATGCGGGCGGGTCGTGTCGTGAGGAGCTCCCCCCCGGAAGGTAAAGGAAACGAAAATATTTTTAAAAATATAATAACAATCACAACGATCTCCGTATGGTGGAGCAGAAGGAGTTGGGAAGGAAACGAGAGAGGTGGAGGGGTGTGTGTGTATCATGGAACACAAACACACACCCGAGCTCGTGTGGACGAACTTCACGGTGTGGCGCACTTGTTTTACTCTCGGATTTCACCCACCGCCCACCGCGGAACGCTGTGTGTGTGTGTGGTGGCAGTGTCGTCTTCGGATGACTCAACTGGTTGCCGTTTTTTTTTTTCGTTATTTATAGGTGAACCAATCGGAGTAGTTCCGCTTTGGCGTTCCGGGCCGACTTTCGCCCGCGGTGGTGTTGGATCGATGGCCAACGCCAACGCCACCAGCCACCAGGTTCTACTCCACACGGCAGCCTGCTGACTCAGCTGGTACACGGGCCGCGATAAGGCGACAAACGTTTAATCTTGTTTTATATCATTGCTGGGTTGGGTGGAGAGGAACAAAAAAAACACATACACCACAATCGAGGCGTAATTATCTTATCATCGTTTGGGACGCGCGCGTTGCAGAACAACCACTTCACCGGGAATGTTCCGTTGCTGCTGCTTGTCGTATTGTTTTGTGTCCCTTCTCATTACATCTCTCTCTCTCTCTCTCTCTCTGTCTCCCTCTTACAGTCCAATTCCATTACGTGTGGCACTATTTATTGGCCCTACCGGTGAATGTTCTCGCCCGTGTTCCACACAAACAATCGATCAAAATGCGACGTAGTTCAATGTCAGCTCCAAACATGCTCCAAACTAAATGGGCACAGCATTTGGAGGATCCTCTTTCACCTGCCCGCGGGTGCTCGGCCTAGACGGCCGATGATTAAGTGATGTAAGTTGGTCATACCGTACCGTACGCGTTGACCACGAAAGCGAAAAGATCGCATCGCGGTCGATTACAGCCCGCGGCGGCTCGCGGTGGTCACGGTCGGGAAGAAGATATGTATCTAGCGATCGATAAGCTTTTCTTTTTTTGTTTTAAACACTCCTCATCCGGTACAGAAGCGAAAAAAAACCCGCGGGCGGACGCATTCTAATGAACGACCACCGCTTCATTCCCAACGGGGCGTCGTTGAGGTTGAGGACTTTTTTTTAATATAAAAATTATATATCGCGTTTCTAACTGAACGATTATTTCCTGGACGAATAATTGTGCGCACGGCCATAAATATGGGAGTTTACGATGCAGCGGTTCGTCGCGCTAGTGAATTCTTCAGGGAAGTGAATTAGAGGAGCGAATTTTTTCGCGCCGTCTTCTCTTGCACCGATGGGCCTTGGAAAATCGATCGGAACCTTGTGCACTGCAAGAGCGACCTACATTCCGACCGGGCGTTTGCTGGTGCGGACACACTCTGCACCTAGCTGCGAAGAAAATCATCCACCGCCGGCAGCTGGCACCGCAGTAGACGGTGGGAGGGAGGGAGAGAGGGGCCGAGTTTGAAATCGAAACTTCAAATCAACGCACGGGCGATACTTGAAACGAAGGGAAGTGATAATGACGATGATCGGTTCGAAGCGGGCGTTTGGTGAAGCGAACGAAAACAGAGAACAGAGAACAACCCCCGAAAAAGTCAATTTCCCTTGAGGGGAGACCTTCGTACAAAAAATTCGATTGCCTTGTGCTACCGCCGATTGGTTACAGCCCCAAATTTTGACCTCAAATCGATCCGACGGCTAAGTTCACAGAGTGCCCGAAACCGAAAACAATCGCGTCGAACTACAGCTGATTATTGGGAGGGTTTTACTATGCCGCGATGTAATTGATTCGTTTTCACTTTCAACTGTACCGATGGGAAGAGTTTTCCCCTTTGTTTTTACTTGCTCAACGCCAACGCCCGAAAGGTTGGCTTTTTGGCTTAATTTACTCCGTCTCGCATCACATCCCGTCCAGTGCGAGCTTTTAATAAAAATAATAATTTTAACACCACCATCGTCTGCTTCATGAAGCTATCGATGGGTTTGGGCACACCGCCGTGGCATAACCGATCGTTTCCGCCCCTTCACATTGCCAAGGACACCTGATTTGCCTTCAATACAACGTTTAGCGACAAACAGGGTTGCTAAAAAAAAAAAAAAAATCTGAACTCCCGCTAACGTCCCCGAACCTGGTTTTGTGGTTTTGCGGAAAGTTTCGAAAAAAATTAAAAACCCCGTCCGACCCGACGGGTCAGCTGAGGCCAAGGACACCGAACGCCACCGTCGAGGGTGGTTTATGTACACTTTTCGTCAATGAATGACTCAACGGTGGTGTGATCACGAAAGGCGTGAAATTTTCAACGCTACACACACGCGCTCATAACGAATAGAGCGATCGCGTTCGAGAGGGAAGTTTGGAAGCTTTCGTTTCTTTGCTCATCTTCGCTGCTTTCGCTCGCACTTCGGACTCGACGACCACCCAGCTAAGGTGCGTGAAATGGACAAATCACTCTATTCTCTTAATTTCATCACCATCTTTCCATCAACACCAACCCAATGGGTGGTGCCCAATTTGCTGAATTCGTTGCCCAACCACCGGTATAGGGCGGGTTTTTTTTTGAGCAATTTTCTTCAGCCACAGCCACATTTAATCGATGGCACAATGCACAGTGTTGCAGCGATGTGCACGTTCCGACCGACATTCAGGCACGTTCAAGCACGCCCGCGTTTCGTTCTTTTGTCCGGACTGTCCGGGTGTGCATCGCAAAACGGAATTGCCGGCGGTATTTACAAACCGATCGTGCCGACCGAAACGAACGTTCAGACGGATGCAGCACGGGGCAGCTTCGTGGCAACCGCACACACACACACGATTCGTGACGATTCGTGACAGGTTGTTCGGGGAACCGATGGTTCTGCTGACCATTTCGCTAAAAGGGCGCCAAACGGAACGGGTTGCGGAACGAAACCCGTAGGCAATTGCGGGGGGGGGGCACTCCGTAAGGTACACGCACACAAACAACGCAACACGCACGGGCTAGTAAATGTGGCTTTTGCATGTTTCCAACGGGTGGCCTCCTCACGACTCACGACGACTACCCGCTATCGTGTAGCGAATGAATTTATCGATCAAATGTTTTCCACCACCATCATCACCGCCTGCTTTTCCTCCTCCTCCTCGCACGTCACAACACGCCAGCGATGAGCGTTTCGGTGGCTGGGCTCAAATTGCAGGGTTTTTCACGTGCTCCTGCCAGTAAGGGCCGCACACCGAAGTGACAACCAAACATCCAAAGGATGTGTGTGTGTGCGGGTGTGTGCGTGCAGCAATTTTTCTTCATCTTCTTCTTCTTCTTCTTCTTTCGCCTCCAAAACATTGGCTTTGGACATTGCTGTTTTTGCTGATTTGTTGTAGCCTACTATTGCTTTTCGCGCTGTTTCACTGTGTTCTTTAGCGTTGGAAATTGGTTGGTTTCCTTTTTTCCGACGAGTGTGCGTGTGTGTGAGTGTGTGGTATACACGCGCGCGCTCATTTCACAATCGATTTTCGGGTTCACTGTATTCACCCTCCCTCACCTGATCGGTACCAACTCCCTCTTTCCCTCCCCAACTTTTTGCACTTTGCTCGTGAGTGTGTGTGTGTAAGAGAGAGAGAGAGACTCCGTTTGTTTCGGAGGTTCGTCACTTCCTTTCGCGCTAGTGCTTCTTTTCTGCTGCTGGTATTGTTGCTAATCTATTTAATTGGCCCTCGCGCGAACGATTGAGAAAACATTCCACCCTTCTCCCCCATGCTTTCTCACACATATGCACACACACGCGCGCACACACACATAAACAAACGCAAGCTCACGCACCCTCCCATGACTTCCACCCATGAGGTGAAGTGAAAAATTGCGTGTGCAAACACCGAACAGCCGAACAAGACGAACAATAAACCACCAATGGAGACGAAAGCAAGAAAGCGAAAAGGCGTGTAAAGCTTCCAAACTATCGACGAAAACAACACGATTTCGTGGTTGCCTTGACAGCAGCAGCAGCATCTTTCGGCGGAGCTTTATCACAAACAAGTAGGTCGCTCGAATGGTTCGAAAAACTTGATCGCTACGGATGCGGGATGCGCCTATGGTGGCGCCTATGTACACTCTCAAATCAAACACACGGGGGACATAAACAAACACAGGCACACAAATACACACACTCGCACGCAAACACACTGGCAGAAACGAGCTAAAGCACGATCGATGATCGACGACACACACAGGAAGACACACTCAAGCGAAGATGGCGTTCGGCATAGGATGGAGGAACGATCGATGCGAGCAGGAAATGATGCGTTACATTTCTTTTTCGCGTTTCGCGGTTAGTGCTGACGATGACGATGAGCAAGGGAAAGGGGAAGGCGAGTGGGGAGGGGGGGGGGTGTCGGTTTTGTACAGAAGTTTTGCTTAAACATCAATTCACCTTCAATGTTTTGTTGGGGCTTCGTCGGGTGGCCAAAATGCGGCCAACAATATTCGGCACTAGACGGCGGAGGCACGCGCCTTAGCAACACAACGGTCACAACACTCGTATCGTACGCGGTCTCGAAGGTAACAAAAACCCAGCACAGGACAGATGACTAACCCCGCGCGCGGGCACTAGCAACACAAACTCACGAACAAACTCGCGAACTCGTGCGAGTACGAGTGTGGAACACCAAACTCAGCGGCAGCGGCAGCAACGCGTGTCCCAACAACGCGCATGCAGCAAAGTCGACTCGGGTACTGAACACGCGAACCGAACCGAAAACCCTCACGGAAAGCCCCGCGAGCCATGTAGCAATGCATCGTTCCCTTTCCATGGCCAGGTGAGTCGATGGAGCGAGAGAAATAAAGAGAGACCGTGGGTAGATACAGAGCCGTCAAACATAGGGGTGTCTAAAATAGGGGTGAGTTTTGTGTTCATTTCGTTTTTTTCGGGGTTTTGCTCTGTAGAATGAGTAGAATGACACGAAAATTCGAAGCATTTTGTAAACATGTTAACATTATTTAAAATTTATCTCTCTAGACGAACTTTTTTTCGGGACATTTTACCATTCGTTTCGTTGCAACATGAAAATTGAATTAAATATTATTTTGTGCCAATTTTATAGCAAAAAAATGTTTCAGTTTTTGTTATTGGAATTATTAATTTGTTCGAATTACGGTCTTGTCGAAAACGTCTTTTTTGGCAGACTGCACAATTCGTAAGCAAACTTTACTTAGACACCCCTGTTGCAGAGCAATGTGTAAGAGAACAATCCGTGAGCTTTGCGGATTATTTGTCGGTTTCCAGGAACGCGAACTTGAGAGCGTGAGAGCGAAAAATGTACACTATGAGAGATTTCACTCGCAACTATCTCACTACAAGCGACGATGGTGGATTGCGACAGACTAAGTAGGCTTGGAGACGATGGAGCGGAGGCTAGTTCCGCATTTCAGCATACATCGGTCGCTCTCTTTACTATTTCCTTCGTTTTTCTGCGCGTTGTGGTTGTTGCTTTTTTATTTTTTTTTTTTGCACTACCAGTTCTGTATGCCACCACCAGCGATGCTAATGATACGACTTCCATAAATTATGCCAACCTTTTTCGGACGTACACCTTTTGCTGTTAATGATTCGCTTCGCCCTCTTCGGAAGAGGGGTTCGTCTCTTATTTACATCTTCGCCAGAATTTACCTTCTTCTAGCGAAACGTTTCTCCATCCTGCCGGGGGCCATGACTTTTCGGCAGTGATTTCATTCATCGATCGGATATGTGACCCGTTTGAAGGATGTGGCCAGCACTCGGTCGAGCCAGCCGGAACAGTTTCTTCTTTCAACTGAAATCCCTCAGGATGGTACGGACTTACACACTCTCACTCGCTCACGCAATCTTATTGCGACTGCAGCGATAAACCAAACTCAATTGTGATAAGAATGTATGGAAATAACTTTGCACTGATAGCAAACGACTTGCAGTGACGAATATTTGCAGTTCCAACTACGCACCAAACGTGCGAATAGTGGAATTTTCTGTTTGTGTACAAGTCACGTCGATCGTTGCCATGGCGATGGACCACATGTCTATGTGATGCCCCTGTCCGTTTATACTACAGGTTTGTACTATATGTTTATTATTTCCCTCCTGTGCATGCTGCGGCGTTGTGATGGATTGAAAAAAAAATTGAAAAAAATATCTAAATTAAGATTATTGTATGCTAACTCACCTAGAAGCTTTTCACGGGCGAATGAATTCCAATTCTAAGCCTTGCCGCCAAAGCCATCATACACAATTTGGTTAAAATTTCATCACTCGCGTCAACACGCTGCCTCCCTTTGTTGCAAACAATCCCACAGCATCGGTTCTACGTGACTAAGCATAGCACGAGAGCATGGCTGCTTTGCGGTGGCTCAAAAACCTCCAACAGCAGCTCTCGTGCCACAAACGATAACCCTCTCGAACAACCGCAACCGCAACAAGAACGATCGTTCGAGCGAACGTGCCCAAAGCGAAGAATAACTCTGACTCGCGAGCTACCACCAAGTGCGGCCAGCTCGATTTTTCGGATCAGACCAGAGCACGGAAATGGCAACTATGGCCAGTATGGCCCGACTTCATGGGAAATAAACCGAAAACCATCAGAAACTCCCAAACTCGCGCCATTGATTGAACACCGTTCCGTCTGGCATTTGTTCACCTTGAGGCGGAAACTGCGCGTCCATTGACAGAGGGTTCGTCGTTTGCGTGAGCAGTTTTTTATTTCACGATCACACCCGGTGCGACCCAACCGTTCGGTTCCGTTAGCCGATCCGCGGACGATCTCGCGCGATCATAATCGTTTGTTTCTTCAGCTCCAAATTGCTTACCGCACTGCGGTAGCCTTTGCGATCCCTTGCTTGCTCCCTTTTGCCCAAATTCATGGCCATGGCATAACCACCAGTGGCGGCTAGGCGGCCATCTTCACTAATGCCGCACCGCCACGCAACACCAACGTTGATTACAATGATTCCATCGCACCGATGGCCAGATACTAATCGCGCCACTACCATTGTGATGCTCGCCGGCCCTCCCCGCCCTCGGAGATGGCTCCGGAGTTTCGGAGTCACATTTGCGTGCGATTGTGTCCGTTGCAAAGACTTTTGATGCGAAATCTGCATTTCGAAACTCACCCGCGCACTTTTCCGATGGCCGCCAGGCAAGTGTGTGTGATTTGCGGCAATTGTTTGTCTGACACCGGTTACATGGTCACGGCAGACACAAAACAGTGATTTGTTTATTTTCTCTTGTGTGTTTTTGTGGCGGGTTTTTGTTTTTGCAGCACTTTGCGGAACTAAATAATTCACTTTTCCCAGCGCGATATGCAAACGAAGCAGCTGAATTGGTGACACAGCTGGAGCATCTTTACAAGTTTTTCTATCGATTTGCATACTGCCTCAATGGGACGTAACAAAATACCACATTTTGTACGGTGTTTTCTTGCAAAAAAACATGGTTTAAAGTTTGTGGCTTCGAAACATTTCAAACAATTTTTATTTCCTCATCATTAATCCATGCGTTAGCGCTCTTTCGGAAGACGGATCGCGTTCTTTTCGGTGCCCTCTTAATGCGTTTCTAATTGTTCGTCCCAAATTATCCTCCGCCAGCCAGTCCGGGAATCGTGTGTATGTGTGGCGTGCAAACCGAGCGAACTTTAAAGCTCCTTCCCGTACGGATCGAGTGCTTGTTCACGTGCGTAAACATCTGATGGGGTTTTTTTTTGTACCACTACCAGCATAACGCTTCTGGATGCGTCCATTACGCATCACGACACGGCGTGATTTACGCAAGCGGAAAGCAAACAGTTTTCTTTGGGTTGGGAGGGAAAAGAGGTGGAGAGGGAACGGTCGGGCCGGCGTTTTATCAGATATGTGAAAATCAGCATCTTGCAAAGCTCCGTACGCTGTGATTTCGGCAATCGATTATTTACGATTAATTGAATCAACGAGCAGGGCGCCCTAATGTTGGCGTTGGGTGCACTTGGGGAGGCAGGGAGGGTCCGTTTGTGTAACGATGGCACAATGCAAGTACCTGCCGCAGAAAAGGTACCCGTGATCCATCAAGATCATTGCATCCATCTTCATCCATCTCGCGCTCAGGGGGCAAGCATTACGCAAGCGTTGCCAAATTAGCATTAGACCCACAACATCATTCATTTGCATTTGCAATTGACCGGTGGAGAGTGAGGTGAGGGAGGGTGGGAGGAGGGGGGGGGGTGCACACCTCCACCACCACCACCATCGATTGTGGATGTGATACGCAAATTCCGCACCTCCAGCGTCCACAAACGAATCATAAATTAGTGTTTTACCAACACCAGTAGCCGGATGCATCCGTATGCTGGATGGAATCGGATGCACCAATCGCCACGCAACCTTTGCCGTATGAGGGGACCGACTGGCCCGATCCGTGGAGGTGGTTTTGATCGGCAGAGGTCATCGTCGCAGAGGAATGGAAAAATGTGCATGTTCACATCGCCCCGTTTCGTTCCGACAAAGAATAATAACCGAAACAGCTCCATCAACGCGAGGTCACACTCGTGGACCACCACCTCCATCCGCCCATCCGTAAGCGGAGAAATGCTCCAACTGGGAGGTTGGACAACCGAACGAAATTTCACATCCGAACTTGAGACCATCAGAACCACCTTGTACCATGACAGCTCAATCGAAGGCTACCGAAAGGCCCCCGAAGCCGGCTTCAAATAACTCCGCATGGATCGCTAAATAATTCGATTAAAACACCAACCTTGAGAGTTCCTTTAGCGGACCTGAAGCTAAGCACACGGTGGCAAACCTTCGGGACATTAATCCGGTGAACGAGTTCAAGAGCGTTTTGTCATCATTGGTATGAATTTCACGCTTCATGTAGCTCTATTTTCCGGACTAATTTCAATCCCATAGTGGTGGATGTGAATTTGGTGATAAATTAGAATAAAACTAACCAAAATTAGCTCACCAGGAAATAACCGAATGTGCGAACCGAACCACTCCAAACAATCTGCCAATCTTTCCCAATTACTGTTTTGTGTTTCGTTTGTCGCTTCTTCCACCCACCGTGGAAGTTTCGTTTCGTTTCGTTTCTTTTTTCGTTTTTCTTTTTTTTTGCCAAGAGCCCATCCAATTCGCAAACTTGCGCTATCTTGCGGGTACTTAAGAGTAACGAGGTTTGTCGCTTCCGCTACCGTTCAGCTCGCCACACCAACTTCGCATCGGGCGCACGTGTGTATGTTGCGGGCGCCATCGAGGCTCCATCTCCATCTGAACGCCAATTAGGCTCCATCAAATCATTATGAAACGCGGCTGATGATGCCACTGATGTCGGTGTTTCGCGACTCGACCAGTGTGGCCGCCGTGCTGGCGTTGTTCGAGCCACCGGCCGAATCGAATTTGTTTATTGATTGGCAAAAGACTTTCACGCCTTACGCCCTTTTCCACGTGGGACGTGGCGGCGGTTGTTGAATTTGTTAATAATGTTTGATTGGATACCGTTGCGATAGTGATGATAAGAAGCGGCTTAAGTGGAACCCCAATTTGCCTATTTCGTGGAGTGAAACGAATTTTCCCAACGCTCGAAGAAGCACAGCCACACAACCGGTGGGAAAATCACCAATTCACATCCATTCACACACAAGCGAATCGAATACAAATATTGATAGAATGTTTACTTTGGCACCCGCGAAAAGGCCAAACCAGGCCTGAAGGAAAGCGAGCGCCACCCATCTCGCTTCGATCGTGTATGCCGCGAGCCGTACACGGTGCATCGTCGTAAACCATAATTAGATGCTGCATCGTTGCATCAAAAGCCCAATTTAAAAAAACACACACACGATTGACGCGAATAGACTTGGCGGGGCTTGCATCACACAACTCACAAACGCTTTTCAATCAACGGAAGCAGCAGATAAAAACATGGTTCAACCATCACCATGCCCACTAGATCCGAATTTCCGTTTCTGTTTCTGTCGGCGACGGTCGGGGCACTTTGCACCGATCACAGTGCTCACAGGAAAATGATGCAATGGGAGGCGCTGTCAGTGGCGGTGGCTGCTGCGTTCGAACGTGTAGTTTGCCTTGGTTGCTTGGTTGCTTGGTGCAGTGCTGCCAATTGCGCCCAGACGCCGCCCCATGCAAATGCCCCTGACAGCTTCCAATACTTTCACAACAAGCAAAAAAAAACCTGCTGCTCCTCGGGAAATGCGCTTTTCGTACACGAGAAGCAATGCATCGCTGTTTCGCGTGCGCCAATGCTAAACGAAACGACGGCCAGTAATTGTAGGCACAACAACGCACCAGGGAAATGGATGCGTATCGGACAAAAGCCCTTCGAAGCGTTCGGACTGCTTTCTTTCCATTTTTCGAACCGATCATGGGTCACCGAGGCGAGTATGTGGCACATGATGACGACGGTGGCGGTGATGACTTCCGATGACTTCGTGAAGACACCGCCGAATCGACGTGCTCGGTGCTTTTTTTACGACCGACTAAACGCACGGGACGACTCTCCCTATCATTTCCCTCGTTTGAGCGCATCGAAGCGCCTTTCAAACTCACTGGCCATGAAACAATTTTCTTGCAATCTTCTTCCTGTACCAGGTAGGTTGCTTCGAGTAGAAAATACGCGCTCTGACACAGAAAGCACAACGCACAGTAACAACAGCAATAAAAAAAACGTGCAGAAAATAAATGCAAGCAAATATAAATATGCAGCCACATGTGCAGCCACGCTCACGTGCTGCTCCTTTGCTCCGTGGCATGCTTTGATGCATGCGAAATGGGTTGCTAAGTTGTTCGGACGCGCGAGCCTACTTGGGACCGTCAACGTATTACCGGGCAGTATTAGAACGCTTCTGACGTCGTTGCCAATTTGCATCTATTTCACAACCTTTCACTCGCACAATTGGTTTGCGAAAAATCCAACGAACTTTTGAGCTGGTGGCCGAAATTGTAATGGGCATAATGATCGTCCACCATTTAGTGGACGGACCGACGCTAACGGAGCACCCGAACAAGTCCGCGGGTGAAAGAAAACACCGTGTGACGGCACTCATGGTGGCTATTATTAGCATTTATTACTATTGCAGGCTTAGGCATGTGATTTACTGGGTCATATGCCGGAGGAAACTGACGCGTTTCGGTTGTTGTTGCAGACTGAGCAGACGCTTGAGCAACAAAAGCCTATGACGGGAGCCAAGTGGCGTGACATTCGCACCCGTTTTTTTTTTTTTATTTCTTCCCGCAAAACCCACCAGCCACCTTCCAGCCCACCAAGCCCGAATGAAAAAAGGTGTCACAGAAAGTGTTCCCATCGCAGCGATCGTGGAGATTTCATATTTAGTGTAGCGGGACACGGCGGCACTTGATACACACATTTTATCAGAAGAAAATATAACACCACCATTAACAGTGAATGGGCGGCGAGAGCGCCGATGAGCTTATTGTCTTTTTAGGGCGCGTTTGCTCATGAACTTGAGGTTTGGATGAAGCGCTCTTGGAAGCGCTGTATAGCGGAGTTTTATGGTTCCGAACGAATTGACCTCAAACTATTGTCGACACTGACCTAAGCATCGTGTATCGCGGTTTCGGGTGCATAGCGATGCACTTTTGAGTCACGGAAAAATCCCACACCCTATCCTAACACAATGGCGGTTTGGGAAATTCCCGGTGCGCACACGCGCACACTTTCCGTACCATAGCCCGATAAGCTCGCCGCAGGGGAGGGGGTGGGGAGAAGGAAAGAAAACAGCACCAGGCACCATTTCCCAGCGCTCCCTTTTGCGGGTGCGTTTGTCGTGTGTTTGTTTACCCGCCTCGGACGCCTTTTCCGATAACGAGCACGAACACTCGCTCAGCAATTAAGAATCTTTGTTTTTTTTTCTTCTTTTACTACACAATTGTTCCGAAATCGACAGATATTAGCGCTTTCAAACTTCCGCTTTCCGGTTTCGGGGCCCTTAACAGCTCATCTGGCGGGGAGAAATCTTCAGCGGCACGCAACTCCCACCCACCCACGCTGCGAGGGAAAAAAGCGGTACGATCGTAAAGCAAAGAAAAAATTTCCCATTCCCCGGGCCGGCGCGACTTTTGCAGCCAGTTCTCAGCTTATCACTTTCTCCCCCGGCTGGGAAGCATAAAACTTATTCATACATTCGTTCCAAACGACTGACGATCGGCTTAATCATCATCTGCATAAAGGCGCAGACGCAGTTAAATCACTCCATTTCCTTGCCCCGGTTCGGTAATTAATTCGATACGATCGACGGATGCGTCCGATAGTGCTGCTGATAGCGCTTGCCGAAAAGGTCTCCCACACTTTGGTAGTTCCGCACGTGTGTTAGACCTTCGAAAGCAGTCCATCGCCCAATGAACCGTAACATTCTGGTTTTAAAGGTTTTTTTACTACTACTATTATTGTGTAAATCCTTCGTGGGGTTTACAGAACACCCGCTTCGAGGGTCGTTGGTGTTACATCGATTAATTAGTTGTAAGGTCGCCGGTTGTTAGTTTATCGAACTAATAAGGAAATTGTACGTACGTATCAGACTGTCTGGACAACGCTGTTAGCTCAATTGCTTAACGAACGAAGTCTGCAACTCTCGATCGGTAGCATTAGCTAATAAAGCGCACGTTCACAATGATATAAATATTTATAATCAAACACGACCCCACGACCGGCTAGCCGAAATGAAGAGCAACAACATTTGAGGCTTATGCTCGCGTTACGCACTTTCGGTGCATCTTTCTGTGCCATCTAACGAGCCACCGAGCCGCTCATATATTCTACTCCATTGTTTCTCGCCGCTACACCGATAGAACGTAAGCCTTCGTACGCGGTACACGCCACGGCCGCCAGCTAATTCCTCCACCGTTGCAGCTACAACCACCGTCGTCGTAAATAATTGTGTTCTTCTGTGCGCACGACTCAAGCGAGCGTACGAGCGGTTGCGACGCCACTGAAAACATACAATTTTCGCAACCGCCCGAACACTCAAACACCCCAAAACCCACCCAGTCCGACCCGCCGTAGCCGTTGGTTTGGATGCACTCGAATGAAAATGCACCCCAAATGCATAGGGGAGGTAGGGTAGCGAGTGGAAGCGATGGGATGGGTGGTGGGTTTACCGTGGCCTCGAAGACACGCCGGTGTAGACATGCGGCAAAACAGATGATGCTATAATAGGCCGCCTCGTATGTGGGGCTGTCGGCGTCGTTGGCTCTGAAGGCACCCTCCCAAACGAGCATTGTGACAGGATTGCGTCACTGGTGACGCATTGTGGTCGCGTGTTGCCGAAGACACTCCGTCGGGGTGTCACGCGTCAAGCAGCCAGGATATGCTAGATGGCCACGTCCGGTAGGTCATTTAGACATTACACTAAACTGCGCATGAATGTAAAGCGATAGGAGAAACTATTACAGCCTACTATAACCTTACTTTTTAAATGAAACAGTAGACAATGGAAGTTTGGAAAACTATTTCGAATATTATTCCCGAATAAAAACCCCTTTCTCAGGGGAACGCTAACAACCCTACGCCCCTTGAGCCCTATTTCCTTATTCCGGTAATGAAATCAGATCACAAACCTAATTACCTAATTACAGTAAAGAGCGTTTAAAAAACCAAACCACAACAACAGCTCGTACAAATTGCATAACTCGATACCTCCAGCGCGTAACCTAGGCGACACACACCATGTGAATATGCATGCATTCTCGCTCGCTGCATGCTTGTCTTTTGTCCCGTTATATTCCCTTTGAAGCACTTCCAAACGAAAAAAGAGGCCATTGCTGTCGTTACCAACGGGGGGAAACGGTTCCCAAAGTGTCGGCACTTCTTTACCCTGTCGACACTTCGAAGCGCCATGGTTCCCGGAAGCATAACCCTGCTCACGAAATAGTTCAAATTGATGAAGTCAGCCCTACTTTTTGTTGGGACGAGCTTCCCCTCCAACCGAGTTCCGGTGGCGGACTTATTGGAGGAAGCGATTAAAACGTGCGTCGCTCTAATGACCCGCGGAGGTTTCAAATAAAACAAAAAACAACGAAATAAAAACCCACCCGCAGACCTTTCACTATTGATTCCTCTCGATTAATTGGGCTGGATGAGCTCGGCGGATGATGAAGTGTGTTCGACCATAATCCCGTGTTGCTTTCGCAGTTAGCACGCCACAAAGATGGATCGAGGCAACCATTGCATTCCACACGAAACCGTGCCCGCGGTATCCATGGTATCGCTTCTGCCATCGATCAAACAAAGATGGCAAACATTCCCCTATAGCGGACTTCCTTACTTCCTCAATTCCAGCCGACAAAAGTTTGCAAGTGTCGCATTTCCGTAGCGCGACAATCCGTTTAAAGCAGCGCACATTTGCGGAATGTTCACACCATTCTCCACCGTAAATCCCGCCCGTTCGATGAAAGTGAAATTCTAAAACAAAAGAGTAAGTTGAAACCGAAATCAATTGTTTGTGCGTCAAGCGTCAAACCCGACCGACGCATAAATAGAATTTTCACCCGGTGCGGTTCGCGTCGGATTAGCTTTAGGTTGTTATTTTTTGCTTTCTTCCTTTACCAGTGTCCCTCGGAAGTGTCCCCATTTTGGTGCGGGATGGTGCAAGATGGTGCGTGCTGCCTTTCCCGAGCAGGTCGCCGTTTGAACGGAGATAGAAAGTGTTTTTTCCCCTCGTTTTTGTTTCTAGTGCTTCCTTTTGTGTCGTTTTGGGAATTGGGAGATCGTGCACAATATTCGCACCATTGTGTTGCACACGAACGCGCGTGAGGTAAAGCGTGCGCGGGAGATGAGTTTTTCTTTCCACCATGTTTCTTTCAGTACGAGCGTTCGGCTTTTGTTTCCGCCTCCAATGGCGCCAACAGCAGCAGCAAAAGTAGTAACTTTCCCAAAACAAGCGAACCGATTGCGCTTCCTTCTCTGCGGTGTGCATATTCATCTTCAATCAAACGATTTATTTATGCTAATTGTTGCACCAGTTTTGCAACGTTGTTTCGGCTATTTTCACTTACGGCAGTGAAGTTCCGCTGGGCGATCGTTCGTTCATTCGTTCGGCGCATCGTTGCACCGTCTGACGAGCGACGAGAAACTATTTGTTTTCCTCATTAACGGATGCCTCCTTTCGCTGCTTCCCAGGTAAAGACACGCTGCTTCGGGACGGTGACGAAAACTGCGCACCATGTCCAGCCAACCGAAGATGGCCTCGGAAATCGGGGCGGCCGAGCAGTACGAGATGGACCAGCTGGCGGAGGCGGAAATATCGCGCCTGCAGAAGCTCCTCCGGACGCTGCAGAATGAACGGGCCACGTTTATGGAGGCGAAATCGAAAGCGTTGCGTAAATTCGAGCAAAACATACGCGTGTTCGAGAAGGAAAAGCAACAGTTGCAGCTGCAGCTGAACTGCGAGGAAAATGGGACGCACTCGAAGCGTGAACAGGAGCTGGAAGCTGTGCTGGAGCTTGGCTACGAGCGGCAGGAAAAGGCGCAGCAAGCGCTGAAGACGAAAAAGGACGCCCTGTGGGAGCTGGAGGGACACATTAAGAAGATCCACCGCGAGATCGCCGAGATACGGAACAACGAGGTGACGGACAATCTGTACAACGAAACCATTGCCAAAGCGCAGCAGTCCGTGAAGAAGCTGGAGAACCGGCTGGATGTGGTGAACAAGCGGGCCGGTGCGGTGATGGCGGAAAACGCGCAGCTACGTCAAACCATCGACCACATGCTCACCGAACGGGCCACCTTCAACATCATGTGGGAGAAGCTGGTGAGCAAGCTGAACGAGGGCAAACGCTACATGATCGATCTGATCGAGCAGGCCACCTCGGCGTACGACACGCGCGAGGAGCTCTGCACCAAGCTGCAAATCCTCAAGGACAAGGGCCAGAGCGATAAGCTGGCGCACATCCAGGAGATGCGGGAGCTGCAGCGCAAGCTGGATCACGACGCAAAGCTGCAGGAGTTCCTTGGCATCAAAGGCCAGCGGCGGGCGAACGCGGAGCTGGAGGAGCGCGAAGCGCAGAAGCGCAAGAAGATGCTGGAACACCTGGAAAAGCAGTACCAGGAGTACGAGCAGATCATGACGCGCATCATGAACTTCTCCGGCGAGGACGACATCGACCGGTTGGTGGCGAAGTTCATCAAGAAGGAGGAGGAAAACTTTGCGCTCTTCAACTACGTCAACGAGCTTAGCCACGAGGTGGAAACGCTCACCGAAAGTGTTCAGTTGCTGCAGGACAACATAGGTGAGTACATTTGCTCGAGCACGAAGGGTTTTTCCAAACTGGGACGGTAATATACGCCTCGTTCACCGTTTAACTTCCCACAGCGGAGCAAATTGCAATCAACGAATCGAAGGAGCACTCGCAGGATGATAACATCGACGCACTGCGACTGGCCGAGCAGGAGTGTCGTGAAGCGGCCGACACGGCACAAGAAATAAAGCTAAAGCTCGATGTGAAGCTCGACGAACTGCTCCGAATGGCGGAAAGAATATACAAGTAAGAAAAGAAACACGACAAAACGCCTCTTCACTCAATCCGTGAGCTAATTTTTCGTTCATTCCTCACTTGCAGACTTCTCATGTGCGATGAAGCGCCCATACTGAATCTGCTCAACAACGAACGGCGGGTGACACTGAACAACGCCAAACTGTTCCTCGGTATCATCGAGCGCCGCGTGCTCAGCATTATCAGTAACGTCACCTACATCGAGCCGACCACAAAGATCCTTGGCAAGAAGGATCGCGTACCGAACTTTAACGTCAAGGAATCGGCCAAAGTGCGCATCGAACGGAACTAACATCTGTCTATCAACGGTTTTATATTTTCACACGTTTTGTTTTGTGTGTGTGTGTCTGTGTGTGTGTCGATTGTGGCACAAGAATTTGTTAGGTTTTAGCAAAAATAAAAACAATGAAAAACTAACTACACATAAATTAGTATATCCACACTAGAACTACGTTAGTATGTATTGTTTAGAAAATATAAATATATACCGTTTCGGTAGAGGGCTGTCCGCCATCGCGGTTGATTTGTGTGTGCTTTGTTTCTAATTACCGCAGGATGTATGCCCGTGTCGTGGCTTGCTACGACTTGTTTCTGTGCATCTCGTTCAACGATCCTCACCACCGTACACTACACTTATTACATAGTTTTAAACTGTACGTTTGTGTATTAAAAAAATGCAGAGAACAAACAAAAAGAAAACGAGAAACCTTCTTGATGGATGTTTCAGCGATTGTTTCAACCGACGATTGTACTCTACACCAACGACGAGGCGTCTTGATCGTCACAATTATCGTACGTTCCCGAGTAGCGCCGGGTGCTACGTACACCGGCGTGTTCCGATCCACCCACGCTAACGCTTCGTCTACGATCCGTGTCAGCTTTCGCTCCCTCCAACACTATCCGCTCGTTATTGTCTTCAGTCTCATTGCGTTTGTCCGAGTGGAAGCTGGATTGATCCTGTAGGTCAGGATCATGCTCGAAATATCATGGTTCTACGCGGAACCCTCTGATGTACGGTAGACCGGATGGTACACGCTCCTGATACTTGACGTATTCTTCGCCGAAAAAGTTCAGCAGCGTGATTTCCTCCATCAGTATCCGATCGTGGAAGAACTTCCAGCTTGCGATCGCATAAATCACAAAGCACACGGGATTCGCGAGCGTTATCTGGAGGTGGATTAGATGGGATTAGCAATCGAAACGATTTATTTTGTGGTCAAATAATGTCTGTTACCTGTGTGCCAATAGACCAGTAAAACCAGCCCACGTACGATGGATGTCTCATCCAACCGTAGACGCCGTGTGTCACCAGCTCATGTTCGTTGTGCCGCTCGAACTGGACCTACGGGTTAAAAGGAACATTAGAAGGGTCGGGATTCCATGTGGTCGCTTTACTATCGTATGCGTACAAGGTGACTGAAGTTTTTGCTTGCCGTTATCATGGCCACTTTCCGCAATGATTCCCCCGCCAGACAAAGCAACACACCGGCTGCCCACACCAATCGGAAGGATTTCATTTCTGAAAGCAAACAAATGTGATCATCAGTATAATTTAGAAGAAAAACGAGTCATCTAGCGGTCTTATCTTACCAGGGAAATAGTGCACCTCTACGAAAAACTCAACCCAACTAGCTGCGGCTGCCAGAGCGTAGTGTAGCGAGTGGTTCAATATGAACGAATCAGGCGAGAGCGTTTTCGGGTTGCATATCGCTATGCCTAAATATTCCGAGTAGTGGAATAACGCCATCAGCGTGGCGTAGATACCAAACGACTTGTAACGATCGTCAGCGTACAGGAAAACAGCTATCCCAGCCGACAGCACAGCTCCAAGGAAGGATGCCCTCACTGCTACCTGTTAGGAAGCACAAGCATGTAATGAATTTCGAAACATCTGTTACCCGCACCTGACTCACCTGATAATCTCGCGGATTATATCTTATCCTGATCGCGACATTCAGTGCTACGTAATAGCCCACAGCCAGCCCCACCTTGGTCCACACGTTTTCATCATACCAAAATGCATCTGCTCCATAGAAAACTATCAAACTAACCATTCCGGCCAGAAAGCAGTAAACACTAAGCTTTCCCTCGTAGCAAAGCATCGTAGCCATCGTGTACCGGCGAAGATTCTAATTCTAAGACTTTTTCACTATTTCTGCTCAATAACTGTGCTCCGTTACCTCAAAGTGATTTTTGTACATGTTGTGCTTAACTCCAGTGTTCCCTGCAAAGTATTACACCCTAAAAAATGATTATTTGTGCTACTTTTCCTATTTTCCGAATGATTTTTTTTACTGTTGTTTTGTTTGTTGTCTGTACAGTTTGTTTTGATTGCTGCTAATGCCATCTGCTGGAAAATGGAGTACGTTTGACAATCTTTTCTGACAGCAAATTACGTAAAATTCAACACATGTTTGTTTTGTTTCACATCGGCACAACAAATCGCCGGAAGTTTCTTTAAAACCGATATTTTAGTGCATTTTCCTACAGCAACATGGTTTTTACTTCGGTTGTAAACTTCGTACGATCCCGTGGACCGGACGAGTTCTGGAGGAAACGAAGGATTTTCAAGCTGGCTTCAGTGAGTGCTAAACAACGGCAGGCATCCAGACTGCATGATCCAGAGGTCCCGGAGCATTGATGTGTGTTCTTTGTCCATTTTCAGCATTTCATCGGTCGTCGACGCAACTGTTACTCCATTGCAATAAGAAATGTAAACCGCGCCCTTGCCTACGCT
The DNA here is from genome assembly GCA_000473445.2 of Anopheles farauti. NCBI lineage: Eukaryota > Metazoa > Arthropoda > Insecta > Diptera > Culicidae > Anopheles > Anopheles farauti. Next base: position 5,262,369 of record KI915048.1, read on the forward strand.
ACCAAAGGCCGTGAACTCAAGAAACAAGATATGCGTGAACTTTGGGCCCAGCGAGTGAATGCCGGCTGTGAGCAACACGGCATGCAGTTCGCAGACTTTCAATACGGTCTCTATCAGAATGATATCCTACTGAACCGTAAAGTGCTGGCTGATTTAGCGATTTGGGAACCGAGAACGTTTGAAGCGCTAGCCAAAATCAGTCAGCAAGTACCAGAGCAAGGTGAGAATTGAACGCGGATGGACCCAGTCAGCTTCTGTTAATTGATGCATTTGTTTAATTGCAGGAAGCGACGAGAAATGAGTCATTCGTTAATTATGTAGATCGTATAATAAATCATCCAGTACATGTAATTTGACTGGCTTTGGATAAGAAAGAAGGAAAGAAAAGGTTGACATCGTGCATTGAAGTGCTCCTTGCAGCAATCGCCAAGAATCCCTGTTCTACATAACACGTACTTTCTTTGTATTTAATCAACAGCTAAAAATTACAGTTCGGAGAATTTTATATAAATATATCCCCAGAACAAAAGTAAAAAACTGCTTTAAATTGATAGATTAATTTTGTGAAGCGCTTGAAGCTTTATGGTTTGTTTACTTTTTACCACGAAGCTTATGTCTGTTTGAATATATCGTTAGCAGCGAACCTATTACATAGAACCAACCGTTATTCAGTTAATTAACTCTTACATTAAGTAATTTAGGCTGCTCTTAGTTGATTAAATGAATTTTAACATATTATTAGCTTTGAAAATGTATTGCAAAAATAAAATTACCGAAACAGTTAAATCCCACTGTGCAATTACCGCAACTGTCATCGCGACACGCTTGACGTTTGTTTAGTTAAAAGCGAGGTCGCTGATTTTCTTTCGACGGCCGATTGAAAACGCGAATTGCATCGAAGGTTCTTCGATTCTGAAAGTAAATTCCAGCCGCATTTTCTGCTCCTAGCAATGGCTGCCGCAAGTACACGACTTTTCTCGCGGGTTAAAGGTAAGAATTGGACGCTCTCCGGCCGAACCAAAGCTGCTCGGAAAGGCGGAATTCGGAAAACAGTTGGCAAAATTACATAATCCCAAATAAGACTCTGAGGGCATACCGAGATATATTGTGCGCCGATGTGCGATCTGTAATCAGTTTCTGCTGCATTTATTATCAATGCTAATCAACTGGTTTGCGCGATTAAATCTTACGTCCGGTCTTGTCTTGATTACTTACTGTTCAAGCCGTCATTCGCCGCGGCTGGTAGAGGAGACGTTGGCGACGGAAAAAAGGCTTGTTAACCTTTATGGCGATGACGTATCGCGTATGATCGCAACGATATTAACATATAACATTTTTTCTTCTTTTTTTTTAGATGGCTTCACGACAAGCATCCGATTCGCGAGCTACGAATCAACGCGCAAGAACCTGAAGCTTAATTCGAACTCGAAAGTGATTTGCCAGGGATTCACCGGCAAACAGGGAACCTTCCATTCTCAGCAGGCGATCGAATATGGTACGAAGCTGGTTGGTGGCGTATCCCCCGGTAAGGGTGGCCGCACGCATCTGGAGCGGCCCGTGTTCAACACGGTAGCCGAAGCTAAGAAAGCCACGGGTGCGGAAGCTACCGTCATCTATGTGCCGCCGCCCGGTGCTGCAAAGGCCATCATGGAGGCGATCGAGGCCGAGATGCCACTGATCGTGTGTATTACCGAGGGTGTCCCGCAGCACGACATGGTGAAGGTGAAGCACGCCCTACTGGCACAGGATAAGTCTCGTCTCGTCGGTCCCAACTGCCCCGGCATCATTGCGCCCGAGCAAGTAAGTATATCGGGCTAAGAGGTGGAACAACTTCATCGATAGGATGTAGAAATGGGAACGCTCAATCGGTTGTTTGTGTGTGTTTATGCGTGTGGCGTTGTTTTTGTTAGTGAAAACCGATGTACCGACCGATGATGGTTGCATTATCTGCACGAGACAAAGTACACCGATGAAATGACCTCTTGCGTGCGGGAAGCGATAAGACGCTACCCTACCCGGCCTACTAGATTGGTGTATGTAAACAAGATCCGTTGATATTCGTCTCGGAATGCTCGGTGTGCGATCGCTTTCCCTTGTTTCTAATTAATTATGACATCGCACCCAACGCTCGTAACTGTTGTTGTTGTTGCTGTGGTAATGTTCAATGCCATATGGAACCGGTGAACAATTTAAGCAAACTGTATGCGGATATAAATAGAACAATGTGTGAACCACGGTTGGCAAGGCCTGCTTGTGTTGAGAACCGATTACGTGGATGGTTGAATGAATGTTGGATTGTTTTCGCTTTGATTTTTTTCAGTGCAAAATCGGCATTATGCCGGGACATATTCACAAACGCGGCAAAATCGGTGTCGTGTCCCGTTCCGGTACGCTGACGTACGAAGCCGTTCACCAGACGACCGAAGTCGGCCTCGGTCAGACGCTGTGCGTCGGTATTGGCGGTGATCCGTTCAACGGAACCGATTTCATCGACTGTCTGGAGGTGTTCCTGAAGGATCCCGATACCAAGGGTATCATTCTGATCGGCGAGATCGGTGGTGTTGCCGAGGAGAAGGCTGCCGATTATCTTTTGCAGTACAACCAGGTAGGTTCGGCGTTGCAAACGATTGGTCGGGTGATTTTTTGTTGCCAATAGTACAACGTGTTTTTTTTTGTTTATTTGCAGGGCATCAAAGCGAAGCCGGTGGTATCGTTCATTGCTGGTCTGTCGGCCCCACCCGGTCGTCGTATGGGACACGCTGGTGCCATTATTTCCGGTGGAAAGGGAGGTGCCCAGGATAAGATCAACGCGCTCGAGAAGGCCGGTGTGATCGTCACCAGAAGCCCAGCCCAGATGGGCAAGGAACTGTTCAAAGAGATGAAGAGATTGGAGTTGGTTTAAACGGAACTAACTGCCACAAAACAAACACGCAAACATTAAAAGAACACATACCATCAACTCCCTGTGCGGTTGAAGCAAACGCAAACTCATAACCATTAAAGTACTGTACGTGGAGGTATGAAAACCTCACGCACAAGGGATAAATAGATAGTTATTTAACCGAAGCCAATCCGTTCGAGAAGATCGTTATTTGCCATCCGTTCCAGCACTTCCAACGATACTCTAGCAAACCCCACCAAACAAGTACGAAAATGTTACCAACGTCGAAGGAAAAACAAGGAATTTGTCTTGCAAAAACGGCTAGCTAGCTCCTCTTCATAGCCAGAAGCAATTAATTATATCCTGATCGCATGAACGATCGATTTGATTTTGTTTCTTTCGGGCATCTGTATTCCATTTTTTTTTTGTTTTGCTTTCTCGGTTTCTCCACTTGCGAATCGATGATGGTAATGCCATCGGACGTAAATAATCAATGCACCAACGTACTTTATCAGCACGCCTTGAGTGTAGCACAGCACTTCCGACCATCCTTTGCACTGCCTGCCGATCAACAACCGATCGTTAAGGGTTTAAATGTTAGCTGCTTTTTGTAATCCGGTGCGTGATGCGCGCTGTTGTTGTTGTGCACCTTTACATGAATGTCGTGCAATATTCGGCGAGCGCAAAAGACTAACCAAACATACTATACTGCAATACAGGTGAACTATAGCGCGATCAAACTGTTGTGGTGAAATCGAACGTAAAATAAACGTTAAAATATGAGCGAATGTTACTATAAATTATATATTTGTAACTCAAACATTTTCAACATCATTTGTTACGAGACCTGAACTGAAACGATCCTATTTAGATTTCGAACCATAGAATTGTATTTGAAGAAGCGCTAGCTGAAGCATGCTTCGATTCAGATATCGCATCAATCCGATTTTGAATCCGAATACAACTCTCGGACTTTGAAGTATAAACTCAGTTTTGAGCTCTGAACTTGCACAGGGTGTGTAACACGTGTTCAAATTGGTATATTTTTTAATAAATGAACATTTTGGTTTTCGCAAATAATTTCAGTGCACGTTATTTGATGAATGGATTTATAGTATTTATAAACCAATAATCTCGGTTTATGTACGACGCACAGTGCAAAGTTGCAAAGTATTAATTGAAATATGTATCATAATTAATTTGTAAAAAAATATGTTCCTACTAGTTAAAAGGGATTATACACTTTTTTAAGGTGCACGGTGCACTAGGCCTGTGTGTATTCGTTCGATGTTTGGTACGGTCGACGATAGGCCCGATGAAAAAATGAAAGAATGCGAGACAGCATGATGCAGTCGCGGTTTGTAGCATATGATAGCAAACACGGTCAACGCGAGTCTGGAGTCTGTTGCGGTGCGTTTCGGTTTTAATTCTTCGAGTGCCGTGTTCGCGTTCAGACGTGTACGTCGTCCGTCGTTGTGTTTGCGCTTTTGCCACTACCATCATCTTCCGTGCTCGCGCGTGTGCTTGCTTGCCTTGTTTGCTTGCGAATTTCTCGCCCTTTCCCGAAGGAAGCCCCATTATTCTGCGGCCAAGCCTAGGTATCCATCGTTCGTACAATCACCATGTCGACGCACCGTGCACCGAAATCCGGATTCGCCGCCGAAGCCCAGCGAAAGGTGAGTTTCAGTTTTCGTCTTCCGTTGTCGTCGTTTGGGCCGTTTTCGTTCCCGTCCCCAAACCGGAGAGCTGTTGCGTGGGAGACAGACATCCGTGCTGCATCCGAGCGAGACGATCGTCCGGAGGAATTCGGCTCGGTCAATCTGCATTTCTCCATCCCGGAGCCGCCCGCCCGGCCACACGATTGTGATTGCTTGTTCGCGCAGTGATATAATACCGTCCCCTTCTGGCGGCTTTATCGTGAACTCGTGTGAAGAATAGGGAAAGCAAGACAAATATTGGGAACCGGGATTGGAATGTTTCCCTGTGTGTGCACCCGGTACCTGGTACCCTGTCCCGCACCAGGTGTGCGCGCCAGCCGCACTTTCGGCCAACCCGTTTGCCTCGAGCCTGATAAGTTTTTTTTTTATTCGTTGCTCGTTTGTTCGTTCGTTATTCGTGTGGTTATGCCTTTTCGCTGCCTCACTTGACCCGCTTTTTAGCCCCGTGCTTGGAGAACGTGTGTCTGACTGCGTTTACTTTGGCCATCCATCCCGTGTCGCCAGTGTATGTTTGTGTGTGGCACTGTATTCGTGGTGGGCACTGTGGTCGATGTTAAAGGGACAACACGGGATTATACTTGCAGCAATTTCTCCAAGTAAGCCGTGCATTTGTGTTAGCCGTTTTGAAATGGTTCGTTAGAGAGCTTATTCGAATCAGAGAGTTCACAAACCATCACCAGTTCCGTGCAAAGCATATTAACAGATGTCGCGTTTAAAAATGTTTGGGAAGTTTTTTTTTTATGCAATAAAAAAAAATGCTTGTTCATGCGAAGCAATCAATCAAAGGCACCCTGGAGACCGCGCCAAAAAGCTACCACGCCTCGCTCGCTCGCTACCATATAAGCGAGATATGAACTTTAATTTTGCGATTCGCTGCCTTGCCGTGACTCTTTCAGATCACATAAAACCGTTGCTCAAAACATCGAGTAACACGGTAAATGAAATCATAAACCCTTTTATACACTAACACTCGCACGCACATGCCACCATAAATGTGACCTCTCGTTGGAGATAGCATCATATATTAGCACACAAAGCAGCATAAATCTTTATTTGTTCACCCAAAAACGCTTCCTTTGTGGGGAAACGTTTCGTCTCAATTTCGTACCGCGTTTTTTTTTTGTTGCTTTTTCTTGCTGAGCTAAAGCTAATGTGTTTTTCATTATGCTGATTAGAGGTCCGTTAAACGTTTCGCCCGCATTTCGCGTTGCAAATGCAATTAATTCTCAATTAGCTACCCGAAAGCATCTGCTGCAAATTTAGTCCCGGATACCACACACACAAACCCACTCACACTCAAACACCGCTGGACATTCGAATTCGAACCGAAATATTTTTTTCTCTTTTTGGTGGCGAGCGAAAGACAGCCCTTTCGCCCGGGAGTGGAGTTTCCGACTCTTTATTATTGTTATTTGCGTTTTCATTTCAATTTCCTTGCCTGCAGCGAATTAATTTGTGCTACAGTAGGCTGGTTTTTTTTTCTTCAACCCATGTTCCGAACTGCTGCTGCTTTAGAATTGGTCCCTCTTTTAGGCGGACGCTTAGGACGCGTGGAACTATCCTTGTTGAGAAACACAGGATGTAGCCAAAGCAGGCAGTTGATAAATGTTCTCGGATTCATTCGAAATAGCGACTAGGTGTGCCGCTGGTTCGCATTATCGCTACGCTGACGCGCCTTGAGCGGCGTTTTGCCGAAGAATAAACTCGCGAAAGCAAAAGGTAAAAAGAAGGCACATAATTTTTAGTACGAAAAAAAGCCCACCACCAGAAAATGATGTCATCCTCCTCACTTGATCACACTTTGCGTGTACCATGGGGCAGTTTTTTTTTTCGCCGTCACGTCCGTTTCCGTGGCGCGCTTTGTGCTGGTTCATACAAAGCTATTTTACTGCTACACCTCGCAGTCAGGTAAACACGGATGTTTGGCGTCCTTGTTCCTTGTGGCTCACCATGAGTCGCCTCGCGGAAGGGGAATAAAAACGAGCAATAATCACGGAGAAAGAAGTCACTGCAGAAGAAAAAAAAATCATACTTAACCGGAATACGTACCACACGTCCCTTCTTAGCTCCGCACACGTCCAGGTGATCTAAATCGAGTGAGGTGTGTTTGTGAATCCACCGTATTTACCACTACCAAGGTGTTAATGGTCCTTTTTGTAGCGAAAAAAAAACCCATTCAATCATGGTGCCCATCACCCTCCAATCTGCTCGATGAGCGCACTGATTTTTGAACGCGAACACGTTGATGGTTGCCATGGCAACTCTGACTGTACTGTTGGTCAGCCGCATGTGCGTTCAAGAGCATTTGAAGTTTGAATTCAAATTCAAATGTACGACATCGCCAACGGGCGCTTGAATGAATGACTCACGAATGACTCTGGCAGCACGCATACCAGTATGGGCAGCTAGCATTCCTTAAGCCTTGCATAATCTTTCGCGTTTTTGGTCTTCAACAAGATCCTCTTTAAGCCCACGAACACAGGCTCAGCTCTCGAAACTCTGCTTCCGTGCTGCGTGCTGCGTGCTGGTGGACGAATGAATGTTTGTTGGGGGAGCCGGTGGAGATCCAGGAGAAGAAAAGAGTAACAACCAAACGGCAACTCCCAACGTCCAACGCCCAACGCTTCGCTAAGCACTGTGACTGGCTGCGGGGCGATTATTTGTGAGAAGCGTGGGATAAAATCTCAAGTGTCGCATTCAAGGACAGTAAGCATTCATTCGTGCGTCTCGCTAAAACTCGGCACGGTCAGATGAATGGAAGAAAGTAATGGTATTTCCAGATAGAATTTCTGATGACTTCCAGCGAAACCGGGCCGGGTCTGACCGCCCCGTACTTTTCGCTATAAACAGCAAACCTTGACTCCGTTTTGACGAGCCCTGACATGAAGGCTTCTTCGTAGGCCTTGCCAAGTAACGCCTTCTAGCGCTAGCTGACCGCCAACGCGTCTAACGCCGAAGTGAAGATCGTACCAAAGGCCATCGCACCTCGCTACGCATCGTGGTCCAAGATTGCCCTTCCACCCATCCCAAAACAGAACTTGTTGCTATCAGAATAAAGGTGCTTTTCTCGCGCAAACACTCCATACAAAGCATCCTGCATTAACTGCTCCAAGACAACTGCAAGACCAAGACCGTGTGGCAGAGAGGAGAGGAAGTATGTTTGTTTAATATGGCCTACCCCAGCAAAGCCAAAAGCCCATTCAGCTGCCAAACGGGTGGCACACGATAAAAAGGGTAGGTTTATGTGTTGGTGTATGCGTGTGTCTGTGCGGAAACATTTTGTTGTGAAAGCAGTGCATCACCTTCGTCATCTACTACTGTGGGTGTGCAGTAAAACTGGAACGAACGGCAAGCACACACTCATTCGTGTAAGATAAAGTTATTCGATAACAAGAACAATAGTCAGGCTCAGATCGGACCGGGCTAATCCGGATGCCCTTCTAGACTGTCCCGAGGGAGCTCATGTTGGATCTTAAGTGCTTTTCACATATTTTTCATAAAAATAATAGAAACATCGTGCGAAGTGAAGATCACCAACTACACCGGAAACCGGGTGAGCATCAGGCAGTCGAGTCAAGTCAAGTTTGGGACGCATTGAATTCGACGCCAAATAATGTTGGCTTTTCTAAACAAGGTCGGGGCAGGGGTGCTCCAGGCCCAACAGTACTCGCTCACAACCGTACCCGACGAAAACAATGAATTCATGCGTGACGCATTGTGTGCCGTTAAGCGACGACGAAGAACTGATCCGAAATCGTACCGAACGCTTCGAACGCGCTTCCCCTGTTGCCATGGCTTTCTCGCGACGGGAGGAAATCGCTTCAAAGCAACCCTTGGACACGCGGGTTTATGGTGATAGTTTTATTGGTGAAAGAGTCTTAGCCGCACGCGCCCAAGACGGGAATTTGTTGCCGATTCCGTTACAAACCCTCCGGAGAGGAAGGGAGTAAAAGGTTTGTTGAAGATTGTTGATGGATAAACTGTTATTTATTATGCCCACAAATTGAGTAAGCCTTATGAGGTGACGAGATCTGGTGGCTCTGGTCGCACTCGCTCGTATGTTAACCCATTCCCCGGGAGTGCATCCCACTGTCTGGAGTGTCCGCTTAAGTTCCAAAATCTGGTGCAGAAAGTTCACTTAAGTTGAAGTTCAGAAACAAGAGACTCTCGCTCCAAGAGTGGGCAGAAGTTTCGTTGATGAAGCGAATGCTACCGCGCTAGCTCAAAGTGGGTCATTTATGCAGAAATCTTCCTTCTCCTGCCCTCCATGAGGTCAAACCTACTCTGGACTCTGGTGCCTCTGTAATCTCGCTGGAGTATCTCCTTCCACACCGCACATCCATTAGCCGCTGGCACTAATTATTGTGCCTCCTCCTACGGTGTGGAGGGTTTTTAATTGCCACAAATGTAAAACATCAAACATTCGGCACCCTGAATCGAAGTTGGCCGTGCACATGACCTGGCCGCCCGTCGACATGGGCAGTTGAGCAGTTGCAATCGGTGTGACTTTTTGCGCGCGCTCAATTCGAAATACCGTTGGATAGGATATGATTAATTGCTTTCTATTTGGGCGTGTGGTGGTGGAATCATTGTGTTCGAGCAGCACATCGTTCCGGTTACAGTAGATCGCTAGATAAATTTGATGTTTTGGAACCCTAATCCCGAGCTATATCCGATCGAAGATCCGGAAAAGGCGAGCGCCAATGTATCAATCCAAGCTTCTAATTTAATGCATGCGTTGGTACGAATACCACCGTAACGTGCTTAATAACTTGAGCCGATCACTTTTGCCAGGCCTGACCAGCTTTAGGCATGTTCCGCTTTTGTGGGTATTAATTCTTTCTCCAAAATACAGCCAATGGAATTTGGAACAACGCTGATAGCGCTATCTATCGATTGGGGTACGAAAAAAAAACCACCGTAACCAACGTCGTACAAGAGCGTCCAAAGGTGTCCGATGTTCCGATGGAGCGTGGCTGGGTGGAAAAGATAAGCGCGGTTGCAATGTCTGCGAGTGGTTTCTGTACACGTCAGATGGTCGTGATGACGTACTTCCTGTGGAACCGTCACCTCATCCGCACCATCGAAATGCAGCGCATATATGGTGGAGCGGTGTAGCAAGCACTTATTTCGTGGAAGTCACATCAATCAACGGGTTTGTTAAACAGAAACTTCCTTCCGCGCTGCTCGGGTTAGTGACACATCGGGTCGGTTTTCGTCGTCCAATCGTTTCGGTATTCGGTAGCATTCCACCATCATCCACCACCGCATTGCAGTAAGCTGGGGGATCTCACTGAGCGCGAAGTTTGACTCATGGCTTGCTACGGCTATGACAGAGGAGAGGAGTGTTTTGTATTTCGGGTTGACTGATCCACAGCTGGCTATGGAGTGGTATTAGATCAGTCTGTCAGTCTGTTCCGCGTTCAACTGACGCTGAAGTCATCTATATTTTTGGGGTCTGATTCGTCGACACTTGAGAAGCCGGCGGACATACCGGAGGAATGTTTGTGGGTCAATCAATCAAATTGATTATTTTTTATGAACATCGGACCGTTCGTACACCAGAACGTGCCTCGAAGTCGGGTCGAGTCGGCTTTTGCAAATGATGAGCCCCGGTGTGTGCATAGTCGAACATCTGCGCGAGACATCCATTCCATTCTCGCATGATTAGTGTTGGGATTGTCGTTAATTTGTGTGCTCGCTCACAATGTTCATACTACACAGGGCGTACGTAAGGGTTCCCACACACACGAACAGCAAATTGTGTAAATCCGTTGGAAGGTTTCACCGTGTGTCTGCGTCGATAGTCGAGCGGAGCTTCTGTCAACACTGACGGGGGAGTCACCACCGCGCAACTCGTTATGGGATTTCATTAGCCCGCTAAATGGACCGTCAAAGAACGAAGGGAGAAAATAAATCATAGATAAGCTCTCTCGGGGCCCTCGGGGGGCCCTCGGGGACGTCATGTAGTACGGACACTTGTAGTGTCCCGTATGGAGCAGATAAGCTGCAACGATACCACCATTAAACGGTTTGAGAGGCAAAATGGTCCGATTGCCGCTGCCGCTGCTGTAATTGTTTTCCGAAGGAGTGTACGTGCCTGCCCCTGCCTGCACCATTCCATTTGCGAGCATCATCGGCGTGGTTTTGTTTTCAATAAAAGTTTAAACGTCGCGTGTGAAGTGATGCAAGCGATAGTGTACAATTTTCTAAACGATGAAGTCATCGGTTAACGCCTATCAGCGCGAATGGCGCATGCTTTAGCGTTGAGTGGCAACCAGTGTGTGTGTGTGTGTGTGTGTGTGTGTGTGTGTGTGTGTGTGTGTGTGTGTGTGTGTGTGTGTGTGTGTGTGTGTGTGTGTGTGTATGGGAAACGGCTTGTTTGCTCTCATCACGCCAGATAGGAGGCACTAATTGAGTGCCTTTTGGTGAACTGGCCAAGTCTCCTGCACTCGCGCATGTGATCTATCGGAAAAGAGTGTAAATATTTTCGCCTACATTATTTTGTCCCTGCACCATTTTTTATCCTGTGAGTCATTTGTTAAGGGTTTTCATAAAAGACCCGCGGATGGGACGGATGTGCCAGATTGAATACATACGCTAAACAGACGATTCAATACAGACCGTTACCTTCTAAGCAGCTGCTTAAGTCGATATGTGGTGATAAATTGCACTACAATGTCGGTTTACGTTCCATCCCATCTAGTCATCCACGCTCGCAACCAACCATCGCACGTGTGCTCAGTGTGTTCGTGGTTCATCCCGTACTACAGTCAGAAGCCATGAAGCCAACCCTCCCAGAACATTCCTTGCCAAGCCAAGTTGCGGTCAATTCTAGGCTCTCGATAATATACGCCATCGTGCGCGATTGATTGTTGTTTATCGTGCAGCCTGCCATGGACTGGATCACAATCGATCTGAGAGCCTTTTTCATGCGCAATACGCGTTGCTAAGGCAACACTGCCACTTTTGTTTCCTTGAGCGCGTGGTGATCTTCACAAAGCTGGAGCTCTTGCTTCTTGACCCCACCGGTTCGACGGTGAAGATTAATTGAACCAACCTTTCCGGAGCGCGTTTCTCTATGCGCGTTTTCGAGAAGGGCCTACTACGGGGCCGACCGACACAAAGGTCGCAGGGTAAAAATCACCCAAATCAAATCAAACGCAATGATTTGGCAGTCTACCGTCTACCGTGATGAAGCCGATTCGCAACGCCCCGCGGAAGAAACGGCACAGGCTCTCCACGGAGGGGAGGGGGGGAGGGGGGGGGGTGGAGGTAATATTTTGCCGGTCGATGGAGGCTAGTTCCACGCCGAGTGATGGTTGGCATTTGATAATTGTTGTCAGATCATCTGACAGATAGGAACAGCACCTAGGATAGGCGTTGAGTTCGTTCACGATTAAGTGGAATTTTCGAGAGCCTTCGATTTTCGAGCACCATTCAACTGGATGAACATTATAAGGAGAGGGTTACGTAGAAGGAAGGGGAGGATTTCAATTCCATTCCTGTTGGGAAATCTTTTAAGCTTCTTATCGTATCGGATGCGTACGTCACTTCAACTGATAGTGCAATCATGTCGGCGGCATAGTTGGTGTAGATAACGTACCGTTGTTGTTTCGTATCTTCCCGACGATCGAAGACACAAACCATCAACGATCGTTATAGAGTGATACCAGATAACGATGTACATTTGGAAGGCTATGCAGGTGCTTGTTCACGACCATCTGCCAGATATCATTAACGAACGATCATGACTTAGGCGACTCGTAAGCACAAGAGCCCACCGTATTCTTCTTAATTTCGATTATCTTGACCGCTCACCGGTAAACCATGTTGCCTGTTCCTGTTCCGAAAGTAAAACAAGTTATTTGACCCATTTTCAGCGTCATTCAGGGTGTCCCTACGGAGGTGGCATTCAAGTCTTTCTCGTCTTGGGGACGCATTGTCTTTGTTCATCCATGCTTCCTTTTTCATCCTTTACAATGAACATCATCATCATCATCATCATTACGCGCACGTTGTCCGGGTGAATGACGTGTACAAATCGGTTCAGAAATAATACCGAAAAAGTCGTGATTTCTTACCACGGACTCACGCCAGACCAGAGGGGGAGGTATCGAGATATCCGAGCGAGAAGTGAAAAGAAACGAATTTTATTTCAACAAGCTTGGGAAGCGCAGATTAAGCCTGGAGCATGGATTCTTCTCGGGGAAACCGGTTGAAGAACTGGAACTGGGTCGTCCGATGGATGGTGGTTTCGAGAGTAGGAAAACAAAAATGGAACTGGACGAAATGAACAGGAACGGGTAATTACTTCCAGGATAACTTAGTGCGGGCTCTCGCTAGGTGTGCCATTTTTGTCAATTGTCCCGTCCTGTCTTTGTTTTATTGCCATTAGAAATAAATCATTCGATCGCGATCGGTAGTTATTCGCCGGTAGTACTACACTTCATGAACGATATGCATCTTTTTTTTCCTCGCCCCTTGTACGAACGATATCGAATCGAGGCGACATTCAATTGTGATGCCAATCGATGGAAATTGAAAACGATTGCCGATTCGTGTTGATGGGTGTTGGGCGTCGAAGGGTGTCGCTGGTAAAACGAACAAACGACACAACCAACGTCACCTCTTGTTGCACGTCGAGCAAGATAAGCGGAAGAGGCTAATGTATTTTGCGAAAATATCTCTCTACTCATTATGGTGCACTTGAACGATGCACTCGAACGATGATCATCACATGATTCTAGATAGAGATGGAGGAGCAATAAACGGAAAACCGATCAATAAACGCCTGCACCTCTTATCACGTCCAATCCACTTGGGGGTGTGGATTGAAAATGTGGCCACCACTTGACAGCGATGATGATTTGTTTCAACAATTAGCTCCACAAATAGGATCGATTTTATGGGGCCATCGTCTCTATTGGCGTGAAGTCACGGCCCAAACGGATACACACATTGTTGTTGTTGGAAGTCTGTCAGCAATGTATCAGTTACGTAAGCGAGCCAATCAATTATTGCGGCTTTATTATGGGCGATACGCACACACAGATAACATTCGCTGTTTGGACGTTATCCGTGCCAGGATCGCATGACATTCGTCCTAATCTCGCGGTTCCTGTCTCACACCTGCAGCACGGGAAAGACGATCCATACATCTCCCAAGAAGAACACTAAACTTCATCAGCGCTTTGTGCTTTGTGGCTTCGGCGTGGTTTTACTGGGTTCTAACTGGAAATGGTTCGCGTGTGCGCATTCGGTCCGGCATCTTTTTACACCCAACCGGGGAAAAGCTGTGCCAGATGAGCTGGGTTTATGGCTGTGATTATGGCAATTCCCTTCGGACGAGCGTGATCCGAACGCCTTCGGGGGGGTGGGAGAGACGCATTGGCGTCTTCGAATTACACGGCAAAACATAATGTCCATATATGATGATGAATCGCATTTGCAAGCGGAGAACCCAGTACAATAACCTTCCAGTTCACCCGAGAAGCGACGATCGGTTGAAGGTAAACCGTGTGCTCGAAAACTCGGTCAAACTAGGGGACGGGGGGGGGTGGACACCGGATCGGGCCGGCGGTGTGGCATATTTGCAGGAGTTTCCATATTTGAATGCAAAGTTTTCAACAGCAACCAGAATGGCGGCTGCTGGCGGAAGAGCCGCCGTAAAAACAAAACGCCAAGCACTCCGTTTACGAGCCTAGCACCTAGCCATGTACAGTAGACACCATATGTTATCTGACTATTGGTGCTGCTGTTGCAAGCGGATTGTAATTAACACAAGGTTTGTCAGTTTAACGACACCCGCTGAAAGGGAAAGATGTGCCGGCCATGATTTGTAGCGCTGTGCTGGGGGAGAATATTCGGCGACGAGTGAAACCGTGCAGCTGCTAGTAATGATCGCGCACGATCGGCGCCCGCTAGCAGTTCATAATTTTCGTTAAAAGAAAACAATATCTTTATCGGAAAGGAGGTCATATTACGGACGCGCCATAACACAGCGCATTGCACCATGGCTGAGTTCTTGAAATGATACAGCTCCAACGACAAGTAAATGATGAGTAAGCCGATAAGCGCCGCGAGCTTACCCGAAACCAACATCACCGGATGTGTGTTGTGGAATTTAGGAATGCGATTGGTAAATTTATTCGGCCCGATACGAGACGATACGATTTGACTCACGCCCCAAACGATTTACAGTGATTGCGTTTGACAGCTCCGCTTTATCCGTGTTTCACTGCACTGTCAGTAAAGTACAGCGCGTGTAGGCATCACAGTAGGCAAGTCATTCGCAAAATATTTGTATAACGCACACCGCCAACCTACCTCCCCGACCCGATGACGAACCGCACGTCCTTCAACCTGTCAAAATCGCCATTTTCGGTTGCTGAGTAGGCCTTGAGATTTGCGCGTGTGTGGATTAGCCTGCGAACGAAGCTAAGCGGCTGCTACCACAAACCACAGTGCTATAGATCCGATCGGGGTGGAATCGTTCGATTTCTGTGTATGGCCATATTTAGGCAGGGCCAAGGAAAGTGTGAACTGTGTGCAGAGACACGCCGCCGATACCGTCGATATATCTGTGTCCGGTGAGGTGTCTCCAGTGAGAGCTCGCTAGGCTCGCACGGTCACTTGGTTCCTGGTCGATCGGGACGGACCAGCATATTTAATCCAACTCGTACCCCTATGACATCCATCGATTTCTGGAAGATTCCGGTTCACTCGGTGCGATCGGGTGTGTACTTTCGGTTTTATCATCTTTGCCGGCATTACGTGGAACAGGTTTTCACCGCTCCGGGAGCAACGATGCAACCTACACACGGTGTGAAGAACGCCTCACACCAACACCACCACACCGGCGCGAGAAGTGCGCTCGAGCCCACCAGGGACAACCGCGTCGAGACCTCGGCGACGGAAACAAGTTGCGGGTTTGTCTGTGTCTCTACTACCATCACGAGAATCAACCACCACCACAACTGCCATGAATAGCCGGCTCTCGGGTACGCGCTGGCTGGTACTGTTTTAAATCCAAATATGGAAGAATCTTTACGAACGAACCGACAGTGTTGGGGGACGTTTCGAAACAGAGAGAGAGAGAGAGAGACAGAGAGAGGCGAAGGTTACCGGAGGCGACCATCGATGGAGATGACGTATCGGTGTCTGCTGCGGTTTGCAACTTTGAACTTTGCCTATAATTTCCGATTGGTTCGATGCATTGAACACTCCGAAAACATCTAGCGCTCCGTTGGTATAATCACAAGATTAGCAACATGCTGTTGGGCATGGTAAATAGTGTCGAATTCCCTTTCGGCGATCGACTGCGCCGCCGGTATTCGACTCACGTCCCATCCGCTTACGTCAACTGGAGCGAGAGTATTGAGCAGTCATTCTCCTCAGGTATGCAGCGATGTATACTAAACCGTAATCGTTCCGCAAACAAATTAGGATGTATCGGTTAACTAGCCACGTAAAACTCGCCCTCCTCGTAATTCGTCGCACACGGTTTCCGCCGCGACAAACGAGCTGCGAAAGTCTGGAACGCTTCGACGCCCAGAGCCATCACCTTTTTCGGGATGGGGAAAGGTGTGAAGGTGTGTGCCCCAGCGCTGGGTTAGTCTAAACGCTTGGCCAAAAATGGCAACGGACGCGGACACACTTTTGCCACTATCGGAGCACAGTCATCGGAGCAAGGGAGAAAGATCGCGACGTAAAAGGCGATACTACATTGGGCCCGAGCCGTCGCCACCGTCCGGTCACAATTAATCACCTGAGTGAAACGTTCGTTAAAGCTGGCACCAACGGCGGGAAAAGCTAACACCGTTGGAGGAGGATGAAAAATGTTCCCCCTACCTATCCTGCGCATGTGTTTATGGGAATTTCGAGATGATAGATTTCACCAGCCCAATAAAAACAAAAAAAAAACACAGTTATTATTTCACACACACACACATGGTGCGACATGTGCGCGTTGCTAATTGTTGGAATTAATTAACCGTTCCACTCGCCTCAAGCGCCATCAACCTGCTGAGCGCGATGTAGTATAGAGAAATCACTGCACACAAAAAAAAACGACACGATCACAGGTGCTTCCGAACTATCGCTGCCGTGCGATCTTTGACTGAAAAGATTCCAACACAACGGAATGGCCCCATTAATAGTGCACCTTCATATGCATGTCAGTTTTGTGTGCTTGCTTTCGCTTTCGACTGCCGTGATTGGACGTTCTTTCCATCACAAAAGGCAGATGAAAAGCTTTTCCTATCGTGCAGATAGAAGATATGACGGTGCATGCAAGCGAAGAAGAATGCGTTGTGTTGTGAAGGTTTGTTTGTGAAGCAAATTAAACCCATCTGTGTGCGGTGGAACTGTTTACGGTGACATCAGTCAACCAGGTTCAGTGCTGTAGCGCTGTATGTAAATGATGACCACTTGCTCACAATTTTCACAATTTCCGCAAACTGCTGAGTGCATGCTGGCGTAGTTTTTATCGTAGATTAACTTGTTGTGTAAAATGGTATACAAACGTTTCTACCTGACGCATTCTCCTTGTCAATCATGACTGCACGAACAGCGGGTAGTGAGTGAGGCTCGTTCCAGTCCTCTCCGTCCTTGGTGACAATGCACCGTGGGGAGGGGAGGAATCAGTAAATGGGGTGTGCCAGCACCAGCTCCACCTGTGCCAGGGTCAAGGTGGTGCACACTGGTGGCGATCTTTCCGTATTGGGGCACGCCGTTCGTCGCTCATGGGAAAAGCAAGTCAATAATGCGTTACGCCACTTCCGCTCGGGCTCGTTACAGATCAACTCCAAGTACAGTGAGGAGCTGGCAGCCGAATGTCTGGAATGGATCAAGGAGGTAACCGGTGAGCCGATCAACACGTCCGGCGATATGGACAACTTCTTCGAGGTGCTGAAGGACGGTACCGTGCTGTGTACACTCGCGAACGCCATCGAAGCCGGCACGGTGAAGAAGGTCAACACGAGCAAAATGGCGTTCAAGTGTATGGAGAACATCTCCGCGTTTCTGGAGGCGGCCAAGAAGTTCGGCGTACCGCCGCAGGAAACGTTCCAGAGCGTCGATCTGTGGGAGCGACAGAATCTCAACTCGGTCGTCATCTGCATTCAATCGCTCGGTCGCAAGGCGGGCAAGTACGGTAAACCCTCGATCGGCCCGAAGGAAGCGGACAAGAACGAGCGTCAGTTCAGCGACGAACAGTTGCGCGCTGGCCAGACCGTGATTTCACTGCAGTACGGCTCGAACAAGGGTGCCACCCAGAGCGGCATCAACTTCGGTAACACCAGACACATGTAAGCCTACCGATGAGAGGGAGAAAGAACAAGCGAGAGAAAGAGAGAGGGAGCTGGTGGCAGGCTGAATCTTCGTGTAAACTCCGTGCGCGTTTCCTAGCTTCGTAAGGACTCAGAGTTGAGGGTTAGAATGTAAAACGTAAACAATCCTGGTGCATGCGGTCCCTGCCGGTGGAAAGCGGCCGGAAACAGCATCCGAACGAAACCAATCTAAACACCGCAGAACAGAGCGACGACGACGACGACGGCCAAACGTATACAATCCCGTTGCAAAACGTACGTCATCCATTCGAAAAAGACAATTTCCAGAAAGTGCATTTGGTTGAAGGTGAAGAGAAAAAGTGAAAACCCGTTTTGAAATAACGTACCTTTTTAAAATCGAAACACTATAGCGCCTTAGCAATGTGAGACTTTAGAGAGGAAGTAGAAAGATAGGAGCACAAACGAACGGGGTGCGTTTAGGTGCATATTCACCCTACACCGCGTGCGTCCCGGTATTTTTCAAACCATAGTCAACCGTTTTTGCATTCCGATTCCGTGCAGCAGAGCAGTTGTATTTAGCAAGTAGAGAAACAAAAACCGAAACCGATATTCACCACCATATTCACCGTCGAGTGACACATTCCGTAGCGAGTTAACGTTGGTCCGCACGACGGGATAGCCAATTAGCCTTAAGCCTTCGGGAAAGACGACAGTCGGGCACAGTCCCCGTCCCAGCCAGTCCGCGACTAGGCGGAGCCGAAAGCCATTAGCCTGTAGCCGATTGTTTTTAATGGCAGAAAAGTGTTTTCGGTACAACCGAAAGGTGCATACTTGTTCTTTTCCTTTGTACGATGATCGATAGAGAATCGTTTTTTCTTTTTTTTTTGGAAGCACGATGCCTTAGGACGATAAATGTCATTGCAATAGAACGTGGCCTAGGGAAGACACATAGAGCATAGGGATCTTCAATCGGGGTATAAACTTGAACTCCCTCTTCGTTGACCATTTAGAAGAAAGCTATTACCTTCCAACAGCGCCTAGCGTCTAGACGAACAATCCAGATTGTGCTTTAGTGTGTGAGGAAAAATTTCTACAATTATTTTTTTTTTTGAGGACTTTGCTCGTTCTACTCTTGACGCCGAGTGTTTGATACGTATTATGTTTTCGTTTACTTTTTTGTTTCTGAGATCATTTACAGCGCAGAAAGTCGTAAATTATTGACAGTATACATAAATATATATGTGTTGTTTAATGTAATTGTAAAACGGATAAGTTATTGCATAATAAATCAGAAATCACAATATCGAAGCGAAACAATTCGAAGCGAAGCGTCTATTCATGTTTTATTCAATGTTAACAGGGAAGCATGTTGGTGTTAATTTTTAGACCTTTTCAATTGCCCAGCTGAAGCAAATGGTAAAAAGCGCCTAAAGGTATGCTATGCTATGCGTTAAAACATTTCTCTCAAGCGTTTTTACAAAAACGCTTCAAGGGATAGTCCAGATTTTTCTTTCTAGAGCTGCGGACTAAATTAAATAAAAGAAAGCCTGCGATGCTGTTTGTTAAATAGGATTTTTATTTAGTTCTCATATACCTCAGGTTGATGTAAAGCATTTATTACAAGCGATTACATGGTTTCCTATTGTTTTTTTCTCACCGAATGCACGTGTTTATCGTTGCATTGCTCCATTCGAAAGATCCAGCATGAGTTTCACTTTTTCACAGCATCTGGAATAATCTCATCTTGTGATTCTCGCATCCTTTTTCATTCTTTTCCACCTCCATCGTATAGAATTAGAACAATCTCTTTTGAAGTTGAATTGCAGCTAAGTGGCGCGAATATTTGATTTGGTTCGATTATTGATTTGAGATTACGTTCTTCAAGCAGTAGTAATTGTTTTTTTTGTTATTTTATTGACACTTCCTCCAATATCTGTAACCAGATTTTCTGTCGGGTACGTTTGAATGGAAGTCAAGACCAAATCATTAGCAAATGTTTTTATTGTTCTGCAATATTTGCGAGCGTATGAAGCGTACGTGTGGCTGTGTGTACTAAGTGTAGCCTTCTTTTAAATTTCCTCTATGGTAACTGTGATCGCTTCTGATTGTACGACTCCTCAAGCTTTTCTCGGCAGCAGCTCTGTGGTGTACGGTGACAGCCGTAGTGTTTGATCGACCTACAAATCATAAAAATGAATAATAAACCAAAGTTCATACAAAACGCAAACGAAACAAATAAACAAAACATCCTGTTATTATTCTTCTGGTTTTATTGCAAAAAGAATAAAATAAAGAAAAGAAAAACATTATCAATGGAAAAACATACAATTGAATAATTTAATTTTACTCATTCTTTCTGTTCTTTATCGCTCCATATCGGGCCTTTCTTTCTGCTATCCTTCTGTCTTGCATCAACATGGAACTAGTTCGTTCTGTTCTTTGCCTTCCTGTCTTCATCGTTGGTACTGACTGTTTGTTGATGTTAAAAGAAAAATAAACACATGCACTTCTCCTAACTAGCCGGATTTTCTGCACACTTCAGTGCATTCCAACCGGGCGAGCTATTTGCAAGAAAGAAAGAAAATCTTCGTGGTACACATAAATTAACACATTTATTTGTAGGATTAGTTTAAGCTAGACGTGTTTGTGTATTTGTGTACGTGTATGTGTGTACATTGTGGAGTGAAAACTCTTGCTGCAACAAGACTAACGTACGTGTGTGTTTTGTGGTTAGTATTCGTTCAATTATTACATCAATTGCAATGTTCGTCTTCCTTGCCTGGTTCATCTGCCTAGCTGGGCGCGCTTTCTAGTGGCGATACTTGCTGTCGCCTCGCTTCTTTAGTAAACATGTGAATGTTTGAGTGTACGTGTGTGTGTGTGTGTATATGTTTACGTGTGTTACAAAGACACTTACCGTCACAATTGGTTTGTTTTATACATCATAATTTAACAGATTAGAATACTAGGATTATCTTGGTCTCGTACATTCCATCTTCATCTTCGTCAGTTGTCGCATTCATGCTATTTATATTCGGTGTAGAGCACACGCATACACACACATCTCCTGTCTAGCATATTCAATCCTCTCTTTACCTCCTCTCTCGTGATCATGTTCTGATGCGATCTTCATGTTAGCTCCGTTTTAAGCTAGAACAAAGCTGCGAGTAACACTATAACGTCCTGTATTGCACCACTTTTACCAAGGGTATTCCACAATTTATATCCTTTTTGTTCTACGTACCGCGACACAAATGCTCATCATTGATGGATGAGAAAGAGGCATATGGGGTTGTGTGGGTTTTGTTTTTGTGTTTTTTTTTAATATAGACCAGTAAACAGTTGTTATAATCAATAGTCAATTAAACGGTATGGATAGTGTAGCGAGCTTTAAAGATTTTTTTGCTCTATATCTCCTACAGCTTTACATTTACATTACCCTCCTCCTCAGCGCCCTCGTGAAATAATCTGCAATCAATGAAATCCATATCCTATCGTGCCCGATAGGTGGATTGCAAACCTTCCGATCTTTTAATACGGCTGCTTTTCCCGTGTAGTTTGATTAGCTCGATAGTTGCAGTTGCACTTGTCTCTGACAGTACATTTGATGTTCTCCCTCCGCGTTTTAATTCCTCAAGAATGGATGCACTTTTGATTGCAATATTTGTTCATGTATGTCTTACACGATGGATTTTATTAAGATTTGCTTTACACAATTGATTCATACTAACTCCCTGGCAATGTCGGAAAAGAAGCTGCTTTAGCAATAATGCGGACACAATGACGCGCATTCGATTTCGATTTTGGAACGATTCACACGTGATTGGCATGCAGCTGCCGTGTAACTCTTCTGACGCGGATAAAATTAATTCCAAAATAAATTTAAATTGAATGACAAAAGATACATTTACGATCACGATTGATATTTGATTCGGTGCGAAACTATTCCACGCTAGATGGAACATATACTCGGCAACCAATTAGTGTGTCCTGGGGCTCTTAGAAACGTTTCCCGAGCACCACAAGCGGCACAAATGATCGCTACTGAAGCATCTATTTACTAACAACATACGCAAAGGGCGCTCACAATAAATAATAATACAATTTCAATTTTGGCTCATGTACACACACACACGCACGCACGGAGCAACATTTCGTTAGAAATGCAACCCAAAACCAATAGCGTTTGGGGTGACAACTTCAACATTTTAAAACCAAAACTAGACAGGACAGCACTACCTGTCCTTACATAAACGTTTGCATACATGAACGGGGTACGGTTTAGCTTTCACAACAGAGAAAAGTGCGCTAGACACAACGGGAATCATGTTTCACGATTAGAACACTACATGTTTCAAACAAATACAAGTTTACACATAAATTATGCACAAAAAACTCGAACGTATTGCACCGATATCAGATCGAATCGAACGAATCTAAAGCTTTTACTCTTCTTTCGGCATTACAAACTCGCATATCCTCGATTAAAAGTGTTACATTGCGCGAAAGGTATGTGTGTGTGTGAGTGTGCTTCTGTGCTTGTGTGAGTGTTTCTCCTTTTCAGTCAGTTTACATCCATATTATGCGCGCTTTATCCTTGTCGGGAACGTAAGAAAATCATCCCTATCCTGATGCACAAGTGTGTAAGTTCTTTTATAACGTTAATATACGTGTTAAACATATATCTAAATGATTTCACTTTTTCATCATTCGTTTCGTTCTGCCCTTTGCCTGCATTCCTGCCAGTTTTACCTATCCGTTGTTCCATCCAACACTATCATCATTTGATTTTTGTTTTACTTTGCCTATCCTACTGCGAAACAGAAACCTAGTCGGCGAACCATTTTCCAATTCAGTGCCGGCTCGTACACGCCAAGTGTTCGTTCCTTAGTAAGCTGAGTTTTCTTTACTTTCTTCTTGTATATATATATTAGCTATGTTTGACTATCGGTAAAACACACACACTCACTATCCTTGCTAGCCGTAATCTCTCGGGGCGCTGCTTCGCACCGTTCACACTCTGTGCGAAGACGTACACACACATATACACATCACGGTTTACTGTTGGTCATGCTGGTGCGCGCCGCCACATGGATTTACAATCTTCTCCAGCCCCTCGGATGCGATTGGCTTTGCGATATTGGTGCGGTTTTTGCTTGTATACACCTTACTCGTTCACAAGAGCGACAAGTCTGCCGATGGAATGCGTCCGCGGGTGAAGGATATGGAATAGAGAAATAAATATTAATACACTTGCACTTGCTCTCGATCCGGTTCATACACAACATGTACGGAAGAGTACAAGCTAATAACAATTGCGTGCAGGTGACGATGAAAAACAAGGAAGAGGAATACAAGTACTTTTAACTACGCTCGAAACCCCCTCGAATGTTCCCTTCGCTGAGTACCCTCCTTCATTATTAAACACATACGTTCATTAAAAGAAATTTTCAAAAATGATAAACAAACAATTATGTAAAACACTATGAAAATCTGTTAAAGAAAGGGGACACCCTGAGGGTGTGGGAAATATTTTCACCATTATTTAACAAGGATTCATTAGCGAAAAATCCACAAATAAACGCCGTTTTGCTACTGACCATTTCATGTAAAACCCGACAACGGGTCCAAACCTCAAACAGAACCGCACCGATTTTGTTGCGCTGGAGATCGCGGTGTCCCATTGTCGCAATCCAATTCTTCGTAGCAATTCAACCATAAATAAAACCCAAACTGTGCAACTAATATGGACAATGCAACTGCAGTGGGCCACCACCTCCAAATGTTTGGGCGAACGCTCCGGACGAAGGAGTAGAATAATTGTAGCAAAGATTTGCTGCTATCTTCATTATGATGACAATGAGAGGTGGGACGCACAGTGCGTAACCGTGTTAGGTGTTGTTTCGAGCCAATTTGTGTGAGTGAAAAAAATAGAAACAAAAATCGAATGTACTAGAATCTATTGCGCAACACCACTGAAACACATTCTACAAAATTATGTTATTAAACTTACATATTGTACCGAAATTTCGAAAACAATCCAAGCAAATAAACCGAGCATACAAAAATTCAACTCTGTTCTACTGCTAAAATAAACAATAAAATCAACTAGCGCCACATATGAAACACTGGTGCGAAGGTGCAATTGATAAAACCAAATGTAAAATATACACACAAACAGAGATGTGAATTTTAGACATGGCACACCATTTTGTCGCACAAAAAGGCCTGCTGCGAGCGGTGTCATAGTCCAGTGCAATACGAGTAGAAGAATGAAATCGTGACAGACTGGGCCGGGTGCACACTCGAAGTGAAAGAGTTAAAGCACATACGTCCTACCCGCCGCCGTGCGAACTTCCTATTTACCTCGATTCTCTTGACCGTCCGATGTTGCTGAGACTAGCCACGGAGCGTTATTCGATGGTGTATTGTTATTGTTGTTAAAAAAGTTACTGCTAGTGTTGGTGGTGGTTGAGGTGTTGGTAGTAGTGTTGCTGCTAGCATTATCATGGGTCAAATCAAACAGGACAGCTTCCGTCACGTTGCTGGCGGTCGGGGCTCGATTGCTTCCATCGTAGCATGCCTCTTCGTTCGTGTAGAACGGGTTAATACTATTATTATTGTTGATGGACACGTTATGCAAATCAAGGGAGGTTTGTTGCGTTACGACGGCCTCACTCTCGCTGCCGGTAGTACCAAACGGGATGAGAGGGTTTAAGTTGGCATCGCTGGCGCCAGCATCACGTGCATTTCCTGCCTGGCCCAGTTCGTCAGCCATTGAGAGACTAGCGAAATCGATCAGCTGCTCAGCGTTATTGCTCGCACCACCTGTTGTAACGATGGTTGTTTCTGTCGTCACAGTCGAGTTGGTGGTAGACGAATCGAACGAAGAGTGCTGCTGATCGCCTCCGGTAGAATCCAACGCGACTAAGGAAGGATAGTTATCAAGGTAGCCTTCGGTCAGCTCATGGCCACCGTTCTTCGGGATCAGGAAATCATGATCAACACTGGCGATAGGAGGGCGAAGAATAAAAGGGCCACGTTCATGGGTGGAAGTCGGTGAGAAAGTAAATAAAAACGGTGTGATTAATAATGCCACGCGGTTCAAGTGTTCAGGGTTTGTTAAAACAAATCAAAGGTGCAATGTAGTAAGGTCATTAAGAGAGAAAGTTCTAAAAAAACAACACATAAGCAGGTCATGCAATGATAGTCATTTAACACAACATAAACATCAATAACACTGTGATCAATTTTAATGTATGTTTTCATGTTGGATTGCTATTGCTGTCAGCATCAGTGAAAATTTGTCTATCTTTTATTTATGGTTGATTAACGACACAAAGCAATGAACTCATCGTCATTAACGTCGGACAATCACAGAAACAAGGTACATTAATCATCTCCATATAATTCCGAATCTATCGCTTCGTGGTTGAACAGTACGAACAATAAAAACAAACAGCTTGCATCTAACATAAGAAACTTTAAACCCACAACTGAGCACAAGAGAGTACCTACTCCTTCTCCTCTTCCTTGTGGACGAGTTCTTCGATTGAATTGGTTTACCTTCAAATTGCACTGGGGGTTGATACTTTAATCGTATAATACAGATCTCGCTCGGGAAGGATGAAAACTTAATCGAGCTGTGAAATGTCTACTCAAACAGACATATGGGAGCCAAATCAAGGTAGGTTAAAAGGTAAGCTGTGACTCTAATCATCTCGGCAACTGTGCAGGGTTTCCACAACTTTACAATCAGATGTCGGAAACGCGTGGAAATCTAAAAGAGGGGAAAGTTACAGATCGTTAAAACGGTGCACTTGTTCAAAAGCTTTTCCCAAATAAAAGCAACAGGCTCCCAAAACACGGCTCAACCGCGGCTAACCAAGTTGCAAAGCAAGCCATGTTAAAAGCAGAATGTGTCTCTATCAACACTTTTCACGAGACAAATTTTGAAACAACACTAATTCCACATTCACAGAATATAATGACAATATCCGAAAATGTGCTTAGAAGCTAAGTATCGCACACGGTACAACAGTCAACAGAACCACGATATCCCAACAAAACCCATTTGCTTGCGACCCATTAGAATAAAAGTCGGGTACTTACAACACATTGTCCATGGTGCCGTTCTTGTGTCCGTTCGTTTGGCCCATCAGCGCATCCTCGATGATCAGGTCCGAGGTGCTGTTGGCTGTGGTGGTTGTGGTGGTGGTGTTGTTGGTAGTGCTGCCATTGCTGCTCGCCATCATAGCAGGCGATTGTGGTTCCGATTTACCATTCGTCGTCGGTACGACGATGGACTCACCGTTCGTACCTTCGTTGCTGGTGACCGATTCGATCGCGTTGGTTCCATTGCTTGCGCCACCGTTGTTGTGATTGTTGTTTGCCACCACCGTAGCACCAGTACTACTGGCGAGCAGTAGACTCTCCTTCTCCGTCACGGACTTTTCGTACTGAATGTTTCCGCCATTGGTGTTGTTGTTGTTGTTGAGGTTGTTGTTAATGGTGCTGCTGTTAGCTAACGTTTCGCTGCTGCTACTACTGTTGCTGCTGCTGTTATTGTTATTGCTCAGCGACAGCGATTCCATGGCCTGTTCCAACGACTGGTGCTGTTGGGCCTGTTGCTGCTCTTGTCGGATTTCGGACGCAATAAACGAATCGGTCATCGATATGGTTGATGCGGACATGGCAGTACCGGTCGGTAGGGCGGCCGGCGTGGACGAAAGCACAATCTGACTCTTGGACATGGCATTCTCCTTGTCGTCTTCGTTATTCTAAAACAGAAAAATGTGGACATTAGTAACACACCACCCTCGCCGCGTCACCCTCGTCAGACTACCTTCGTCGGCGTATTGTTGGCCGTTCCCTTCGCTCTGGTGCGGGACATGATTGCCTCGACGCGTTTCCGGCGTTCCTCGCGTTCCTTTTCTTCCTTCTTTAGCCGTTCGGCCATTTCGACACGTTGTCGTTCTGCTTCCTCTCGTGCCTTGCGCTCGGCTTCCTCTCGTTCGGCCTTTTGGCGCACTTCCTCCTCGCGACGTTTGCGTTCTTCTTCATCTCGTCGACGCGCCTCCTCGATGGCCTGTTGCAGCCGTTCCTCCTCCATACGGCGCTGCTCTTCGGCCAGCCGGATTGTTTCCTCTTCCAGTTTGCGCAAGCGTTCTTCTTCCTCCAGGATGCGTTGTCGCTCAGCCTGCTCTTCGGCCTCAATGCGCTTGCGTTCCAATTCCGCCTGCCGTTCGGCTTCCTCGCGTGCCAGACGACGACGTTCCGCCAAAGCTGCCTTTGCCTCCTCCTCGGTATTGATACGCTTTGCAATCATCGAAGCGGTCATTGCATCACCGATGCCCCCGGCTCCTTCGACGGTCAAACTGCCGTTTACGGTCTCAGGCATTTCTTCCACTGGAACAACTTCTGTGACCGGAGCAGAAGTTTTCTCTGGCTGATCAATTTCGACCTGTTTCTCTGCGATCGGTTGTTCAACCTCAACGGAGACTACATTTACTAGATTTGTCTGTTCAGAACTTTCCGATGGAATCGGCGGTACCGGTACCGGAGCTTCTTGCTGAACTGGAACCACCACTTCTTCCTGCTGCTGTTGAGGCTGCTCCTCTTGTCCGAACGACTGTACCACCTCTACGAGCGAAGACTGCACTGAATCCTGTGCATCGATCTTCTCCACTTCGACAATCCGTTCTTCCTCCTTGACTACAGCAGTCGGTGTTTCCTGCTTAGCTTCAACCATTACTACATCATCCTTTGGAACGGTAGACGGCTTCGACGCAGGCTTCTCAGCAGTAGTTGCCACTTTTTTACCGACGTCGGTCGTTTTCTTCAACGAATCCTGCAGACTGCGGGATGCCTTCTCGGGTCCAGGTGACGCGAGAGGTGTAGAGGAAGCTTTCGGCGTGGTGCCTCGAACGCTGGAGGTACGCTTTTCAGCCGAGTGCAGCGACAAAGGTTTCTTCGTTGGGGTTTCAGTGCCCGACGATGACTTTGCCGGCGTCGTATGGATACTTCCCGACCCGGCACTCGATAGACGATGTTTGCTGCTCGCGCTGGTTACACTGCTTCCGGTCGATACGCCCGATCCTGTCTTTGGGAGTGGAGGTTTTTCTGCAATAATCAATTAGTAAACAATAAATGAGTAATGTGTTACGTGCTCAATCCCACAATCCTACCACATTGGAAATTGTTTTCCTGCATTAGATATTTCCCTCACACTAGAAAACAAAATTCATACACCCCCAGTTACTTTAAACATGTTAGTAGGAAACAGTAGCGCGAAAGCTAAAAACCGAAATGAAAACTCATTAAATTCACTTTATGCAATGCATTATTTTTGCCGATTTCATTGTTTTTGGTACATCGAAATATTCGTGGAATAATAAACAAACCTCGGAATTTAAAAATTGAAATAAAAAAGCAATATCAAGCTGTGAATTTAAGTGTTAACCCAGCTTCAGAACCTGTTTGGTGTGTAACGGCAGAAGTGTTTCGCTGTTGTATTTTTTTATGACAAATGTACAACGTTGTTTATCATGAAATAATACTACATTTCAATAGTGTTACGACGAGTGAGGCTTATATAAACGATGGCAAATTATTAGCACATTTGTATTGCGGTTGAATGTATTACAAAGTTTTTTTTACGAAAGATGTTAATGAACAGCTAAGCTAATCTGAGCGTTTTGTACAATTTTTCGAAGCTTATGTGCATTTCTACAGTTGATGTGCAAACGTGGTTGAGCTCTTCGAGCTCTACTGCGTAGATTAATGAGATCAAGTATACATCCTACGACAGGGCGAGGATCATGTGTGAAGGAATGAGCGCGCTAGGTCGAGAAATTGTGACAATTGAGACAGAACAAAAACACACAAACCTTCCTTCAACCCGGCGGCCGTAACGCCGGTGACGGCGATACTGGCCGGTCGTGGTTTACGTTGTGCTGGCAGGGATCGTCGATACACGATACCGGACGCGGTCGTCGAGCTGGACATTGCACTTCCGGGCCGCGAAGTGTTCAGACTGGTGGGCGTCATTTCGCCGGAACGGAGACCTGTATGTAAGTTTCGCCAAGGATCACGCCAAGAACATCAGCCAAACCGCAGATGACACCAGTTCGTCCACAGAAAACCCAGTACGGCGAGGGATTTTTTTTTTGCGGAACAACGATATCCATCGAATGACGCACAAGCATACATATTCATCGCACAAATACAAATAAAATCCCGTCACGAATTGATTATTAGCGGTACGTGTGAACGGTATGAAACGGGACGACACAAACGACCGATAGCGGCGCAATGTTGTGTAGTGTGCGAAAAGTGTTTGTACGAGCGTTTGATGAATGTATCGTGTTTCCAAAGCGGCAAGATATAGGTCAGGAGAATTTAAACATTGATCGATACAACGATACAGGAAGAAAAAACATTCCACGATGGTACAATATAGGAGGAGATGAAAAGAAAAGAAGAAAACATCGAATAATCAGATGATGGTAATGATTTACGTACATGTCGTTCTAGCCATGTTCATGTAGTATTAGCAGGTAAGAATATAATGTAACACAAAACCATAAACGTAACATTATTGCACTCTATGGAGCGCCCTAGAATAGCAGAGTATGTAGTATGTACAGTTGCAGCACCAATGCGAAAGAAATAAATGCATATCATCACGTGGCATATGCTATACAATAAATGAAGAGCAGATACAATTTAGCGGCCATGATGAAATTGTAAATGATATGGGGTAATGGGTTTCGATGAGATTAATATCAACAACCAAGCAAATGAGATGTTCGTCATTTGAGTAGTAATCAAGCAGTTACAGTTCTAATAAGATAAGGAGGATTAGTTTATATATCGTGTGTGGTTATTAGTATTCGGGAAGAAATGAGCTATTAAACGAGCATTTTTCACGTTATGTTGTGTTAAAATCATACGAAAATGTGTATGTGTGTGTGTACAGAATGTTTAGTTATTGTTTCGTCAACACACCACAGACCGAAGCTTTAGTTTGTGAGTACGTCGGATGGAGATTTTTTCTTCCGACTACCTTTTACTGTTCACATACATGTATAAATCTCGTTGATATGTTGGTTGCTTCAAACAGCGCAGAATGGATCATTCATTAACCATCACCACAGTGCTTTGTGTACGAATCGGTGACCCAATTTAGGAAAGCTGTTTTATCAGCTTTTTGAAACCCTTATTAGTAGTACAACATAGTGTCAGACAAAAGCCTTAACAGCCCCTTTAAGGCAAGGCACTCTCCGGGTGTTAGACGGCAACATTAGCAGAAGAATATATGTTGCAGTTCTGCAACTAGCTAGCTTCTAGACCCATAAGAATGCCGACCCGAGCCCACACACGCTCATTCCACCCAGCGTGTCCGCGAAACAAGGAGCCCTTTTTCTGTAGGCTATCGAGACTGAGGACGCAAGAGACCCACCGTTCGTCACCAGAAGCTGATGCTGATGCTGTTGATGCTGATGATGGTACTGCTGGCGAAGACGTTCGGTTTTGGTGATGCGGGGTGTGCTACCACTACCAGACAGCACAGTGTTCAGTTGCGACATGCTCTTGGAGGTATCGTTGCGACGCATTGGCGAAGTGCTGCCACTATTAATGGACGACGAGTTGAACGATGACTTGCGACCACCGCCGAAGCCGGGACTGCGGCCCGAATTAGAGTCCTGCGACTGGTTGCGATACTTGGCCCCACTACCGGCCAGTTGTGACATGCTGCGAGACATTCGCTTGTTGTTACCACCATTTCCGGTCGGAGACGAACGGGACGAGGAAAGCGACAGACGGGTCAGATTCTCCAGCTCCAGGGCTTGTCGGCGCTCGCGCTCCAGAATCGCACTGATGTGCTCACCGTTGCGTCGCCGGGGCTGCGCCAGTTGATCTAAGCGTGTCATCGAGAATGCCCGGCCTTTTCGGTTGACCGGATTCGTGTGTCGAGTGTGTCGGACAGTGGAGAGAGGGCGAGAGTAACGTTTGCGCACAGAATGTGCGGGGTGTGGGGGTAAAGGCGTGATCAAATGTCATCGTAACGTCGATATCGATTCCGTTGGAACATGTCCAAGGAGAAAAGTATACGAGTGTAGTGTAGTGTTTGTGTAAGGTTGTGAGTTTCAGTGTTAATTTTTGGTGTGAGAGTGTTTTATGTGAGAGCCATCATCATGCAGAAGACGAGCAATGTTCAAAACAATATTTTTAAAGTAGTATATCGAGTCAAATTAACGGGGTAGAAAAGAAGAGTAAAAGAAAACTCCAATCAATATAAATAAGTCTCAGATTTAAATGAAAATTTTTAAATTTGTTCTAACAATTTCGTTCATTACTCTGTAACATTTGGTTCGTCTCGCACCACAGGTGCGTATGAAAAGATGCGATGAAAAATGAGCGCGAATGATCATGTGAAAATGAAACTTCTAGTACTAATGAAGTAATTCGCAACAACGGTACTGCTCTACAGTGGATGAAATCGGAGCTCCATACATGCAAAATAAACACCCTAACACTACAACGTCTGGCAGCAGCACATGCAGGCAAACCCCATTAACTTCGTACAAACCGAGCAAAACGAAGGCAGTAAAGACATTTGAATTCTCTATGACAACTGATATATCGGAGCAACGCACGGTAAAGCAACGTATTGGTAAAGGATATGATAGTCAAGCAAAAGCAAACACAAGAAGCTGTCAAAAAGCCTGTCGAAGAGTAACTGTACTGCAGTAGATCTGTGTAAGAAGGTGCCTGTGCAGATCGGATCGATGGAAAGAGAATCGTCAGCGAATGATCGAAAGCACGCGCGATGGAGCGAATTTGGCACTCATGCAAGGGTTGTGTTCATGTAAAGTATATTAATAATGCCAATATTTACATATAAATAAATATAGCAATTTAGCATACCATAAGCGTTTCAAAATAAAATAAAACCATCGTTTGATCAACGAAATAACATATAAAATAGTGTAAGCTGTAGAGCGATCCAGGCATAGACGAAACCAAGTGACAAACATCAGATCGAAACGAAATTTACGTAGAACGAAAATAGAACGCAAAACGAAACTAAACAAATACTAAAGAAAATTGTAGACGCGTACGCAAAAGCAATAAAATACTACCTGGTGTTCTGGGAGTGTGTGTACCGAGAGACGATCTAGAGCTATCACGAGGACTAGGAATGGTAGGCATTAGATCGGTCTTTCGACGATTGACAGTGCGCTGATAGTTCATTTCTGCTGTATCGTCTGCAGAAGAAACAGAGAGAAAGTGATAGAGAGATGGGAAAAGAGATAGACGCGAGAGAAGAGTGAAGGAACGCGAGGGATGGGGAAGAGAACCAACAAGTTTCACCCATATGAAAGATTTCGGTTCGATAGACAGCGATCAGTATGGTGGTCGTATGAAAACCCCATGAAAAGAAAACAAATTAAGTAAGAGAACGAAACAGAAAAGAAAGAACAATATGAGTAACACGGAAAGAAAGTTAGATATGTTTTTTTATCATAATCCACCCACCACGAAAACAGATGTTGACAAGGCGTTGAATTTGGCCGTGATGTATCGAAGGGAGGAAAAGTAGTCATTCGAGATGAGAAAAACACAAGGTGACAGAATTGGAAAGGAAAACAGTGAAAAAATAGGTAATACAGAAAACATGGAAAGAGAAAAGAAAAAGACAGAAAGAGACAAAAATGAATTTAATTTTGTGAATAATCAACACATTATGTAAGTTTTGTTTGTTTTTGTTAGTCACCAAAAGGATTTTGTTATTTTAAATGTATTCACAAC
Source organism: Anopheles farauti (assembly GCA_000473445.2). NCBI lineage: Eukaryota > Metazoa > Arthropoda > Insecta > Diptera > Culicidae > Anopheles > Anopheles farauti. Next base: position 5,295,077 of record KI915048.1, read on the forward strand.
GGATTTTAGTCGACAATATAAAACAGAAAATTGTTAACAAAACAGAAACATTGATAGTTTTTTTTTTATTAAACATGGCATGCTTTCTTAAAGATTGGAGCAGTAGAAAGGTGTTTACAATCATTTCATAAATTCTAGAGCACGGTTTAAATAAACAGAACGTTAAGAAGAGAACAACATAAAACAATAGCGAATCAACCATTCATTACAAACAAACATGCTAAAACAGAGATGAGCAAGGAAGAAACGATAGGAAAGATAATGGTGCCTAATGTTGAAGAAAAGAAATTGCAATTAAACGACGGAAAGATACACAAACGATAGAACTCAACACTTTAGCTGAGTGTCTTTTTTGACTATTTTTTACTTTGAGCTATTGCTAATATTAATGATATGTAGAAATTGAAAAACACAAAAATATCAATAACAATATCAATTATTGAGCACATGGATTTGCACAAAATGAGACATCGCGAAATCAAATTAACGAATGATATAGCATTGCGTAACTAGCGGAACTTAGCATTAAAGTAACAAATGGCAGACCAAAAAGCAGACCGGAACAGCCACACCTTCACGAAATGCTCAGAGCAAAACGACATTCCAAACAACATTATCATAACAACTAACTAGATACTGATTTACACTCGCTTCACGGGAGAACAAAAGCCAGGCGACAAAATGCCGTGAAGGAATGAAGTTTCAGCAACAAGAACCACGACAGCGCGAAAAACAGGTTAACCAGGAAAAAGGACGTATTTTAACAGTATGTGTGTGTACGTGTAGAGAAAGAGAGTAAAGCATTAAACGGGGAAACTAACCAAAGACGAAACAGATGGTGTAAACAAAACTAACAAGATGGGAAAGATAACCAAATAGTCAGAAAACCGATGCGAATTTATATAACAGTGCTGATTTGGATTGTTTCTTTTTGTATTACCATAATATTTAACGAAAGAAATGACAGAGCGTAGATGTGTCGGAGTTGGCAACCAGAGCAATGTACAAAGAGAAACGAGAAACTGATTAAAATGAAATCAAAACAAAATGTGCACACCAAAACATAACTTTTGAAACAAGGATGCAAAGAAGGCAAAGGAAAAAAAAGTACACTAATGCTCTTCGGTTACGCTTGAAGAACACGCAAAAGGATGGCTTTACCCTTTCCGCTAGCATAGTTACGGGAAGCTGCCGGTTGATATTCGGCGGCCGTTGGAGGATCGTCGATGTTGATACCGGTACCAGCCAGTGAGAAGGTTAGCTTTCTCGGACATTCGCTGGTGCTCGTCCAGTTGAACACCTCGTACATCGAGCTAGACATTCGCCGTTGGTCTGTTGGTGTACACGAACATTTGATAGGGCGCAGGATGAAGGTTTTTGTTAGATTCGATTGCATCATGACGGTTTGAGAGGGATGCAGCAATTAAACCACCAAGAATAACGAAAGTTGATGAGACATTTGAAGTGCAGCATCAAATACAGCAGGATAATCGTAAATGAGAACGATTCATGTTCCGAACAAACCACGCGGATCAATAATTATTTGAACAACGAAGTACAGCATACGTAATCGGTGTATCAGTTTGGGTTGCAGATTTAGATTGTCCATGATAACAAACGTTTCCGAAGGACAAAGAGGATGGTGTGCGATTTTGACGAAAGAAATCCGATTGTTTGAAGTGTAGCATTGAAGCGGGTCGTGTGAATATCATGTACGAAAGAGAACAGGAGTGAAAAAGAGATTAACATTTTGAGTAGACAGTAACAGTAGAAAGTGAAAAGGTGTATAATTGCTCGATAAGAACATTTGTTTTAGAATTAACCAGAACAGAACAGCTACCGTACGGAAAACATCCATCAGATTATCACAATACATATAAAATTCATGAGAAAAGAAAAACTGAAAATAATGAACATTTCCAAGCGAAAAGATAGAAGTTGGGAAGGAAAAGAACGAATAGAAACCCGTATGCTGCAAAGATCCATAAACTAGCTAGAGCAGTTGATAAAGAGCGAATCAATCGAGGATACCATTGGCGTCATCAGTTGCATTATCTAAATGCAGCAGAAAACAAACAAAGCTGTTCCTTCTAAACAAAAACCAAATAAGCAAACCACGACCAACAGCTATTTTTCTATAACAACCGCAAAGCTTTTGAAAGAATAAATCAATGAGTTGTCCGACTACCTATCTAGGGCACAGAGGGAACGAAAAAAACTCTGCGTGCGTTCGAACAAACAGTGAAACATTATCCATTAAAATATCCACTAAAATAGCTTGAGAGGAAGCAACTATCCCTATTGCATACGCATTAGGGTAACATAAGCATGAAAATTGAGGCTGAACTATGCAGTTTAATTCAACATCATTCCCGTCAGTAAACAACCCCTCAAGAACAAGCTTAACTTTTTTCCGCATACCGTAAACATCCAGCAGGAATCTAATCTAAAATTATCTAACATGAACTCTACGACAATCTCTCCATCATGAATCGTATGATTACATCACGGTACATGAACTTATGACTGGCAGCTGTGAACAAGCCACACCCGCTCTTAATGATAATGGCATTATGAGAATGTGAATCGTCGAAAATGACTCATACTGTACGACGGTGTCATATCTGATGTGACTCATATCTGCCAAACGACGGATAAACGTCTTCGGCAGCGCTATTGGCCATCAACAAATTCAAAAGAATTTGTAGGAAAACTACCACGACCGGCATCTCAAATCCAGAATACGTACCGTCGGTCGATCGATCGAGTCCACTGGCGGAGGTAGCTCGTTTCTTCGACGCACTGTCAGTTAGTTCGCGCTCGGAACTACGTCTCGTTAGTGCCGCGCCTGTGTACGCTACGTTCGTAATAGATGTGGCTCTAAAAAGGATAAAACACGTTTCATTTTAATCGCATTCACGGGCAAGCGGATGACTACACGTACCTCCTATGAGCCCAGAACGAGCTGCACATGCCACTGTCACTGGTATCGATCATCCGTGGTGTAGACGAACCGAAAGCGAACTGGATCGATCCTCGATCGTTGCGTCGCTTCGTCTCCATGCGCTGATCGCGCTCCTGGTTCTTTCGTAGTATGTACTCTCGCCTTTCATTGTCGGCCTCGATGATGGCTCGGCGACGTTCTTCGACCTGTGACCGCCGGTCACTTTCCCGCCTTCGCAGGTCATCCATCCGGCGACGTCGTTCCTCCTCTTTCTGCTCGCGGAACTTCTGCGCGGCTAGCGCTTGTGCCTTCAGCTCCTCGAGCTTCTTCTGGCGCTCTTCATTCTGTCGTTCCTTCATCTGTTTTATTCGTTCCTCACGTTCCTTTTGCAGTTCTGATGAGTATGGGCGATGGGGAAGGTAAGTGAAAGGGTTTAATGTTAGTAAAGCAGCAGCGTTCATTCAGGACACAACAGAAACCGAAGGAGATTCGATCAATGCAAGATGATTGGGTAAGTGAAGTTCACGTGCAGGATAACAACCGAATTTTCCATTAAAAAAGAATAGGGAACTAACTTTACTTGTACTTATGATGCCTGATCATTGAACCTTCAATTTACTTGTTCACCAATAAACTAAACTGAACGAAGTAATCCTGTCAAAACAGTTTTGGATACTTAGAAAACAATTACTGTAATGTTTGTGTCTATTGCTTTCAAATAGGGATTTTTGTTCGCATTATTCTTGGTACATGCTACTTCTTAATCTTAAACTTTTCGCTACCACTAAATTTACTATTCAAGATATTAGTAGAGGACATTGACAGCTGCAGTAAGGTTTAGTTGGTCTGCACGTGCGATTAACGTTACGGCAAGCATACAAAAAACTAAAGACACTCGATTAGTTGCACTACGCATCAACCGCCGATGGTCGTAAAAACCGGGAGCCATGTTATTATTATGCACACGTGGACAAGCACACGGCACGATAGCAACAACAAAAAAATGAACCACCGCCGCCTTAGCATGATGGTTCACCGAGCATAATCAACCACACGAAACATATGGTTATCGTTACACACTCGGGACTCCATTGGTGCTAGGCGCGAGTTCACATCCGTCTTGTGTTATACCTTCAGGGTTTCTACCGCTATCGACGCTATCATCGCCGACGCAAGCAAACCAGTGAAGAGTGTGCGCAACGGACTGTTCATTCAGACGATCTAGTACGACAGCCGTGTCAAGTATGCACGAGGGTCGAGAAAAATGAAAATATAGAGAACAAAAAAAAAATCATTAGCGCTGCGAACGTATCGGCCAAAAGAACATGATCCTGGTCATCTCATTCATTGAACAGCAGTTTTATAATTGACTCCACTGATTAGTTACATGAAGAAATCCCTGAATCATGTATGAACCCGACGATGAAGTTGATGCGCGGCGTTGACGTGATTTTGCCGCGAAGATCCTTGCGAGAGCGTTCCACCGGTAGCATCACCTTTGCGCTGATCATCGCTGTTTCCCAGCGAAACCTGTGCGGTCAGTTTCTGATGCCGGTGGTTAACCATATTTGGTCACTTACCTCTATTGGCTGAAGACGGCCTTGACTGTTTTTGTACGGACGCATCTCTGTTTCCAGCTGTAGGTGCGAAACGAAAGATAAAAGAGAAAAAAAAACCATTATCAAAACAATGAACCTCCAATGTGCACGTTGCGACGCGAATGCGCGTCGATATTCTTAACATGCGTCAAGATGGTGACAAGTTGCTAAAATTGACGAATTAAAAATAGGTAGCACATTCTGTCAGTATCGATTAGCGTAAAATGCGTATATAAATTCATGTCACGTAACTAAGACAACCATGACACAATCGTAGAATATTTCTTTCTTTTAACTCAGTAACTGTTCGATGGTAAGGTGCTGCCCAATCTGTACAACAAACGAAGAAAGCGATACGAAGATCATGTGGTAACATTATCATAATTGATGTACGTGCTTGATCATTAATGTTCAATGAACAGGTGAGGCCACAAAGTTTCTAGATGACGTAATCGATTGCCTTTTTGACGTTTACTTCAAAGTATATCTAAAATCTATCTACAGATTCAATTAATTCGAAAGCTAAAGCTATCGTCTCGATCATTCTTACCTAGACTAAATTGAACATGCCGTGCCTTCCGGGCCCCTAACAGCTGTTGCTGATCGGTTAAGCTAAGATTCTCGCGCGACAACGATTTCACTAGTATACCGCGTAACACTGCGAGCGTCGTACTCGGTATACGATCACTTTCATCGGTCAACATGATGGCGCTTGAGGGCGTTGATTCATTGAAACTGTCATCATCGATCAAAACCATTACTGTCAGACACGCGCAAGCACTGCGGAACAACCACTATTGCACAAGAGAGAAACCCATTCAGCATACACTTCATACCGTTCCCTAGGGTTATAGTCCCTCTCACCCCCCCCCCCCCCCCACCCCTCCTTCAATAAACACTCTTCGCGAGGTCGGAAAAACAAACTGCCATTTTATGAACCCATAAAAACACAAACAATCCAAACACTAATTTCTAACCGATTCACGCACAGTTAACCTTTGAAGATAGTAACGTTTGTAGGGGAGAAACGATGGACATAGCAGCTGGATAATGTCTAACCGCGAGCTGAAGGTTCGAGTTTTCCGCGCTATCAAAACGCAGCGGCAATGACAGATGACAAGAGCCACTTGTGCGATCTACGAAACATTAGTATCGCCTACAAACACATGCGAAATCAAAGCACAATTGAACGCACATCACAGCGGAGAGATCACAAGTTTTAGCATCTGTAGACGACAGATGTGTACGGTGACGAATGCAAAACAACCTGTTATACCTATTGAGGGACGAACTCAAAGACGCTGACATTGAGAGTTGTTTATGGCCATTGACGACAAGAGTTAGCAGTAGGCTGCATTTGATAATGTCATTCGGATTGTGAAGATCTTTCTCACGTTCTCCTGGTTGAAGTACTGTGGCGTAGCAATATTTCGTATAATGTTTCTAACACCAGCGAACGCAATCTACGCGGCACTCAACGACGTGCTTTTTAGAGGAAGTGCACATTCAAAACAAACCAGCTGACAGGTCTGTGCTGGATCGGTATCTCATCATCTTCGGATGAACGATTAGAGTACGGCATTGGCAAAGTGCGGCGATAATCTCCAGCGCCGTAACTTGATAAGATGGTAGAGTTAACTCGTGCTTGCCGTGACACATTTCCTCTTCAGTGGAGCAAAACAAACCGTGGGCGCTGTTGGTCTAGTTGACTCACACTCACATGTTTATACGAACGCATCTCCCGTCACCCACCACCCGTCGAGACAAGACAGGGGGCGGGGAATAAAAATCCGACTTGTTCCCGTCAAACAAGCTTCGCAAACATTAGATCAGCATTGCGAATTTTGATCCAGCGCTCCCGTTTTGGTATGGATCGTTGCGTATTTGTTCATTCATTTGCACATTCGGACAAACCTTATACGGAGAAGCGACATTTATCATGCGCGGGGATGAAGATCCCACATGCGTTCCACTGTGACCCCAGCGAGTAGTCGAGCCATCGGGCAGCAGCAATAAAACTGCGCACACATCGATCTATTTGATAAGCAATTCAAATTCATTTATTTAATTATTCAAATATAACCTACATTTGCGGCGACAGGCGAAACATCCTGCCTAGTAGTACATTTTACTTCTTTTTTTGACAAAAAATCAAGATGCAACATAAATACAACTGCCTCCACAAAAACTGCTACGTGCCAAAAACCAGCAATAAACAAAAGCAATATTAGCACGACGGGAGGATGCAATCGTCGTTTCGTAAACAAAGCCTCATATAATGACCCGACGACGGATGCGCACGCCAAAGCATTTGCCACGGCCTGTTTGCCGGTCCGTCTGTCTGCAGTTACATCGGGAGCATACAGCATAATAGGCCGCCAAGTGTGATGGCAAAATTGCAACACTTTGTGTGGTTTATTTTAATGCTCCCATGATTAGTGTCTGGTTCGCCTGGCACTAAGCTGACGGCGATCAGAGAGATCCCTTACTGACGCAATCGCTAGAGCATCGTGGGCAAAGGTCATAACCGATGCTCTCTCGCGGCTTAAGCTACCGTTTGCGATCGCGGGAATCTCACGGCAGCAGCCATTGGGACAGTTACTAGCTAAATTTTACATCTTAATGGTGATTATGAATCGTCGTTTTGGTTCGTGCCAAAGGCCGCATCAGACAAGTGTGAAGGGAAAGTAGTGCGATGCCGTTTTCAATTGGTACGTTTTAATAGCACCATAAACAAAGCCTCGTAAGCGTGTTTACGAGGTTTGTCGTTCACGTTCTTTGCAAAAAACAAACCAGTATTTCACTATTCGCTTTCGAATGCTTAGTGGTAGTGGAGGAACTTGATATTCTTGACGTGCTAATGAAACAAAGAAGCACCACCAGCACTTAGCGTACAGCCACAACAACCAATCCATTATGCCTCCCACAATCAGCCCTACGCAAGAAGGAAGGGGAGAGCTAAGGTCTCTACCGCGGTTGACAATAAACGTACCGCGTTCCGCGGCTTCGGCATTCCGCAAGTTCACACGTGGGCGAAATAATACGCGTTGCAAACGCATTGAATGTTGCAATTAGCGTATTCGGAAACAAGTGTTGCCACCACCACGACGGTGTCGATAAAAAGAACGTATGTATGGGTGTGGGGACGCTACGATGACAAACCGATGTAGCGATCGGCTTGGGCGATTGGTCCCCCGTATATGGTAAGTTAAACATTTGCTTCTACCTTTAACCGGAAACAGCCGAACGTCAAGTCAATTCAACTGCAGCAAACGTTCCATCCATCCCAAACGAGTGCATTGAGTTATGCAGTCGTATTTGCATTTCGAGGATGCACCCAACCCACCCCCTGCCGTAAGCCAGTGTTCGACGCCGGAGAAAGTTCGAATGGTTGTCGACTGCTGGAGGAATTGTTAAACATTGAATCGGACTTTCCGATGAACGACTACGACAGCAATGGGAGCCTGCTGTCAACCAAACCCTTCTGGAGCTGTGTCCCACAACAGAACGTTTTCCGTCGGACCCATTATCATGCACCGTCATGCCGAAGGTGGAGGAGGCGGTCGTAATTTGCATCGCTTCCAACACTCCAACAAACGCTGCCCACGCTTTCGTGCGCAAACTCGCTCCATCGCAAACATTCAGCTCCACAAGAATCTGATCACCTCCATCAAGGTCGTCCCCGAACGAAGAAGTTGAACTTCGGAGCCCAAGTCGATCCAGCTGACTTGACATCACCACCTGCGACGAGAGCGGTATTACTCAACCGTATCCAGCAGGCACGACGTGTCTCGATCGAGCCACTTCATTCAAAAACTCACGGAAACTCCCATCCAAACTCCATGTCTAAGAGACTTGAGCGATCGACGGTGCGTGAACGTGATGCAATTGACACTCGTCAGAGAATCGGTGTACAATACGTTTTTGGATCTTCTAGCATGTTGATAAAAAAGGTACCAAAACTTCCTTAAACTTTATTTGTCTGTCTATGGGACATTACTCCCATTTACGGTGGCATGATAACTAATAAGTAAATATTATCTTTTCTTTCAACGTTTACTCGACCCTGGCCTTTGAGAGATAAAGGTTTCTCTACCTAAAGGTTACCTTTCCAGCGCGTCTACTTAACTAAACCCTTCCAAGATAATCAGTACCTGAGATTACGCGGTAGTAAACAAAATCTCTGATCAAACAATCTACAGAGATGGTCTTTTACCCCTAGGAAACATAAACACTTCTTCTAACGAAGTGATCTCCGTGATCGATCGTTTGAAGCTGGCAAAATTATTGGTTCACAACCGATAATCGATCGAACGTTTCACGGAGCCGTTCCGTCGACCGTTCAACCCCATATCTCGAGGACAGGTTTACATTGGGGTCGAGCCACGATCGTTACCGTGTCGAGTTAGCCGATCGAACGAACTACAACAAACTATGCGCTGGAGCGTGTTGGCAAACCATGAATGGAGTTAACAAGGTTAGTTCACAAATGCACCGATAGACCAGATCTACAAGAAACCCCTCGGGCAACGCGGATTGTAACAGAGCGCCGTTAACGCCACGGTGAAACGCGGTTTATGGGAAAATAATTTTCAAGGGTTTCCTAAACGACTCTCATAAATTTTCCTTCAGCTTGACTTCTAATGTTGTCCACATGTGTGTTTGGTTGCTGGAGCCGATCAACGCCCGTTAACATGTGTATATGCACTGCATACACGGTGGAGAAGATGTTCGTTCAAATCAACCACCGATTAGTCGACAAATCGTTCAATCTGAAATATTCCAACCAAATCAATGCAATCTCATGTTGTGCTTATCGTGAATTTATGTAGATAAAGAATTCTTGACTTGTTCAACGTGATTCTATTCAAAACATTGGTTCGGAAATTCCATACAACTGCCCGCGCACAACAAATTCGTCACCACCCAAAAACGTCCAACCGTCACCAGTAGGGTGTAACGAATCGGAGAGAATTTCGAGCTCAACAAACACCGCTAGTATTTGATCAACACCCAAAAAGCGACACGCATACGCAGGCAGGCACGCACTACACACGAACGAACCCGCGCTCGCACTTCGAAACCACACACTCCGGCCAAAGAACCATATTTTCTCTATCTTATCGCGTCGTGAATGGAATCCGCCACGACGCATGCACTGAACTGCTGGGTGCACGTCCCGTTTATTAACTCATCGGAAAGAACGGCCAGCAACAGCTACATCATCATCATCATCATCATCGTCACCCGTCGACGGCACGATCAGTATGCAGGGACACACTCACTACAGCTGCAGCCGGAGTCGGAGAGCTATTGTAAACTTGTCAAACACGAAGTCACATCAAATCATAGCCCGATTTTTTACGTCTCCGCACCGAGTTGCGTCACGATTATTTTGTGCTATCGATTCTTATTCAATTTTTACTAGTTTCTTATGCACTACCGCTGATTGTGCTGATCAAGCAACAACAACAACAAAAGTAAACATCACACATTTTCTCCCTCTCCCTTTCCTCTGCCACATTCGCACACACACGCACACACCGTCTGGCCTCGACAGAATCTGCGGGCACAACCACGAACCACGAATGCCCAACCCACACTCTTCCAAAGCCCATCCACAGCAGCAGCAGCAGCAGCACAGATTTTTTAGAGGCTGTTCTTACTTCACTGATTCCGTGCCGCGATCTTTGCCTTCAGAAAATAAAAGAAAAATGCGCGCGCGCGCGCACACGCTCGCGCGATCTATCGCGTTCAACCTTCGATCGTCTCGGAACTAACCGAAAGGGCGACCGACCCAGACACGCTCGCCGTCGTCGTCGTACCGGGAGCACTGGAAGACAGAGAATGGCAACGAGCGTACCACGACGGTCGGTCCAGAGTCGCGGTGGGCTCGAACGATCACCACCACGACCACGATCGGTGACTGATTTCGCGCCCGCGACTCAGAGTCGCGACTAAAACCGTCACTTCTCCGCTCACTACTACACTGGTAGCCCTCGCCGCTCGTCCAGCACGGACGACGGCGGCTTAACAACCCCCCCGTAGGCCGTTTAGCTTAGAGCCCTCCTCTCACAAACGTCGCAAGATGACACAAGCCGGCCTCTCTGGTTCACGCAAGAAACACCGCGAGCGAGAGACGGTGCGAGAACCGTCCGGATTATTTACTTCGGGTAGCGGTTAGATCTACAGTGTGGAACGCATCGTAAGCATACACATTTCGAAAAAGGAGAAATTTTTGCTTTTCATCTTTATTTGGATTGAGAATTTACCTTCATGGCGTGTAGTTTAACGCAACGTAGTGGAAATATAATATTCATGGACAATTTAATGTTCCGTTACGTGTAGCAACCTTGTTTACAAATTAAGTTTTAAAACATGAACTTTAGTTATGCTCTCAAATTAATTCGAATTTTAACTAGACTTTCACTATTAACAGTAACAAAAGTAAGAGCAACTATTGCTTTTCATAAAAATTCTTCGATTCGTTCTATACGACTCCCATTTTCATCGGCGATGCAGTCATTTGGATCGCTATCTACCACATGTTTAATTTGTTTGCTTTCGTGAGCATAGACACGTGCGCGCCTATTTCCGTTTTATGATAGTTCGTACTCAAGCACAACGGAGTGCTAGAGCACTTCCCTATCACATGTGATGGAATGGTATGGCATTACTCAAGACCCACGGACAGTAAAAAGTGGAAGTGGAAAGCGAACCTTAAGTCAATACAGCAATGTGTTATAGCAGCAGGGCCGTTGAATTCTCGCAAGCGTTCTAGTACCAACAGAATCCGGTCGACCGAAAAATTCCACACATACTTTCTCTCGTCAGAATGCTGATGTCTTGCCGCTTGATGAACTGATCAAGCGGATGCATTGGAAGTTTTGCAAAGAAAACAGAAAACCAAGAAAAACAATTATTTAGATAACGCCACTCATAAAGCTGGAACGTTGTTGTCACCAGTTTACCTACATTCACGACCCAAACTGCCAGCACCTTTCATACCACAATCGCTCGTTTCCATTAAACGCCTAACAGTATACTACACTGCAGTGTTACACCCCACCACAGCGCATCTTCGGGGCGAGCCGGCAATAAATTGAACAAGCACCGCGCGCGTGCCATTCCATATTTCTCCATGTTGATGGCTTCGGTCACATCACCATTGTACTATTGCCACCGAGTTTTACCACCCACCTTAACGGAATCGAAGTATTAGAAAACCATTAACATGGTAACTGAAAAACAAGTTAACCTACGCCTTTCTATCGTGCGATGTTGAATGTTGATGCAGAGAAACCTTCCAAATGATGGATGATTTGCTTGCCGATATAGCGCTACCATCACCCGATCCATCATGGTCTGGAGACAAATTGTGTTCTGCAGAAAGAATCGGTTGAGAGACTTATGGAGACGATCAAAGCATCAACTCCAACAACCGTTTTTGAACGATCTTACTCCTTTTGTACACAGCCATCGCGAACGATGAAGTCATCATCAATCTCCCGGTTCCGTAGAGGCAAAAATTCCTACCTCAAATTAAAAAAAACAGCAACCTAAATCTTCCCCGGTGCCGATCAAACTCACTGTAATCCCGAAAAAGTCATCGGGTACCTCCTTCAAAATGAAGCACAGCAAACGATCCGGGATCGTAACGTAACCTGGATGGAGCCCATTCCGTGACGTGACAAGCTAATGACAAGCTCCACGGCACTGGCACGTCAACGAATTCTGCCGAGAGGAATCCCAGCCCACTTTAACCGATTAACACAAGAGACACCGCGTGTCGTGTCTGTGAGCTTGTTTGGTGGTTCCGCCGTCCGAAAACCACGTGCACATGACATGACGAAACGGCGCACCGTGTTGACCTGTGTGCGCTGATGGAAAGGATACCGGACGTAACGGGATGATCCAAGACAAGCAGTATCTATCATCCACTTGAACTCCCTCCAATCGTAACAGTCTCACTCAAAACAGAGCCGAGTTGGTGCTACATCGCGCGGTTGCTGGCTTTTACATTTACTCGCCCATGTCAGAGAGGGATCACGATCGCTGTTAAGGGTCATCACGTGTAAAGTACCGTTGATGAAAGTGCCACCAAGGACCATGGCGCCATAAGACGGTAAATGTCACTTGAAGTCAACAATCACAGATTCGAGTTACATTTCTCTTAAAACAAAAGAAAGTTATTTGGAAAACGTTGTTTATGAAACGTAGTGTTGAACTCATTTTCCAAAGCATGCCACGATTTGCCGGTGTCTATTCGATAAAAGTAAGTAGTAATAGTCTTAATTTTGACGGGATTACTCTCCAGGACGTCCTCCTCCTCATCGGCCATCAAACAACCGATCGTTTTCCCACTATTCTCTATTCTGAGGGAGCTTTCACTTTCACGTAGTGGCCATCCATAAACCGTAAGCAGCTTCATTACATGCACATAAACAACCGGTGAACGATCGCTTCACATTATATCTTGATCCAACGGCGGGACGGACCATCGTCTGCACAAACCTTTTGCGATCTTTCCTGATGGTCCTTTGGCCGACTGTCGCTTGCAGGCGGATGTAACACTTTGCAATCATAATGATCGTATAATCAAATCATAAAGACATTGCGTAATGCATTACTGTATTGCTGCAACTGTATGACCACACTCGGTGTGGCAAAACGAACAATTTCTATTCATTTACACTCCATTTCGGTGATATCTTCTCTACCACATAGCTACACAGAAACAAGTGAACCTATCGACATTGGGGAAGATGTAGACAAGCTTCCCGAGACGGTTGCAAAAAGATAAGAGAAATATATTGAGAAACGAGCAAAAACAGTGATTGAGTATCGATGGCATTACATCCACTTACAATACTCAAAAGAGATGCATAGGTTCAGCCCCCTGCCAAGGAACTTGTTTCCTTTACCTACAACACAAAACACACCGTTGCAGATGTTGGTAATCATTAGCCACCACATCAACGAGTGACGAACGTAGGGACCTAATATTAATGCTGGAAACGAAACATGAACCCCACGGTATACCGAATACTGCTTTTATCTGTTGTGCATAATACTGCTTGTTACTGATGAATGCTGCGCCGTGGGCCTTTTGATGGTCAACATACACACACACACACAAAAACCACCAGAAGAGTTTCACTTTCGTTCAATTTATAAATGCACCAAAGGGGAAGGCATATACAGCTGCAGCAGCCTCGCGAACAACAACAATTAACCCTTGAAGGCGAGTAAGTTTCACTTGCGCACTGTCGGAAGACTCGGTGCTCTGGGGTGTATTTAATTTATACTTTTGAATTATTACCATATTAACCCGACTGACTGCGCGCGCCCAACAACAAGCAGTGACCATCGGTACCACCATATCACGTTTCATAACGTACGGCGGCACTCTTTTCAATGGGAGAAAACGTTCCATTAAGTCACTAGATACCAAAAGCCAACTGACCGACAATCGGTTCGAAATAACGAGCTCCTCTCCGGGGGGACGGTTTCGGATTTTACCTTTTTTTTTTGCACCGGATTTACCGGCGTTGCCATACATATCCTCTCTTCAAGAGAGAAAAAAAGGACAGACAATTCATCATAGCACAGGACCCTGCCTTATGGGAGTCGTAACCGCAAGCTTTCTATTACCACCTCGCGATGATGATGATGATGAGATCCGTTGCCATTTCATTAGCCAAAGGCTTTACACCTAACCTCCTTCAAATTGTACCCTTAATACAAAACACACGTTTCGTAACGAGAGTTACACAAAAATCCTATCTAAACAATCTGCCTTTAACTTTCGACACCTGTGTCGACCTGTGTTGGCCAGGGGGATTGTCTCACCTACTTTCTTCACAGGGGCGAAGGTTTCAATTTTCTGTACGATCTTTTTTTTTTTAATCACAACGCATTCGCTGGATCGATACACCGATAATAAGCATGTTCGCATCCTTGTTACTCTGCAGCATGCTGCATATACACCAATCGCAATCGCCTTCTCCGTCGATCATCCGTTTACGACGACATCGTATGCGGAGCCGGTGCCCACGTACGCACCAATACGAGAGGGCAATAATTAAGGAATCGATGCTTAATTAATTATGATCCCTTTCGAGATCAATCGTGTGATTGGAAAATTGCAACCCATTGGCATACTAAAACCATTAAATCTTTCTCTCACGTCACCTTTTCTTTCTCTTTCTTCATCGAACCTAAATATGTCCTTACGGTGTGGAGATAAAGTCGGGTGGAATGTAAATCCTTAGTCATGCCGCCAGAGTGCAGCACATAAGCGGCAAGATGCATTTCCTTGCAACACTTGGCTTGGCACAGGCGACGGTGGTACATTGAGCGGCTGTTTTAACACGTCTCTAACGATTACCTCGTTCGAATGGAGGCGGTCCCGTGGCGTTGCCCCCTCGTTCAAACGGGTGCGGGATTGAAGATAAGTTTTTTCTATTCATTTTCACTCCCAACACCTACGTAATAGAATATACGAGCCAGGTAAGTATGTTTCACCGGCAGTTAGCAGCGGCAACGAACGATAAGAAATTGAAACCTTTGGTTTCGTAAATGAAATTGAATAGTTAATTGGAAACCAATTTCCCGAACCTTCAACATTCGAAAGTTTTGATGCAACAAAAAAGGCAGTGGCATATCCTGGTTTTATGTATCCAATTTATAATCATTAAGCGATGCAATCATGCTGTCAATAAGGATATATTTCACACTACTACCAACTTAATGCAACGAACGCTGCGATACTTTTCGTTACTAGCCTGAAGAGCATAGAATCCAAATTTCTCATTAGTTCAGTAAACTTGGCACGATCAAGCTCATGCATCACAGAAGGTGTTTAGAGCCGATGGTATTGGCCGCAAGCCGGGCACATATAATCATTCGTACCGTGTTATTAAACACCGGTGCTACCCTTTTACCTTCGCCGTTCGTTCGGGTGCTCAGGTGCGCACAGAAAAGCGAGAAACTGAACAAGATTGGTGTTCAAATCCCTGTAATTTCAACACTTGTTCCGATGTCCGCCAGCACCGGGAAAACGGGAAACGAATCTTATGTTGCCGCAAGTAAGAGCACTGCTGCCTCTGCATCAGAACGCACCGATGCAAATGATAGAGAGTTACATCGATTGCAGACGCCTGCAGGCATCTGTAGGCACACCGGGGCGAAGGCAACACCATCCGTAACGGTTAAAAGCTTGAGAAATTTGAAGCCTACCACAACAACAGGCAACCCACCCAGACGGGCAGAGAAACAGACAACGCACACCGGACGTTGGTGATGGTATTTAGATAAACCTTCCGCCTCGGCTCGGCGTCATTTGATCGAACCGACATTCGAAATGGAAAGCGATTCGAATTCGTACCGGCGGGCGGAACGGAACACGGACCGGGATCGGCGAAGATGGCCGAAAAAAATGCAATACCATTTAGGCACAATGCCTAATGGAGGATTCCGCGCTTCATAATTCCATGCTCGATTTCATACGTCAACTTAGCAACCGGTAGTAAAGCTGTGAGCGTTTCAAGACGATTCAATCACCCTCACTGCTCGCTCCTCCTCTCCAAGTATGATATTTACAGCTGCGTGTTTTTTTTTTCTTTGCATCTCTCAATTCCATCTTTTTCCTCCTCTTTGAATGCATTGATGAGCTTCGAGCGTAGTCGATGAGTTTTTCATCAACGATATCCACACCACGCCAAAGTTTTTTGCCTCGCGGAGAATCGTTTCTTCGCTTTGTAGCTTGGCTTTGTGTCGCACTTTATTAAACGGTTGGAGGCGTTGGGGTTTAACTTATGCGTAGGCCCTTTTCGCAAGGCACGAGCTCTTTCGCTAACACCACGGGCATCTTCTTCACCGAAGGGGCTCGTGAAGTTTTTAAAACACAAAAGAAACTGTTTCCAGCGCTCATTCGTTACGAGCTTCAATTTAACGACGATGGTGATGATGATGATGATGCGTAGGCGAAAATTTGCAGCACTGACCACCTACACATATGACCCCTGTGAATGACTGAATATTATCAAAAGGATACGATCGTGTGCTTGCATGGCAGCAGACATCGGGGGATAATTATGACTTCCCTTCGAGGAAGACTGGCCCGAGCCGGTTTCGTACCATCGGTCGGGTTTAGTCCCAAAAGGGTTTAGTTTTGCGAAAGTTACCACACCCGCCGCTTGGGTCTGGTGTGGCCTCACAAAAAAAGTGTATTCGCGATGACATCTGCACGCGATGAGTTATGCATGCGAGCAATGACTCCCTTCGTGCGTCAGCCGAACCAGCCAGCACAGAGAGAGAGAGAGAGAGCATTCCGCTTATTTATATTTAACGCACATAAACCCCAGCCATATAACGAACGAAACGAGACGAGCGCATCCTCTTTGCCGTCGTAACATTATTTTCTTTTCGTTTTTTACAACTTACTATCGCACATCGAATGCAGGCGCGCTAGGGAGAAGAGTAACACGCGGCGGTGAGGAAAAGTAGCAACGTAAAAGCGTTGCAAATTTATCGAAATGAACTTTTAATGAAGCGGCGAAGAAGATTTCCTATCCCACGCGGACGGGGGGGAAGGTACCCATAGATTCGCCAAAGATTTACCTCAATTTTTCTATATCACAGTTCGCCGCCTCGTGATTGCGCATTGCAATGAACATTAGAATTCGCGAACAGCAAAACGCTTAACAGATATACGCACATGTAGCGCAATGGAAATGGAAAGCGCTCTGTTTAGGATAAATGGCCACGACGACCAACCCAAGTCAGCCCTATTTGCATTGCTTTTGAAAATGAAATTTCTCCGGGAAGTATTTATCAATCTCTGTTCGACAGACTTGGGCTTGACCAAACCCATCGCTTCCCGTGGCGAGTAATTAATTAAGTTGTACTGAGCTCGTTTCCGTAGGATGCAACACGTGATTTATGCCGCACGTCTATCCTTTCCCGCTTGAAACAATGTCAGCGATCGTGTTGCATGTAACCCCGATGCAACGCTAGCCTAACGACGATAGTGAACAGTTACTGGTCCGACATACATCACCGTTGACATATCCTTCGTGTCTCCCCCAAAGACGCAGCCTTTGTCATACTCTCCCGGTATACACTTTCTCCCACGACGGCTCACAATTTTTCGGCTGGCGGAACGGAACCACGCGCTCGTGCAATCTCCGGAACTGATGGTTTGACATCAATCAGAAACTCAAACAAACAGCTCCCCGCCGATCGAGAAGAAAGTGACAAACAACCGTTTAGCATGGAGACAGGCGCACGGTGGCGTTGGAAATCGCGAAAACATCACCGAAAACGACCAACCGACCGACCGCCGATGTACTTCCGACCAGGAAACGATCAACACCGCCATCAGTGGGAAAGCGACATTCTCGCAGACACATCCCAAGGAAATTGAATCACACATTTGCGTCTAGCGCCTCACTCGCCGATATTACTCACTCGTTCCCACGTACCCAAAGGTCATCGTGAGAAATGTCGCTGAAATTTGCCGATGACAAATCTCCGTGGCGATGAATTTGTAACGATTATTCATCCAAATGGACGATGGTCTTGGTCTTCTTTATGTTTGCAATTTTATCGATGCTAGTACACGATTGCCAGCCAGCAAACAGAAATCGCTAGTTTAACCTTGGTAATCCATTACCCTTTTCATGGTGTCTGATTAAACGGAGTGAAAAGCAAGAGTTCAGACAACAATGGAATCATCTGCTTCGAACGATGTCTGCAGCGCCATGTTTGCATTAGACCATCTTCATTTCCTTCCAGTCCAGACGGCGACAGCAGCGCTCCTCACCCAAGTGATTATACAGAACAGACCCTCAATTTCATATTGTGTATAGCCTCACACAAAAGCTTTCCAGTCGATGAAAACGGAAGAACTTGAACTCTGTGCGTCTCTAGATTGTTGCACTATGACTCAAGTTTACTACAATAACATTCAGTTTTTTTTTTTAAATCAGTTTTAACTTGGACAACTTTTACAACTCAAAAAACCATTGCCTCAAAGTCTCCAACACGGCGGCGACAGACATGCTCGGTAATACCGCCCACGATAGGTGGCGCACTTCATCTGCCCGTCATTGTGAAACAAAATGAACGAGTGTATGTTGGCGGATGCAGCGTGAACGAACGAAACATTGATTCTTCAGACGCTCTGAAGAACCAAAACCACCCACAGCCGTTCAATCCGGAGAATCTGGTTCGGTCGTCTTCGGAAGTTCAACAACCTCATTGCCTTCCCATCTTTCACCTGCGAGAAGATTTCGTAGCGTCATTTGAATGGAATAGCTTCTGGCAATTCTTGATTTCTCATTAGTTTTACAGGTTCTGTCAAAAACTATTTAGCAATTATCTGCTCCAGTTCGCACTAAACGTTACCCTACCGATCAGACCCCACCGTTGCAAGAAAGCATTACCTAACGCCTTCCTTCCAGAGGCAACCTACCGTCGAACAAGCGGCCGGAGACTCGCAGAGACGAGTGAAACAATAATAGAAGACGTTCCGGCCGCCCTCTGTCTGTTTCCAACTGTGTCGCCGCGTACGCCCTTTCGAGCGGCATTGCAAAAACTTCACTTTCATTCTGACCTCACCGGAAGTCCCGTTAGTTGGCCCGGAAAGTCAGTCAGTCTGCGCGCAATTACGCACCGCTGCCCTGAACCTTCTTCGGCAGAGGCGGTACGTGATTGTAGAGGTGAATGCATGCGCGCGCGCGAGGGAGAGAATAGTTTGCGCTGTACGGTTTTCAATTCCTCCTACGTACGGGCGCGCCAGCAAAAGCAAAAGACGAGATCAATCCAGCAGCTCCCCCAAATCCAAGCTTTTTCATCTTCTCTTCATCGTCAAGGGGTAAAAGTATAGGTAGGGTAGCAAAGAAAATGGGTTTCTAATAGTTCGTTAGCTAGTAGCAGTCGAGGGAACAAACACAGGTTTTCATCTTCCAATTAAGTGTGTTCTTAAACTCAGCATATCCTATAATCGATAATATTATAAATCTTTGCTGAAAAAATATGCTTTTGAAAGTTTTCCTCATAAGTACGTCCATATTAACTTGTACGATGGTAAGTTCACCCAAACGACGTGCTTAGTTCCCGTTAAAATAACATTCCCATTGTTCCCACTTCATTTAAGTCTGCCAATTTTATTATCTTCTACCGGAAAAGTGAAATCTTCTCTTCCTTCTTTAACAACTAATCGAAATTGAAATATCAAAGGGCGGAAAGAGCATCATCTTCAAAACCCGCCAACCTCGTCCAATAAAGCACACACTTGGAAAAATAATTTCACGGCCGTACTTCGGGCACTGACTGCAGTGTGAGACGAACGGTAAATAATAAAAGGGAATCGTGACCTAGAAACACGCAAAAACCAATCTGCGACTAATCCAGGCAAAGCCGCCACCGCCTTTGCGGAGGTTTTCAATGAACATTGTTCCATTTCATCGGTACGGGGACGTTCCTATTATTCTCGTATGACGAGTGCTCATCTTCATCCGATACTGACCGGCGGTAGCAAATGATTTATGGACTCGGTGTCTCATCGTAGTAAGTCATGAGTCGAGCAGTCATGAACAACTTTCACGGTGATTGTATTAAACTAACTCTACCAGACACGTATTACGATTGAATGATGGCTTAACTGAATATAGAATACATAAATTAGGAAATCTTAATAATAGTATCATGAGCATACAAGGCGCACCATTTTAGTTGAAATTTCGCATAGATTTTTGCAAGCCCTCAAACTTTGTACTTCTTCTATTCACCGCAGCACCAAAGTACCATGATTATGCAAAAGGATTTGACTTACCACAACAGTTGTCATGGTCATAACAACTGTTATCTACAACACATCGCCTATCTAACAAGCAAAAACCTGGCCACAATTGCTATCTCGACCGAAATCCAACCTTTTCAGCACACGTCTCAAGAACCTTGGTTCCTTGGATTGCCTTATTGCCTTGAGCTGCGCAACAGCAGAACAGCATGAAAAAACCGAACCCTTCCAAGGAGAAACAGTTATGCTACTCCAGACAAAATGGGGGCAAGGTTTTTTTATTCACCAACCTCCCATCGGTCGAGGTTTTGCTCATATTGAAGATTCAAGAATCGAAACGAGCCTTTGATGCCGTCGTAAAAAAGCGTACCTGGGTGGTTAGCGAACCCAACGGAAAAACGACGGCCAGAATAAATGAGGTGTTGAATAGAGTATCACCCACTTTTTTCCAGTTTGCCCCTTCCATATTGAATTGATTTCCAATTCCGCGCGTATCCCCGCCGCTGCTTCCCATCGTGATTTTTGGGTTGTATGCTCCCTGTTGCGCAATCAAAATAATCATCAAACATTTAGGGGAAGAAACAAAACGGAGAAAAAAACAAAAGCAAAAGATACCCATCTCGCGGGGAAGCCGCCACCGGTGTGGCGAGTGCTAACGAACGGTTAAATTTTAATTTCGAATGCAAACCAGCGCGCGCGCAAAAACCTTTTCCATCCACATCAGAAACAGCAGCCGCAGCAGCGCGTTGCTCGCTCGTAAAACAAAATGTTGCAACGAAGAACACACAAACTTCGCCAACGGTTATAGACCAGCCATTTGTTTTGGCTTGGAAGCAAACAAAACTGAACCGATGTGTTCATGTGATATTCCCATGATTGAGGTTTTCTTTGCCAACGATCAAAAACCCTACGCCGAATTACCGTACGGTAGGGGGGAAAAAGAAGCGCTGAACGCAAGCGTAGATTCAACAAAATGTAAAACAAAAAACAAAACTACAACAACACACATCCCACAAGTTTCTTCTCATGGCCGGTAATGGCAAGCTCGGTTTAATTAAATACCATGGGATTGGGTTTTATCTTCGTTATGTTTCTATACCCAGCCGAGAATGAGTGCGAATCTACGTGCCCGCAGTGCTCGCCACTTGCGGGATGCAAATTCCCAATTCCGTCGAGTGCTATGTGGTACGTGATCGTGAAATGGTTCGTTTAATTCGCTTTTAGCGCGCTATTAGAGAGGCTCGTTTTAACGGGCTCGAAACGAGCCGATGTTCCCATGCGATTACGATTGCATCGATGCTCGATGGAACGGCCCATCAATAAGGATGGTGAAATGCTAACTATCAGCCCTACGGCTCGATCGCTTTGTTCAGCACGATCGAAACAAACTTTTGTGTCGTGAAATACATTTTATTGTATAGCTACCACAAACCACAAAACAAACATCGACGAGAGCAAAACGAGCAGACTTCCTCCCAAACCAATCATAAACATACATCGATTTTTCATTCCACTCGCTGGAGGAACATGTGAGCTTTCACCTTCTATAAAACCTTCTTCCGTTAGCATGGACAAACCGAGCGGTTAATGGCTCGAACAGGATTTAAACAAAGTAACAGCCCTTTAACAATCGTTTTTCAAATGACGTTAATTGTAGTTCTTGTGCTCTGGTTCCACGTGACTTGCGGTGCAAGAGAAGGTAAACGTGACGGTAATAGCACTGAATCTTCCGGTATAGACCAACATAAGTATCAATCTCTGATAGCACCTAGCAATCAAGATAGCTTCCACCGTTTGCTCCATCGCTTGTGCCTGTGAGAAGCATGTGCAGAGATCCGGCCACAAATGTTTGCTCTATGCTGGTGTTTGTACGGTGGTGACCTCCTTTCCACGATCGAATGCCCATGCTCATGCTCATCAAAACGTATCCACAAACTGACTGGTTTGTTTGTTTTGATCTATTCCTGTCGGAAGCAGTTTCATTTTATTCTACGATGGAAAAATCGAATACGTCGTGTTATTATTGTTAAATGTACTAAATAGTAGCATATCATACAGCACACAACACACTGCAACAGAGACAAAACATGCAAACATATAACTGTACAGGTTGCTCTGTTAAATCATTTTTATCAACAGCCAACATGAGTGCGTTGCACGAGAAACCCCTATTTAAATTTAGAGCAACATTCTTCCGTATGGATTCAGCCCAAAAATGGGCCGTTTGTCATAATTAAAACATCATTTGCGCTTGCCGCCGTCGGGTCGGTTTCGACATGACGAGTAGCCTATTTTTTATTGCCAAAACATGAAAAATGATCCAAATCGGCACAGGTGGAGCGCCTGCAGTGCAAAAACGTTCATTTCTTTCCAATTTCAAGCGTAATCCGTTGCTCATTTTATGGCTTTGATGAGAAATTTCAATCAATCATAGACCAACCTTAATGAAGCATGCCGAGCGAGTGCCGCCAGCTGGATATCCATATGCGATCGATATAATTTATCATGCGTTTACGTCTCGCCGATGGTGCTGGTACCAATACTCACGCGAAGCGCTAACTATTCCACACGAAATATAGTCGAGTTTCGTAGACTGCAACTATTCCTCAAACTTAAATTCTTCGGGCAAAAATTACCTTCCAAAGCGACCGAAAGTTTGCATATTACCTACTGCAGCTCATTCAAACCATCCTCGACATTGTGATGAGGACCACTTACCTAAAAATGTAAAGAAAAGAAAATTGCATTAATAACCCAATTTCAATAAAGCAAATTATCATGAAACCCTGAAATGAGGCAACATTTATATGTTGAATATTCATCGCTCATCAGTACATTTGCGAACCCTTAAGTGCTGCAGTTACTGTTGTACATTTTAGCAAATTTGAGACTAGGCCGTTACACAAAAAAATGGATTCCCCTTGAAATATGAAATTATATCGTCCATTCATATTGATCTACTTCAAGGACAACTTCAAACATGGCAACACAACAGCATTGCACAAACATTGACTGTTAAAAAAGATGTCTTGAGTACAAAAAAGCATTATGCGCGATTCGCTCATCGTACTGCTGCTCAAGTTTTCTCCTCCCATGGGGCACGAAAATGGCAAAACGGCGAAAGCCATCATTAAGGCATGCCCGAAAGGCGTGAAAGTGATGCCAATTGATGTGCAGAAGACGAAGACGTCGATGTCTTCACTGCGCACCTCCAAATGACAGGCAGAACATGCTTGTTTGTAAAAGCGACAAAACCAGTCCACCTGCCTTTTTACCACCGATCCACGATCCACGATCTTCGTCGTCAAACAAACGCTCCATAAACGATCCGCCACAGTTACACACAGCCAGATAACGAACTGAAGTCAAGTCTCCTGCAAACCAGGACTAGGGCACCGTCGTGAAGTAACCGGAACCGAGCGTTTAACCGAAAGTGGACACAAGCGGAGACAACATTCGCGCACACTGATGCGTAACGAAAAGAAAACCTCGCCCCTAGAGCCAATAGTGGCTACGTTTGCTGCTTACCAACCAATGCCAATTTATCATTCTTTCCGATGCACCATTTTAACTGCACCTCAAATCAATCTACAATTTCTTTTAAACATCATCACGCAGCATGGTGTTTCTTGAAAGAAATTAATCAACTGAAACGCTCAACTGGAAAGGTAGTGTAATATATGCTTTCTCGATCCACGAGAGATTATGTTCCACTTCCCTTTCATTCGAACACACGAACACAAACGCAGACCAACACATCCGGAAGCTGATAGAAGTCGCAATCGCTCGCCCGTCATACCATATATGAGGAGCACGTACTTCTTCTACAGTGCGCGGCTAAAACAAATAGCAACTAGACACACGAGCAACGCGCATCAATAGAGTCGTAAAATAACATTTGTCCATTTGGCCTAGACACCATTAGCAGCCAGCGACCGACCACCGGTTTCCCTTATGCGAGAAATTGCCCAGATAGCGAGGAATTTAATTGAACAATACAATCAAACGAGAGTAAACAGTCGATTTACATTCCATTGCTTCTTAACTTTGCCATACCACACCCCGGCAACGAGAAACCGAGTACTTGTTAACATTGCTGCTTGCGTGTTTTGGACATGATTTTTTTCATTTTCGTTAGAGAAAAGAAAATGTAGAGATTTTAACCGAATCGAACCGAACTATCGCGTTTGATTACATAGTTTACGCCGTGTTCGATTTGTTACAAAAAGGCTCTTATTCGCAAAAAGGCTTTTAAGACCAGTATTTTATTTTGTCCTAAAATGGTAATGACCAGCATTGAATTCCCCAACCGACGCAGCAACACGACCTGTTGTGCTATCATAATCGATGGCCGCATTTGATATGATTTGAATAGTCCAACATAAACCGTTTTACTACCGTTCATCCAACCAACAGAACCAAAAGTGAAACCCATCTGCAGCTCAGTAGTTTGAACGGTAGCTAAGACTTATGATGAGCATTTGTGAAGACAACTCATAAAAGTATCTTTTCAGTTTGTGAAAGACAAAAGAGCAATCTGTTCATCAGATACGCCGGGAAACGATGGAGAATGTTTTTATGATAGTTACGATAATTTTATGATTTCCAACCTCTCTTTTCCAAGCATTCCAAAGCAAAGTATTTTGACAAAGTAAAAGGAGATGCCATTACGTGGAAAAGATTGGTATATTTAGGGCATCTCCAAATCGCTTGCGTACGCTTTTCTGTACAACTTACATTGCCAAACGTTGTGATTTCCCCGTGGACTGTCCTCCAGGATTTTGATGTCAAAGTCGTACGCGGCAAGATCCTTGCGAAGATTTAGCGCCTTGTCCGACGTTAAGGCACAGGCTGGCAGCAGGAACAAACTATCAAACTCGTAGATGTCGCGTATCTTGGGATTAACGCTGGCCGTGCTCACACCATAGCCACCGTTGCTGCTACTATAGTACAGACTGCCTCCGTTCGTAATAATCGAGCATCCACTTCCCGTGCCGGTCCACGAGGCAGCACCCGTAGGACGATTCACCTGTCCACCACCACCGAACCCTCCTACCCCTGTGGCACTCCCATTGCACACTAAACTGCCACCATTTTGAGGATTCCACTGATTTTGCTGTTGATAGGATGGCTGGTTCTTGCCGATATCTTGCTGATCTCCACCGGAGGACAGCTGATTACGACTTCGGATGATACGATTATTGTTGGACGAGGTTGTGGTCACCAAAGGAGCCGAGCTGATAGAACTGGCACTGGTTGCTCCGTTCTGAAGACTGTGCAACTGATGATGTTGTTTATGATGCTGATGCTGAAGATGGTGGTGATGGTGATGATGATGATGGTGATGAGGAGCGCTCGGGTGGCTTGAAACACTTGGCCGTTTCACTGATATCATAGCTCCGGCAGTCCGGGGGGCGACGCCTCGTACGTTTTATTAATCACCGTGACACTGACGTAGCCTCTATATGCCACCGAGGCGTGGCATAAACTGATTCTTCCAGCTAATATTCTCCTCCGAATTGGAGATACTTCGACAACAAAGCGACAATTCTGGCGATGCAATCCGTACCACAAACGAGAGTTGCACCACACGTTAACACTATATCACCATCACAGACGCAGGAAGTTCTGTTTGCACAGCTGAAATCTCAAACGGTTTTCCTTATCACAGACGTTAAACTATCATCACCCGCTCCACGGGTACGGTTTTCATCGCAAAGAAAGCAGTTTCATGATCACTCCGCTTTTAACTTCTTTAACTATCGATCATTTTCATCTGTTGAAATACACGGGAATAAAGCGTTGTTAAACAAATGGCTCCAATAAAACCAAATCGTTCTTCCTTTTCTTCGTTTGCCACACGAAACAAACGCCACACGAATTCGTCGTAATGATTACAATAGTTAACTGAAATGTGTTTGAGAATATCCGCATGATGCTCCAAATTTTACTGGACAGCAATAATTGAAGCTTGAGGTGGGCAGAACACGCAACATCTACACGACGGTCGACTTCGGGTATCGGCTTCTTTAGCTTTAATTTCAAACATGCCATTGAGCCACATCGTGGCACCATTGCGTGCCACATTTTTTGGGTGGTCAAAACACCTCATTCAAATACGACCTCAAATACGACCGCGAATGAACCGGGTTTTTGGATAATTTATGGCTAATGAGTGTCGGCAGAGATCCCAAGCCAAGACAAAAAAAACGCCACTCCAGAGTCGGTGTCAGATTCTCAGTTGCGTGATATTAAAACACCGACGAACCAAAGGAGAAAAAGTAAACCGAAGAATTGAACAAAAAACAACATATTTAAACACTGTCACTCACACTAGTGACTTGGCAACCATGGAGCTGCTTGTTTTCGGAAAATATATGTCATATTTTAACTAGCAGGTGTAGTTTAGTGTTGCTCTGTGCTCTACTTTTCCCGCATGTTTTAACGTCGATTTTGTGCTCCAGTATCAATTGATAATTTTCACTTTCTTCTCCAGTGCTGTTAACCAAGCGTATCGAAAGATCGAGGTGTACATATACACGTACAAAAACAAAAAGAAAGGGTCATAAAAATTACTTATATAAAAGTATAAATTTATGTATGTTACCTTCGTATGCATGCTTCGTATAAAATTATGTATGTTACCAAATTATGCAATCATGTTATTCACATTTGCTAGGTATATAATCATTTGCCATAACTTCACCATTTTATCACAACAATAACAAAATAAATAATATGTTATACATATTTCATGTCATTTTCAGCATTCCTGTTAACCTTCAGCAAATGGAAGTAAATCAGCAAAATGCACAACCATGGCACGTGCCTACCGATTTCACAACGTCATTTTTTTTTGCGTGACGTCAAAAATTTTCGACAACTTCTTGCGGGAGCGATGACCGATCTACACAAAAAAAAACATCAGTGCTGCTGCAGTCGAAACCAATCTTTTTAATGATCTATCGGGAGGTTCGATCGATCTTCAGACGCCACAGCACACGATTGCGAATTCAAGATACACCTGAGGCACGCAGACACCGAGAGTGAGAGTGGCTCAATCCAAATCAATAAGAAAGCAGATCAATGATGTATCGAGACGACAGGAAAACATGATTGTCCAAATAATGCCGAAGCGAGGCAGCAACAGCAAAAAAAAACGCTCAATAAAACCATATGAGAATGTTCACATCATCCGATCTTCCGAATGAGAAATTCAGGCAAAAAAAACATATGGTATGAATTTCTATTAAACATCGACTCGGGCTCTGCAAAAAAAATACTAATAAACAAACTGATCATACTTCGCTAACGGAATCCGCTTCGGAAAGTAGATCATATCAATCGAATGGTACCGTTGAAAGCAGGAACGGTTCAGAATGAGGCGGTACCCGAAAAAACGCAAACATCTTTACTTTAAAGGAAATTTTTGGCTGCTCGCAAATCTCCTCGGATGTATGCGTAACGTAACATACGTGCGTAACAGTTATACCCTATCAATATCTCTCAGCGGATGGCTTCATAAATGAATCGTTCGACTTCCGTTTACCATTCTAAAAGCACCCATCTGTTCGCGTACTTTCTAGCCACGCACGTAAAGTAGGATAAGCACACTTCGTTTCGGCTTGATCTGGTTTCAATTTCGGTGTGCTTCCATCATTCATCCAAACCAGGAAGATTTTTTATTCTACATGTACCTCCGTTCGTTTACAGTTACTGTTGTGCTCTACATAAAAAGAAGCGTCTTCATTTCTTTTGCCCGTTCCCATATCCGTTTGCGTCGCTTTGTGCGCAATTTACCTACAGTCAGAACCCGACGCGACTACCAAACATTCGAGCTTTCACTTTCATCGTCCAGAAACGAAACGGAACAAGAGAAAAAGATCAACACCACCACAAAAAGGTAATCAATTTTTCCGACAACACTTGACTTCCGCCAGGGTTGCCCTGGCGTTACAAAAAAAAATAAAATAATAAAAAGACACCAACTACATTACCACTTTCTAGGCACCAGCCCAACCTAGGCGAAAGCGTACCAGACCACACCCGCCGAGCTACCGCAAGGTTGTCGCTCATTTTCATCGGGTCACCGCAGGATTCGGCACGCTATTTTACGGTGGCAAAAACCGCAACGACCCCACCGTACGGGCACCACCCAAGGGCTAGGTGCTCGCGGGTCACGACGAATGCTTCGACCGCTCCAGTGAAGTTGTGAAAAATTAATTTTCTCTAGACGGGGAGTGGGGAACGGGGGGGAGGGGGGGGGACATTACAACAACTGCAGTATGTTACTTAACGCCCGGGCAACTAATTCATGCCACTTGCCACCGGGTAAGTATGGAAAGTTGACCACTTGGTGCCAATGTGTCCGGCAGCGGTGGTGACACTAGGCGTCACCGGTTTCTTTCATTCTTACCCTCTTGAGGCACACGATGAAGTTTGCGCACGATTGCGCTTTACAAAAGGAAATCGGTCGGTCGGTCAGTCGGTGGTGTTAATATACTCCCATACCCTGCTCTAATGGTTAGCTAGATTAAGCTTTGTGTAGCCGATTGTTACCGTTGCACGGAGCGATGTGTACCCACCAAGAAGAATGGACACTTTTTGTCGCGTTTGTTTTGCACAGGAAATCTCGGAACTTCCATTGTGGTAGATCGATTCGTTCCGAAGGAAAACGTAGCTCACCAGCCGCCTCCAACCACGGCAATTGTTAATGTTGCGCACTACTGACCAGTGCTGCATCGCACCCCGTAGACAACATCATCGGATATTTGAAAAAAAAAAACCTAAACCGCACGTAACATCCAACCCCGACCAAAGCGCTAGAAGCTGTGTCCCCGGCTCGGAGCAGCTACTGCAAAACACCGATAGAGACGTTGAAAGTGATTCAAGCTCATAATAAATATTAAGTGAACGGTGTGTGCGAGCGAGTGCGCCTTCCCCCCGGGGGCCAACGTGAGCAGGAGCCCTACGAAGGCGCACAACTAACAGAAGTCATGTGGTGGTCTGCCGGTTCAGTGGAAGAAAAAAGGCTCCCGGAGTGCACACAATCCAGATAAACGGCCACGCCATTCTTTCGCACAGCAGATAGTGGATCTACTTGCACTCGAGGAGCAAGCCTAAAAGCCGGTAATTACCGTCTATTACGGCTCAATTGTCTAATGGAAAATTGGTTTAATGAGTATTTACATATCGTACAACGCTTGGCGCGTTGCTCTTCGGCAGTGTTCCCGATAGTTTTACCACCTGTTGAAATAGTTCACCTATTCACTATTCACCGCTACCGCACAAAGCCCACACACTGGATGCGGATGCGGATTAGATGTAGTTTCGCGAGAAGGTGCTTTATCATCTCACCCCGGTAGGCTAATCCCACAATCGCTCGATCAACAACAATATGAATCTCAAGCACGGTTGCGGTCAACATGTGCAATGTTCAATTTGAAATCAACAACAATATTTCCATCTCACGCTCGTCTCATCGACATCACGTGCATCTTTTAACCACAAAATCGATTGGTCTCTTGCCGATGTACGCTCGTCTCCGGCTTGGACGCACAACCCCCATTGCGCGATACCTGCTGTTACCGCGGGGGATTTACGTATCATTTGTGTTTCACTTTTGATTGATATGTATCGATATGCATATGGAGGTCTGGTGCACTTTCACTTTTCTAAAGCATCATGCCTTACACCGCATCCGACTCTGGCCACACGCTCATGGTCTCCTCTCCCTCCCCCTCTCGGATCACCGGGGGGACAATTGGAATCGAGGCACGGAAAGGTTGCCCTCTATAAATCTAGAAAACCGACACCACCGCCAGTGCCACAAATGGAGTCTTCTGCAGATATCCCACACGCCAGCGGTACAAACTGCAATCATTGCCGGGGTGCCCAACGTGGAAGCTTACACCCCAATCCTAAACCGCAATTATTGTCTTCATGATCTCGGTCCGCGGGCAGGTACTACAATTATGTTCATATTTTTCCCGATGCCTCACCGTAGTATCGCACGGCGACTATGCTTTATTTACACTACTTAGCACCCCGCTCGATTGGTTGGTTTTCTGGCCTTTTGCCGTCTACCGAAATGTGCAATTTTCCTCAACCAATCACCAACCACGGTGGCGGTGGCGTCCGGAAAGCGAAAATGGTAACAAAAACTACCCCCAGAGCAAGTAAGCCAATTTTATGGCAATCGTGCAATGGAGAACACAACACAATAGGAAGTGGAGCCTTTTCGGAAGCCCTGCCTTTGGGGAAGCTTGCGCCTGCCTGCCTGCCTGGCTTGCTGATAAACGATTACACACCACACCAGCCTCAATTTACACTCTCGATCGCGCTCAATCATGTCGCTGGTGCAGATCGCCAAGACGAGCGCACGGCTATGGTAATACTTTTCTCACGATTCGGTAATTTATTGGTTTTTCTGAACCAATTTAAGGTAGCGTGGCAGCGTTCGTTCGGAACAACTGAGCCCAACAAAGAGTGCGGGTCGTGCACTTCATCGTCAATTGACTTTGTTAGATTGATTAAAATTGCTACAATCTTACTTTCAGTCCATCATGCACTTTCGATTCTATCTGCCACGTTGGACATAATCTTCCTTAGACAGACTCTATCATGCACGTAGCATGCTTATCAAAATGGAAGGGAAAACAACAATTTAGATGCTATTTAGGTAGTTTTATACTATGGTTGTTATCAGTCTGAATGCTTCCGGGCATTAGCTATGTACAGGTTGCCTGATCGGCGACAAGTACTATTACCTAAAATATAAAAACCTCTTAGACTAATGAAATATGCTCATGCGTTACAATGGCAATGCATATGCAACAACGTTAACGAAATGAATTTCTTTAAAGTATTGCTGATTCCAAAAACCATCTTCACACCAGAGCTCTACGATACGAAACGCAATAAAGCACGATTTTGTATCCACGACCGCAGCAAATCCATTCCCGTTTGTATAGCCGGTGCTCGTGTGCTCGTGTATAAACAAACAAACAGCCACCAACACACACCACACCACCGTGCAATGAGAAGCGAGCGATACGACGTCGGTGCGATAATGTAAAACGGTTTAAATAGAGCAAGTCAGTCACAATTAGATGTGGTCATCATCATCCGCATCATGTCGTCTTGTGGTGTTTTTCATTGTTGTCTCCATTACTTGGTCGCAAGACCGTCTGAATGGTACAGTGTTCAAGTGCCAGTGCCTGTCTTCGATCGAACACAGAGTCGGAATCGTTTGCCGGTTCGATGAATAGCACTCGTTTAGCTCGCTGCGTATCAAGCACGGATGGATCAGTTTTCCATGAACGAATGAAAGAAAGAAGAAAAAACACACACACACATGAAGTGCCAGGCGCGAGTTTCACTGCAGGCGAAGCGCGTCAAAATGTTCATTTAATTAATACTCCGTTAAAAACGGGTGGCTGTTTTTTACGCCTCGTTTCTTCGCGAGGGTGTGATATGATTGGATCACACGAGATTGGTATGAAATCAAAGATCGCCGAACCGCCCGCATCATGCTCCACATATGGGAACGACGAGTCAAACGATCAGGGATCGTTTAAAGCTGCGTTAACCGCCGTGGAAACGGGCGCAAGTCAGCCGAGGAAAACCTATCATCACCCTACGGTGACCTGTATCGGAAGGGGAAAATATGTTTCAACTTTCGCCCGGTTCCAGTTTCGCTTTGTAGCACCACGTACACGCATTACCGCGATAACCAATAGGAACCGCTTGCAATCCGATAGAAACAACAATCAAAATAAATTGAAACCCCCGCGCTATGTCACGCGACAGAGGAATTGACAGCTCGAAACGTTTCGGTTAGATCCATCGGTCGGAGGCGGTTTCGATGGATCGATTTTCAATTTCGTCAATTAGAGCAACGACCCGGTTCCTTTTCTGCACTACTCCTGGTAGTGCATAAAACTGAACAGTTCCATAAAACTGAACAGTACACACGGTTAATTGTCAATTGATAGTTGCAAGAATGTTAGCTCTATTTATCTGCAACAGGGAAACATCACACCGGCCAGTTCTCGCCACTAGAGTGCCTCACAAACTGATGTCAATATCGTGATCCAATTAGGTTCCCGAAAATAACCATACACGTACCCACCGGCACCGGTTCCACCCAACTAAATACACCCAACGGCTACCGAATTGGCAAATCCTCCAGAGACTTTGGCGTGCACTCACGGCCGCCAACCATAAGCTATGGCTCGACGGGTTCCCGACGGGTGCTACGGGCCAGAGCCGATAATCCTTACATAATCCTTGTGGATCATTTTTGTGCCTCGCTGACCTTAGGAAAACTCAACCTGCAAACCGTGTTCGCTTCGGACAACACTTACTACGGCCACTCGGGAGTATTTTGCGACCTTTCGAGGGCAGGGTCTTCCTTGAGCTTAGCAAGAAGCTGAAGCGAGGTTTGACGCTGTACCATCCTTCTGGCCGGGGTATGGTTGGTGTGCCCCGATTAGACCTCGGGTCATTTGTCACAACGCAGTGACACACCATCCACAGTCACGGGAGGTTAGTCTATGAATACTTCGAAACCAGTTACTTAACATTCACTTTACCTTGCACCAACTCTCGATCTTGGTAGGCTCCTCTGAGCTGCTGCCTACAGTACATTTTCAATTACCGTTAGTCCAAGAATCGATCAAGCAAATGGCAAGCTTTTCGTCACAAGAAGTAACGAAAGCTCCCATCATATATCTAATGCCGCTTTCGATCAATACAACAACTACAATAACAGCCACCACACCACAACGGTGATCCAATCAGAATCTAATCAATGAATTCAATTTTCTGCCCCACTCTCTCGGCGATCAAATTCGATTACAATGAGCATTGAACACGAAGTTGTACGTATTGCTAACCGAGTTGCTAGCTGCTCTGGTGCAACTGTTACGTAAGGCAACGGATACTCTGCGATCTGCGAAGGAGTATCTTAGCGAAGCATGAAAACATTAACACGTTTATTAGCGGAATCTGTGTTCGGTACTGTGACAGAGATAGTTTTGATTAGAATAATTCGTTTTAAAATACCTCTGATGGTATTATAATTCGTAAAGTTCATCGTCCCACGATCGCTAGACTCATGTGTACGCTATGTGTAATTCAATTACACCATAGCCACATTTATGTTCGTAACAGAATCGTCCAGCGGATTGTACTTTGTTCAATTCGCAGATCGCAAATAATCAAGCGCCTTGTGGTGGACAGTTGGTCAATGATCTTGGTTCTTCGTACTTCGGATGAAACAAAAGTCTCGTAGCACGGACACGGACACTGTCCGCTACATTTTTCACAGCTTAATTTAATCCTTCAAGGCGCATAGTTCTTGGATGTAATACAATCCTCAACCGCATAACCTTGAGAGCTTGTGTGGAAACGATACGGTTAACAAGCATGTAACGTTCGGCCAAAGAAGCACCACAAAACCAACCTACAGGCTGGCTAGAAGCAAAAAAAAAAAACTTGCAATCCATTCGAAATTCCTTTACTTTATATCAACAAACCATTTGTTCTTGCGTGCTGGTGTAAAAATTCGACGTAGGTTTTTCGTTCACTAAACAAAACACACACAAAACGCGATGGCATCTGAAGAGCAGAAAAAAAGAATCCCGTCTTCGTTTGCATATGTTTCCACCGTAACACATCGAACAGAATATGAAAAACTAATTTTCAATTATCATCCAAAACTTCCGCGGTCTAATGACACCCTATCCATCTTCCCCATTTTTCATTTCACTCTTCTTTGGGCGGAGGAGGTTTTTTTATCTACCAAAATTCCACTATTCTCCACTGACAAATTACCAGCAAATGAAAACGTGCTGAGCGAGAGCGCGAAACAACGACCAAAAAAACATACTTCCAGAGAAAATAAAACCGACGACGCTACGCCATATCTGACAAATGTGTCCCCGTTTCTAATTCGTCCCACCCGAACTAGTCCGGAAAAGGATAATTATGGATAATTACACATATCATTTGCTATCTGGTCAACAATGACAAAACCAGCGCACCTTGGCAATTCAACAGGGCAGGGGACACTGCGCACTTGTTTTGTCCCATTTTGTCACCAACGACTCCAAAAGCGAAGGTTTTCTTCAGGCTTCCTAGATGTCATAAAAAGTTGGGAGGCTGATTCAAATTTCTAATACCATGCATCCTACAACTTATAAAGCCCTCTACTTTTTTGTTTGCCTGATCAATTACCTGTCATGTAATAAAGCTGGCACTGTACCAAAACGCAAATTAATTTCCCTCTAATTTCGCTAAGTGAAAGAACTTCAAATAAAAAAAACAGAAAAATCCAACTAGCAACAAAACCAATTGGTTAACTGATCCGTATCACAATATGACAAGTACCTTCTAACAAGTTCCATTTCTTTTATTCAACCAGACGAATTATATGGTATTGATAATCAAAGCGTCACTAAACCCTTTATAGTTAAAATTATCGTTGTTAGGCATTCTGAAGAAATAGTTAATTGGAAGCAAAGATAATGATTGGTAGACATCACAAACCTACAGACCTACCTAAAACCTTTTATAGCGTGAGATACTAACGCACTTACACGAACGGTTCTTCAACTGCTCCTTTCACGTCCTAAGTACATTAGATGTAAAAGCACTGATAACCAAAAACGTAACAAATTCTACCTTTCGAAGTCGCCTATCATCACCGCACGGCAATCAAATGAAACACTTTATAAAAGGCACAAAATTCGGTCCAAATTTGGGGTCATCTCGATCTCGGTTGCGTAGAAATGTAACCCGGTGCTGCTTTCTTACGCGGGTACAACAACCTGTCGTCAGCCGACGCCGTCCCACGAGCGAGCAGCTATCGGTCAATCATTTGCATACGCCGGCCGTTCGGAATACGAGGTCACACCGTCCGCCCTGACCACTCGGGGTCGGTATGCGAATGACCTACTACTTTCCTTCGGTCCACCATTGGCCCGATGTGTCTGTGTTGCGAACAGCCGCCCAATCTAACGACCTTTTTTCCCTCCTTGCCAACCGCGCTTATCGAAAGAAACTTAGCCGCGCCTCGTGGCGACACGCACATTTCCGTTCAACGATACACGATTTATCGACCGCGCATGTTTGTCGTCGACGTCGGCGTTGTTGTCGGCCAAAGTTCCCCCAAAAGAACTTGGACGCTTTGGTGCCAGGCGCGGGAGGATGTTTCCGACCACCCTCCCCAAAAAAAGAATAAATTCCTGCTGGGCGCGACGCGACGACAGCCATTACTTTTAATGGTCTCTAGCGACCTGGTCGCCGGGGTCTGCGTTTCTCGGATTGCTCGGTGAAGAATCGATCGTAACCGATTTGATTATTCGGCTTAATTCCTACAATTGTGATGTGGTCTTCACCTACTGTTTCCATCATACACCTTTCTCTGTATGGCAGCCCAGACACACCGACGTTTGTTCAGCTAATCTTCACACGGCAAAAACCGATTGTAAGTAATCGGTTGCACGTTACATTAAACGACGTGGACATAAGACCACGCCTGCTTTCTATCAACTGCCACTTTACCTGCGGAAGACGTCGGGTGTAAATAATCGATTATGTACGATCCGCCAAAGAAAGCTTGTTTCCGAGCGATTACCAGCGTGAGCGCTCTTTCAGACAACCTATGAATGCATGAAAGAAGCACTAAACGAAGTGAAAAGTAATGCTACTCAAGGCTGAAAAGTTCACTAAGATTTTTTTGTAACATCCTGCGTTGTAATACCTCTGAAATGTTGTTGATGCACATCGATTAACAAAAAAAAAATGTCGCATACAAACAGAAAGTACCATCTACAGCTGGGGCTACCGTTTTAGGCTGTAACATCCGTGTACTACTTTCACGACTTTATTGACGAAGGCACGAAAGAGCCTTGGGCTAAATTCTACTTTCAGTTCATGTGGTCTTGCATAGCAACAAAAGAAAAACCTGTTGTTACACGGACCCATTGCGGAGCGTTCTCGAACCGGGCTGACGGAAAGTAAATGCTAGACTGTTATAAATCGAACCGTGATTAGTCTGAATTGTTTACGACACGAATAAACATCAAATCTTCAGACATCCTTCACACACAGCCCCGAAACGGAATGAAACAGGCGCTTAGTGATATGGTGCCATGAAATACAAACCACAAACAGTGTCGATTTGAACTACTTTGCTTTGTACCATAATGTGTGATAGTGGACATGGCACGGTCGATGGCACGATGGAAAGTAAACCCACGCCGAAGAATGGTTTTGGTAGTGAATAGAAAAAAAAAACAACCCTTCGGGCGAGCCTCTCAGTGTTGGTCTGCTTCAGGCATCATTGCGCACGCAATCACGCTAATTATTTGTTGGTCATTAGATGCACGCGTGCCGGTACCTAACACTCTTCCTTCCTGCAATTAGCTACCACCCCATTGATTGTGCAGGGCGTGAAAGGATAGTTTGGTAAGATTTTTGAAAGTTGAAACTCACCACCGCTAAGGAGACAGGAAGACCTATTTTAGTTGCTTTAATTAGAGGGTTTTTCTAAAAACACAAACAAAACTCATGACTCCTTCGCTTTCGGTAAACGTAGCACGACGATTGACATTCGTCGTCGTCTCTGACAAGAATGTGGTTTCATTAGCAAAAGAGAAAACTAGAGGAATGCCAATATTTACACTCACTTAGAACGACAATCACCTTTCTCTTCCCAATACCTTAGACACACCACAAACACAAATATCGACTCAACCAGAAAAGCAGCAAAAGTCTTTGAAACGCATTTTTTATCAAAATTTACCTTTCCATACAAAAAAGACACCCACGAAATTTATCTCACCATCATAAAAACCCGTTCGACTAAGACCATCTTTTTTCACCAGACGTCGTCCGTATTTGCCAACTTTCCACAACTTTCTACCGCGAAACGTTTATCGTCCAATTTGGCGCATTTTTTACCAACCGCCGAAAACGAAGCGATGGAACCTTTATTGGATTAAGCTAGTTAATGCGAGCCGTGACGAAATAAATACAATTTTTCAGCCAGCTCTTATAATTGAGCAACTAACAATAAACGCTCGGGATCAAAACGATGCGACCTCCTCCTCGTGTAGTGGCCGAACGAATTATTTTCACAGCCCCAGCAGACGAACGAACGCTGGTCGCAGGCGCGTCGCTGTTCAGCAAAACAAACCAAGTGAAAAGGAAACACTAAAAGCACGCCAATTCGTCAACCATAAAACGCCGTAGCTTATTTTGTGCCATCTACCGTTGAGACTCAATGTCAACGACGAAAGAACGTTTCATTCGCAGGCAAAGAAGCGGCTCTCAAATTCTAGACATCGGCAAAATTCCAACAGGATACTTAAGAATGTTGATTAGTTCCCAGTAATCAGCAGTAAACGATCATTTACTGAATCAGAATTCGCTATCTGCCCTTGACACAAGTGTGAGTTTAAATCGTGAGGTGTGTCATCATTGAGAAGCCTCCAGTCCCTTGCGAGAGAGCACAAAAAAAAACAACTAAACTTCGGTTTTATTGTTGTTGACGAGCTTTTAGTTGCTTCAAACCGGTGTTGAATTCAATTTGCCCTCGGTCTGGTGCGTTGCTGCAACACAAACACCCGAGGAAGGTCGTTATTTGTGATTTTTCGAAAGTGTTTCTATCGTAAAAAATTCAATTAAACGCACACCGCACAGCGCACAATTCAATCACACCTTGGGAACGACGTCTTTCAGAAAGGGGGAGGATTCTTGCCATATAAAATGACGATTGATATTAACGAACTGGCGTTTGTAGCACAATTTAAGAAACGGTTAAATGTAGTAATAGTGTATAAATGTATAAACCAACGGAAAACTTATTGCAACAGACAACCTCCAAAAACAAAAAAAAACATTGACCTCAATGATCCGATGGATGACCATTGAACAATAAATGCGCAAGTTTTGCGATCGTCCAAAACTTTGGTCCGATTTTATTGCTCATAACACACGTCGTCGTGAGGCGTAGTGAGGTGTAAAAATTTCAAACTGTGCCACCAATTATATGTTTTATTCCATAGCAGCCAAAACGCCCCCTGGTTTCTGGAAAAGGCGATGATCCTACTATGTCTTGCAAAAGTTTGAAAGTAAAAAAAAAAACAGTTAACAGCAGGTGCTAATTCAGTAACAGGCCTTTCGCATCAATGGCAGAAATGGGGTTCAACGTGCGTCGAAAGATGCGGCGCTGAGAGGATAACATATTTTTGCGAACCACCAACTCTGCAGTGAAATCATGACCTAAAAATATGCATCATCATTGCAATGTTTTGGTCACAGAAATAGGAACACTTGTGTCCCAACAATCATACAGTGCAACACTATTATGATTTCGGCATAGTATATTACATTTTTTGGACACCTAGCCATGTCGATTTTGACACGACACTTTCAAGCGCGACTCGAGCCCCCAACACACTAGATGAGGTGGTGGCGTGCGTCTCGAACAAACCAATTACAAAACAACAATAAACCGCTGTCATCATCAGCAGTCACTGTTGGTAAACTTAATTGACACCGCGAATTATTTTCCTCACAAAACAGAGCCAACTCAGAGTGTTAACAATGGTACGCACTCACACTTTCAGCTTCTTCGTGCAAAGTACGAAGACAGCAACTTCACACCAAATGATCGCCGCTTTGACAAAAACCCAACTCATAAAGTTGTATCGTGATTCTTGGTCAACCAACCGCAAACATTAGTAGGATAAGAAGTTAGACCCGAGACAGAACTACTCAAGCATATAGAGGAAAAAAAACAACAACCAGTTTCGTCTTCCTCGTTCCATTCTCTAAAACCACCATGCTAGTTCCTAGTTCCACCTGGCTGCATAAGCTTGGGCCGCAAACAACTTTTCTTCCGGGTCTAGCACACCTTAGTGAGTACTAATTGTAATTTACTAATACATAGCAAGGCGTTGCCGGATTAGTTGCTTCTTCGGCATACCTTCTCATGGAAAATAATATCACAGTCGACTTCAACCATGGCAGATCATCACAAAGAATCACTTTCATCATTCACTCTTTTGTCCATACGTTCAAATCGTGGACTTGAAGTATCTCTCTCTCTCTGTATGCCATTAGGCTACAAAACGGTTTGTAGCCGCTGTATCTTCTGGTGGATGTTTTAAAAATGCACATAAGTTACACATTATTTGCCAATTTTATGCGGACTTTTTGCAACCCATTCCAAAATTCGGTACATTAAAATGTTAAATAATTTCACACTCCGGTTGTTCTTCCTTTCGGTGGCGTTGAAGTGATGACGGAAGAACAATCGCACAAGGAAGCGAAAATTCTGGAAGTGATTCAACATTTCTATCAAGCAAATCTGAGCCCATGCTACGAAACTTATGAATGTGGTGTGCAGAAAATATATAAAGCAAAAAACCTTTTGTACATTGATGCATGCCAATGACTTGTTTCTTGAATACTTGGTCGATCTTCTCTCCCATTAACTTCAGTTCAGTACAGCTCCCACACATTTCTTGCGAAATGAAACCAACTATTGGAAGTAGAAGACGGATGTTTAATAATAAAGGAAAGCAAAAATCAAATCAATTGGGTGTAAACCAGTCAGCCTACGGGCATACCGTCACGACCATATACACAAAACGGATCTCAAACGGTTACTCTACGTACCAAAAGCTGTGCGTCAGCTCTGCCTAGTTGACCTAATTTCACTTCAAACTCCGGTACGAATCTTCTCCTGCGCTGCCACGTGAGGTGCGGGAATAAATCACGTCGCTTTGTTCAAAACTTAACATAGTTTCACAGTATTTTGACGCTTCTCACACATGCAGAGCCTAGAGTGTCTAAAACTGGAGCAGCAGAGACAGTTTAACGGACATCTACAATGTGCTAATTGTTGAAGCTCGTGCAGTTTGCAAAAGTTTATTTTTTGCCGAAACCCGTCCCGAAAACGTCCTCCTACGAAGATTTTTTGCACCGAATGATCTCAATTTTATAACCACCTATCAACACCACATGGCGAAAGGCAAGTCGACAACGAGACAGCAGGATAACAACACGAGCGAGCCAGCGCAAAAATTGTATTTCATGCTGCTCAACGACGAGGACCACCTTATTCATCCTATGAATACCATTTTGTTTTATTTTGTTGAGGTTAATGAAACCTTTCTGGGATACTACAATCAACGCCAACTCTCGCGAGAAACACGGAAACTTATCATGATTACCGAGCTAACCCGAAGCTCAATAGCCAAAATATAAGGTGCGTGGTACGATCGCACCATAAACCCTTCTTCCCCAAAGGGACATTCGTTTATGGTGGGTTTCACAAGCACCACGCGCGAAAGTGAACCCCCAAACCTTGACATTTTTAATGCACGCAACCAGCCGTACCAACAGCCTTCATTTCACTACACACGAAGCGAAGCGATCGTCGTCGCCAATGCATCCGAAATCTCCAAATGAAACAAATTGGCCGGTGTGCGGCGTGCGGCGTGCTGACAACATGATTGCAGACGCTCATCGAGTACGCCGCCTTCGGGCTATTTTACAACGACTTTTGATTGATTTATAGTGAACTCCGATGGTAGATGGTTTTGCAACATTAGCAACATTCGCATTCACTTTCTGTCGCATGTGAGGATGAAGGTGTTAAATAGATCAATTCAAAAAATTGTTCTGTAACGCATCGATTTGCAGAAATTTAAAAATTCAAAATTGGTTTAAAATTAAATCAAACACATAACATTTTTAAATTCAACCTCTTCATTATCATTACTTTGGCAGTCAGTACTCATAATTGCTTGGAATGCAAAACCCCCACAATCAATTGGGCTTTCGAGGCGATAAGGAACACCCTTGACACAGCGAATCTCACTGCGAGCTCCACCCAAACGTACGTGATTTGTTATCGGTGAAGGTTGTGGTTCGTTTGTGCAAACTCTCCTTTATTTGCTCGGAAGAACGATTGGTTTTATTACCCTTAAATATTGCTTTCTTATCACGGTCCATAAATGGCATTGATTAAAATGTGGCAGTTTGTTTGCGATTAAGTTAACGAAAATCAAATAAACAGATCACACAAACACATGCACACCCAGTCGTCAACATAAGTCTTTTTGTTACAGTCCGGGAATGGTGCTTCTCACATCAAGACACCACCACCTCCCGATTTGTCTGATGTTTATGGATGGTGGAGAAAATTCGCTCCGGCTCATCGGCACCGAGCAGATGATCCCAAAAACATCAATTAACGGGCCGCAAGGTGAGGCGAGCAGCAGCAGTGTGTGCCGAGCCCGATAGAGAGCAACCAAAGTGCGCCGCATTGCACTGTGCTGCAGCAGCATTAGCAGCTTCTTTGTCGTTTTGCTTCCAACTCCGGCACCATCACGTGAAAGCTCTCCTGCGCTGCGCGGCGGCCCGAATTTCTAAACAGTAGCAACAGTTTTCACTCGAGACACACACACACACACACGCACACTAAGTACGGGGCAGAGGAGAGTGTGTGCGGGTATGTGTTTGCGTATTTGTACTTCACTTCCGAACGGTTCCTCGCACGGGTTCGCACCTACACTTCGCACCGACGGCGGTGCCGGCTACGGTGGTGTTGGGCGGCAATATATTTTACTTCACATTTTTTTTCTGTTTGTTTTTCTCCACCCAAATCCAACTCTTGGAGCATGATAACGAAGATGTGCGCAGCGGTGTGGGCAATTGTGTGCAGGGAGTCGTTCCTCCGTTTTTGCTGAACCAAATTTTATCACGCAAAATTGGAAACACGCAACACTACTCACAGCTCCTCGTGGCACTGCGCACATATCAAACGGTTACCCCTTGGGCGCTTCAGTGAATCAATTCTGCATTTAACGAGAAGTGCATCTGCAGCAAGGCGTAACCGAAAACGTTAAATATGCAACTTTTTTTTCAACGGCAGAGCGTCAAACGCACCAGAAAAGTCTCAAGCGGTTGTGTGCTTCTCACAATGGGTTGAACATATTGCATACTAAATTTCACTCAATTTGATCTCATCAATCAACCAGCCAGCAATTTTTTTTAACAGACACTCGCACTGTATCTGCCCACCTGTGCACAAAGAATTCCACAAATACTCGTGCAGTAGCTACTAAATACTACCGCTTTCCGGACACAGTTGCCTCCGTCGCAAGCACATTCACACACCCATGTGTGATGTATACATTGGAATGCGATAATAATTCAAATCACTGAGTCACGCCATTGCTATTAGATGACAAACGTGTAGGAGGGTTCACCATGGAATATTATTGACAAAAAAAAAATCACTTCATTACCGCAGCGAATTTAAATTCAACCAACAGTCAACTATCCTAAACTATATAACTCAGCAATCGCGATAAACCGACACTGTATAATTAATGTCAATTTACGCAATCCTTTTTCAATTAATGCACTGCCTCCTTCGTCGATATACACCGCACACGACACAAACTGCTTTCCTTATTTGAGTGGAGAAGAGACGAACAAAGCCCGAATGCAAGTCGATGCGCGGTGCAATAACCGGCAAAAAGACCTCACACACCTTCTCTGCTGCCAAGAATGCAGTTGAGAACCGACCGACCGACTAGGACGTAGCACGTAACGATAAACACACCGACCGAGAAAAGCGCCGCCTTCGTCCGCTTTAGTGAAGAACCGCCGCGAATTGAGCGTGAACGTGGCTACCTACAACATGACAACACACGAGCTACCAACAACCCCACACGCGTACCGCTTATCAATGC
Organism: Anopheles farauti; assembly: GCA_000473445.2. Taxonomy (NCBI): domain Eukaryota; kingdom Metazoa; phylum Arthropoda; class Insecta; order Diptera; family Culicidae; genus Anopheles; species Anopheles farauti. Next base: position 5,338,211 of record KI915048.1, read on the forward strand.
TGCTGCTGAACGACAACTAACGGCGAAAAGTACCACGAACGGCGCACACCCGTCATCGCTGACTGCGAACGCGCGCGCATCGAACCAGCGCAGAGAAGGGGCTACAACAGAGCACTAGAGCACGGTGGCGTGAGAGTCCCGGCAGCGCTTGACAGATGCTGTTGGTGCCGCATCACAACCGATCGACAAGCAACCGATCGAAAACTTGAGAGGCCCACGGCATCGATCGACTGCCGGGTGTGGACGAGAACTGACACACGGGTACACGGTACACGCTCGCGCGCTCTCACTCGCGGTCTGCGGATTCAGCCAGCCGTCGGTAAAATGACGGAGACGCCTTTGCCTCGCAGAAAACGCACGAAGAAGCTCCAGCCGAGTGCGTGCGTGAGTTCCGCGAGAGTTTGTTTTGCCGTTCACCCCATGGCCATATCTCTCCGGCCAGCTCTCCAGCAGAGCTTTTTGGGGTTGCCGGGGGAATTGTTGTTTCGAAAGCTGCTCTTCGCAGAAAACCGGAGCGAACAGGGGTGCTTCTCTTCGAGAGGTTCAAGAAGAGTCGGCTGCAAACATCGACCACCATGAGGGGAAAGTCTCAGCTGTTGAAGAAGCTCACCAAGCGAAAGAAAGAAGAGAGTATCAACAATGCAATAGCCGCGAGCGATACGCCTCATCCGCGCAGCCGTGCTTTCTCTTATGCTCTCCGGGTACCGCGAAAGAGTACGACCACCCCAAATGCCGGTGATAAAAACGGCCTCTCACAAAAGCTCCACCCGGGGAGGTTTGTGAGTGCTTTTACGGTGAATTGCCAAAGTACACGATAATGTGCCCGAATTGAAATTGTTGTGTGTCATTTAACTCATATTTGTATTATAAAAACGGCATACTTTAACAAATACGCATCGCGACTCCAACGTTCCTTTGCCACTTTTCCCACGTCACCGTCGGGAATTAAATTGTCTCAATAAGGTGCATTATGTCACCAATCCAGCACGGCGGAGTATGCGTCCATGTATCGTTTTAAAACCCATTCGTACTAGTAGACCATGACATCACCATGGGTTTACCACATTGATATGAGGGATTACCGTTAATAACGCCCTGTTTTACCAGCAATGACTAGTGTATGTGCACGCCGAGGCTGAATGTTCTTCACTTGCTTGTATGCACGTTGGTTCGAAATAGATTTGAAAATGGTTCTTACCTAAAACGAAAATAAACAAAAACTACATGTCAGTTTATATTTAACATAAATGGGGGACAAATGAATAATCTTGAAGAGCACGTGGATTCGAGTAGGGAAACTATAAGCACAAAGAAACACGTTTCGATTCGCCTTCCGGTCTAAAAGCTAGCAAACATTGTTGCTTCGTGTAGTTAGTATATATCTCAAAGAAGCTACAGAACGTGCAATATCTTCTCATTCCTTAGCCACTTCTGTGTATCATCAAGGAATACAAGAAACGAATATTTGCTGCGTACAGTATACGTATAAACAAATCCGTTTCGTTTTACGTTTATGGATTGTGTAAAAAAAAATATTTTCAGCTTTCACTACAAACTCAGCGCACGTACAATGTACAGTCGCTGCAATTTTGTTACATTTTGAAACATATTTATTGGTTGAGTTATTATCTTCCCAGCAATCGAGAAGCAATGAACAATAGCAAAACGCAAGGAAAGAAGAATGCATCTCAAAGAGCACCAGCGAGCACGCGAGCAAAATAATTGCTTATGTGCAACTCGACGCCATCAGGAGAAGCGCGAGGATAATCGTGGTCGTGTGGTTCGTCCGCCGGTCTGCAGACGTCGTGTTCCAGTGGCACTTTTTCACCCATCAACCCGTCGACATCTCATCTCAACTCTTCCTCGCCAGCAGACAAGTAATGAGGCGACGAGAGAGCGTGTGCACGGCCGTTTCCAGCGATCAGTAATTGTTTTACGCCGTGGTGATGTCATGTTGGTCGACACGATGCACAACGGACTGTGCAGTGCAGTTGGCAGGCTGATCTTTATCAGACCATCTTCTGCTCATGCTCATGTGTTCATGTGAATTGATGCCGATAATTAGGTGGATCTGCGAGAAGTAAACAGACACTTCGAAATGAATAACCCCCCCCCCCCCCCCTGTGGATGGTTAAGCATTGTAAGATCTGTGGATAAAATAAGCTCAATACACAACTGTACCCTCCTGAAATATGTCGCAAGAATGTTTACCCACGATCAATCATCTTCCCTCATCACACTTATTGTTCTTAAGCAAACTCAATCAACCTCGGGACGAAATCCCACTCGTGCTCTCGTTTGCGTTGAGTAATTCAAGCAATGAATTTATTGAACCATTTTGTCCTGCCCGAGAGCAGGTTTAGCCAGATGGGTTTCTGATGGACGGCACGAACGGCAGCGCTAACCACCGCCAGGAGATACAAGCATGACAAATTAGCTAGCATAAGATCGTGTCTACGAGACGGAGACAAACGAAGTACGCAGGCAAACGCGCTCATGCACATGTCGGCAAAGTTCGCGAACGTGATTTTATGTTCAGATCATTATGCTAACGGTCCACACATTATCCTTCCATCGTAGGAATGCACCGCTCCTTGCATGCTTGTAGAAATACGAACGCGCAACACTATTAGATCGAACGCGCCCTCTGTCGCTCCCTCCTTCCTTACCTTGCGCGCCCGTTGTGTCAAATCACTCTAAACGTGCACACACGAAACATAGCACTGCAAACACGTACACACCGAGAATGGCAATGAGTCGGCGGCCGTCGGCCTCGAGGAAACTCCCAAGGCTCCCTCTTTCCTTGCAGAAAAAGCAACGCAAAAAATGGGTTCATAATTGCGACGAATTATTTATACTCGACAATTTGCTCTCCGACTTCGATGGATCTCCGGCGACCGACGACGAGGACGATGTGCTAATAACGTTGCTCGAGCTCGGCGCAAAAGTGCAGCAGCAGCAGCAGCAACACCACCACCAGCATAAGAGCAAAATTTTATGCTTCCAAGGCTTACAATTATACCGACCGGATTCGACAAACGGTGCTGGCCACGTCGCCGGGTGGATTAGGATGACGCGAACCAAAGGCGAACGAGGAATGTTATCTAAGACACTCTCTCTAATAGCACCTTGAATTGCCAATTTTATGCTGACAATTATGTGTACACAAATGGCCGTAATCTCTGACTGCTCTCCCACACACCACAGCCGCAGCACCATGTTCTGGCTGTGGTTGTTACGAAATTAGTTTAACTCCCCCCGACTACATCATCACAACGGACACACGAATTTAAAGCGTTGTGTAATTGCACTTTTATGTCTTTACGTGTCATTTTGTCTTCGTCACAGATCATAACAAGAACGAACAAAAAAAAAGACGTCTTACAGGCGTACAGATGGATAAACATTTACTAAAATATGCTATCTTCAAAGTGATACTGCTCGCCTCAATCCCAGTTTAAAAGCCTTGGCCATACACTGTTGATTCATCTGCATGCGAATATCTGAACGGCAACCATCAGCATGCCTGCACCAGTGCAAAGTGTATGATTATCGTGTTAGACAAACGGTTCGTGCTTCGTGATGAGCGCATGATGCCTTCAGGATACCATCATTTTCCCTGACGTTGATTGTATAATTATGATCGCTTCCAGCAGCTAAAACATCACGATTATCTTATCCACTATTTAGCATTCAATCGTTTCAGAGTGCTATTGATCATTTGAAGGACACCTATGCCATCAAACGGGTTTACCTCTATTGGATTATTCCGATGATCACACTGTCAGACCACTTTCCACTTGGCCAAATCAACATTCAAGGTCGTTTGAACGATCAACTGCAGCGAGATGATCATCTTTTAACAAAAAAAACGCCTTTCAAGGATGACAGTTTTCATCACGCAAACCATGTTGACGCCTTGCCAACATTTGTCCAATAAAACGACGCGATAAAGTGAGATAAAAGGCTGATGATTATCTTTTTACTGAACCGATTAATTGTATTCATTTGTGCGCAATATAACCTCGAGGGTCACTCAGTGATGCACTAAGTTCCGTGCAAAACCCTGTATTTTCGAAACTAAAAGCTATCTCCGGATATTGTGGTAAAATATACCAGCAGTAAAAAAATATTTTATACTGGCAGGATGCTGTCAGCTGATTGAGAAATAAATCGCCACGCCACATTAACCATTGCTTACGCTTACAAATGCTTGCCAAAGTTTCATACTCTTAACGAACAAGACGTAGGATGATTTATTTGCTGAATATCTGTTCGTACTGCCATTAAATGATGATAAATATCGCAAAAAATTATATACACATATTTAAAACAACAAACATTAGTTTCACGAATCAATCCATTATCATCAATTTCGAGGTAGTTTCTATTCCATTGTTCCATCATATAACTGAATCGCCACGTTGCGCAATTTCGATTGACGAAAAGTTGAGGTGATTGGTGGTGGTGGTGACACGCCACTATTATGCTCGGCCATCCGTTGCCAAAAAAAACGACAACAACGAACGAACTGTACGGGTAAAACAAATGTCATGTCTTCCTCGTCACATGACTATGGGGTTCTGCTGCACCATCCCTGTCACGATGCAAACTCTGAAATGCACTTCCCATCAAACCAGCTTCTCTTGCGTGGTGCATCGTATAGCAAAAGACAATATTCACTCTACCACCTACCCGTCCTACTACTACTACTACTTGTTCGGTAATATTACGACGACGATTGACAAAAATGCGCCAAAGCATAACACACACCGACATAAGCCATCATTATCGGACCGTTCGATCGTAGTGCAACGAAGCAATAGCACAAGTAAAAAGAAATGACAAGGAAGCACTTGCGATAATAAGGTTGTATGCACGGCTGCCTCTCTCTCTCTCTTTCTTTCTCTCTCTCTCTCTCTCTCTCTCTCTCTCTCTCTCTCTCTCTCTCTCTC
>KI915048.1:5344249-5405375 GCA_000473445.2 Anopheles farauti
TCTCTCTCTCTCTCTCTCTCTCTCTCTCTCTCTCTCTCTCTCTCTCTCTCTCTCTCTCTCTCTCTCTCTCTCTCTATCTGGTTGGACTTTGTAGGACATTGCAACATCGACAATTCAAATGAATGGCTGCTGTGATGGTGGTCGATTTAATTTATTTCCTTCAACACACCCCATCATCCTCGCATCGCCTACTACTTCTTGTCCCGAACCGATGTGACAATGGCGATGTAAAGTAAAGGCGATGATGCTCTACCACTGCGTCGAAATCGATGCATTAATGAGACCAAAGAACCGCAAATGGCACACTAAGCTACCGCCGCGCACACAAATAATAGCGCAGATTAGCACCAGGCAGTTGTTGAAAACCGCGTCAAATACTCTGCGCAACGACAGCAGCAAATGGCTTATTTAGTTAGTAAGCGTTCACTCTAATGCACTGCCCGACTTGCTGCTACAGCAAACGAAGTAGCAGCTAGGATGGAAGAAAATCAACACTAGGACGGGAGACGCCGCCAACCCAACAGCGCAACGACTTGAACTAATTGGCAAAAAGCACGCGAAAATTACGAATTTAACGGATAGCACACGCGCTAGACACACTAACGCTCCTTCCTTTCCTGCATTGTACTCAACCATCAAGTGAAATTATGTAATCCCATTGACGACAAAAGCAACACAAAGGCATCAACAACATTCCTTCATTAAATCAATCTGTTCATCTATAACATGGTGCGTGTTTTGCTTGGCGATCGCCATCAAAATGACAAGTGTGTAAATAACAGCCCACAGACTTAACTATTTTTTACCAACCCATTTGCGACTGCCTGCGGGATGAAACCAGAGCAAAAACGATCCTGAAGCGGAACGTTGATGTGAAGAAAGTTTCGTCGATCGAGCATTGCAGAGCCCGCGGCATTATCATCGGATCGCCGTTCGATTTCTTCCTGGCAGAAGATGAATGTTAATACAAAGGAGAGATTTGTTTTTGATTTGTTTTTTTTTTACTACGAATTGTGTTGCTCTGACAGGTTTGATAGCTTAGAAGAATATCAATCAGTGCTAAAGCATCCCCAGCAACGGGATTCGTCAATTTTTCAACCAAACAACGGACCACATTGCCCGGAGGCTTAAGGAATTTTACAGCACCTGTCTGGCCCATGACTAACGGTTAAGAAAATCAAATCATCATCCTATGGTTGGGCTCTATTGTTGAGCAAAGGAAGAAAATAACTGAAATGTACAATTTTGCAGAAGGCACTCTTACAAATATACCTAACATTTGGTAAATTAATTTGAACACTTCATGTGTGATCAATGATTATAAAATCTTAAATATCAAAATAGCTATTATCAGCAGAATTATGTGAACCAGAAGCTGCCTCAGACTATAATGAGGATAATCGCAGCACAAATATATTTCACACCTGCGCAGTCATTTTGGCCCCGTACAATTACCGAAAAATACCCACCCCAGTTTGCGGTGTCTTATAAAACACTACACCGACGATGGTCACGTGCCCCATGCCATCGCAGACACGTGATTGAATGATGAAGTTCCATTTTCACAGACGCTTCATTGCATCATCACCGTTTTGGCACATTATCACACCTTCACGTCCCTTTGCAGAAGGAAATGGTTTGCCGGATTTGCATGCCGTTTCGGCGCCGGGGTCGAAATGGCATGTAATCTCAAGATTATTAGTCACATCACGATGGAAAATGTTTAACCTACAAAACCCGACAATTTTCTACAATTTCAATAACCACAGCTTGTGGAGAGTGAAATTCTTCCCAGGCACCATACATCCAACGCGCGCAATAAACGTTGTTTTCGCTTCTTCTGCAGGTACGATAGGTTGCATAACTACGACGGTTTAATCGGTCATGAAGTTGCACGGTCCTTTCCTCTTTAAGCGGGACCGAGTCACACCAGCGAAAGTAAACACCAGCATGCGTGAAACATTGAAGTACGCAAAAATACTACTAGTGAATGTGATTAATCCATCCTGCTTGCCGCGAAAAAGCGAAAATTTCCATTGAATTTCCATTTTTCGTTCAATTTTGAGTTTCATTCCATAAAATTAACTTCGTTTTAGTATAGTGTTCTGAATCATACCGAGAATACAATCCAAATGATACAAACATAAACCTTGGTTCCACATCACATTAAAAATTTATCGATTAACGATTTCGAAGCGTTTTCGTTTCGGGTAAGGTGTGTTGAATGAATGTTTAATGGAAGTCCGGGTGAACGTCCCAAAGAATGCTGCAACATGAATAGCCTCTATGGTAACTAACCACATTCGATCGATAAACTCCTTCGCGGCTACAGACACCGAAAGCTGTTCGGCTTTCAGTGGCTAATAACAGACGACTTCATGCTGGTTAATTATAATCGTAGCCTAAAATCAAAGTCAAACCTGCAGCCACAGCATACCGCGCAGTACATTATGACGGTCATTAGCACGATGCGCACCGAGCGCACGTTCACTCGCACACCCCGTACAACAGCTAATCGCAATGAGAGCAAAAACAAATGTAAATACGTAAAGGAAACACGGCACGGCGTTCGGTACCGCGTGCATAATTCATTACTCAGCATGGGGTGTGTATCATAATGCGCTGATACCACTGAACCAAAAAACCGCCGTAAAACCTGCTCCATGTACCGTGCACACCAAACGCGCGTATACAAGAAGTGGATTAAGTCATCTTTAATTACATCGTGCAAACCCACATCAGAACTATTTCCGCAACTGTTTGTCGCATTATTTCATTCCAGCTATAATTCTGCAGACACGCGCTGGTTCTTGAGCTAACACTCCATTGGCCCCATATCAAGTGTTGCGTTTTTTTTACTGCAACACTGGAAAAGGGACATGGATTTAAAAGAATGTTAAATATCCATCCAACCGTTTAATTTCATATAGTTACTTCCGTTTAACCGTTCCGTACTTTAATTTATCCTTGCATATTTTTGTATTTTTTTTACCATAGACTTTAGATGCTTTTATATTCCTGTCATCACCATTTACTCGGAAAAGAGTACTTGGCATTAATTTTCTTTCACCCTTAAGATAGTGACCGGAAAAATTACTCTTTTCAACAGTAGAACTGCATCCCGAGCCGTAGTAATGACACTTGTGACGGTGAGAAACTCCGTACCGTCATCCAATTTCCAAGCCTTGCGAAACATCCGTGCGCATAATGGTTATGATTCGTACGTGAGATGGATACCAGTTGCATTACTTCACGGCTGCTACATCTCAAGCAAGCTTGAAATTTTGTTTCCGTTCCCATTAGGTCGCACTCGAGAGCGTTTTTATGTCGAGTATGATACGAGCGACGTACAGACCTCCGGTGGCAAGATGTACGGGTTGTGATAATTTGAACCATATGTACATCCGACCGAAAAGATGCAAGAAGTAAGCGCCTCACAGCAACCGTGTACGTGTACGGGCGCGACATATGCTGGAACCGGTGCTGCAAAGCTTCACTAAAAGCGGATATCACGTAACGCAACGAAATAAGACGGAAGCGTCACGATCAAAGAAATTTATCGTGTTACTAACGCGAAGCTGTCCGGTGTAAACGAGCAACGAAAGCTTTCCCGTCGCGGCTGCCGTGGGAAGGGTTACCGATTAACCGGTCAACCAGGGTTTTAACAGAGCAAAATAAATTACGACAGAGAGTTTTCACCCTATTTTGCCAATCGAAATATTCGAACACTCCACCTTAAAAAAAAGGATTCCAATCAAAGTTTCGCGTACGCGGAGCGTCAACGCCGGAGGTCTATGGGCGGTGCTGTAAAAGCTTCCGTAAAATTAAGCTACCGCTGTGCCAATAGCTTGCCGCACAAAAACAAGCGGATGATGATGGAAAGGAAACATGACATCGCTTCGTTGCAGAAATTTTGGTTAGCTATCATACGGTCTAGGGGTCTTTGCTTTTCGTGGCTTGTTTGTGTCTGAAGCGATCACCGGCAACGTGCAAGATAAAGCCAAAACAGAACGTCCGAACGAAAGGAAGCCTTTAGTGGCGAAACGAACGGAACAGTTTCATTGTTGATTAATTTTCATCTCATTTTAGTAATGGCTTCAGGCAACAACGCCTAAAGGCTTATTCTACTACAATGATCATCGATTAATTTTACGACTTTCTCCATATCTTTAAGCCGGTATCTCTTTGGCGGCCAACAGTAAAGCTTTGTTTTGCAACACTATTTGTCATGGCTGAAATTTCAGTAGGATTTATTGCCATACCATACCAAGACGTGCACGAACGCACCACATGTCACGTTATGTCCGTCAGCTTACCTTCTGTTGTACCTGTAACGAAAGAAACAATTATGATTTGTATTAAAAAATAGTTACAGTTACGTTGTTTAATTTTTTTATCCCTCTGAGAATTTTGCACCTTTAAATGTATGAAATAAAACAGAATAGAACAATCAAATTCATAAAAAATAATCTCAGTATAAGAATAATCATTAAAATCCTAGACAAATACGCTGTTTGCACTGAAAATATCCTATACGCTATGCTAAAACCTGTTCATTGATGGAAAAATCGAAATCGGCACCCTTGCGTACAAGATTATATCGTGTATGCCTAGCGGACATAACTAAATATCAATGAGATTAATTTTCCAGCATGGTCGCACCATTGCATATACTTAATCACAAACAGCTTCATTATTCCTGTGCCAATAAGATGCAAAATCGTTCTCATGTCACATAGCAGCGGAATGACGACATAAAAAGGTTAAGTAAAAAGCGTCCGGCCCACTGAGGAAGTTAATCGCATTCGACACATCCTCAACACCCAGTGTCTACCGTATGCTCTGCGCTTCGCAACTAGCAAACGAGTACTCTGTTCAGAGCCCGTTTTGACGTGCCAATACAAAGCACGTGACAAACAAGAAATGCACCATCATCATGACGGTTGCGCGGCAAAGCAGCTCTACTTTGAAGTGCATATCTAATTTGTCTTCATTCAGGTGTAAATGGTGTAACGACGTTTCGTAAGCCATTGCAAAATAGCCGGGTGGAAAACATTTAAGCCAGCCAAAGACGTTCCAGCTATCGTAGCCGATTAGAGTTACCTCTTCCTATTTAAGTTGAACAGAAAGACCACTCCGGAACGGAAGATGATAATAGATTTAAGCAGTACGCTTGTGTTTACATAACTCATGCAACTTTCTCAGCTTCGTTTGAAGCAAACTTAGTTTAAATCTACAACTGTTATCATAAATGTTTGCAAAAAAAAATATTTCTGCGATACTTCGCTTGCTTAGTTGGTGCACTAATGAGAGAAAAATCCGGTTTTCATACGGCCGTCAGTTTACCGCCACACATTAGCATCTTCAAAGCCGTCGGAAAAACGGCACCCTCTTGCGAGAGTACTATCTAATTTGTCGCTCATGCATGAAGTTTACACCTTGAATGGGAGTCACTGACTGACAAACGATCATTCCTAGAAAGACCGCCATATTAAGACGATATAGCAGGAAAGCGATAATCTTTTCTGACAACCACCTGGCAGGGCTAAGATCAAATAACTTAAATAGATAGTTTCACTGAACAACCAGTTGCGGATGTGCACACGCGTGAAAAAGAAGTCATGTTGTTTATCACGTACTGCTCTTGAAGGTACAAATCATTCAATAAAATGGTTTACCTTCCAGGCAAAGGTACTTAATACCACTTGACGGCTAAGAGATGCACGCATATCTCCAGGGGAGAAATTTGCTACAGCTTTCCTACGTAATTTGTCAGGCTTGACCTACGAATACATAGCAGACCCTAACAGCTTCATAATTGCCAGTGCACGCCTAGAGTTATCTAATTTACCATGTAATTTTTTTGCATACTTATGTCACGAAAACGACAAATAGTGTCTCACTGACTGACACGCGGAACGTGCGCCAACTTATGGATAAGTTTTCACAGTAAATTTTCATTCGCATTCGATACATTCATTCGATTACTGCTGTCAAATTGTCAGTCACAGCTGAACAAAAGTTTTCCTATCAAATGCCTAAAAACATGTCAGTTAACAGTTATGAACGTGCCGTAGATAGTGATAATTGAATTCAATTGGTGATTCTATACGGGTACACTATTGTTCATGCTGATTGTGAAACTTAAACGATCTAACTACATTTTGTTTCTTTTTTTTAAACTTAAAATTCCGTCTACACTTTACACTACAAGAAAAACAGAACGAGCTGATACCATTTAACCATACTGCTGAGAATCGGTTACTGATTCGTGTAATTAACCTCATCAGATACTGTTCTATACATCTCTCTTGTCTTTTCTCATGTTGATCGGGAGCGTTACAAATTAGTTGCGAGTATACCGTGTTAAAAAATTAAATTCGCTCATTAGGGTTTGTTATTTTTAGTTATCTATCTATCACCTTCAATCACCTAACATAATGCTTCCTGATCCCTCTATTAAACGTTTTGTCTGACTTAAGATTTTTCTCGAAATAAAAATGTTAAAAATCCCTTATGAATTATAATCAATATAATTACGATAACGTTCTAATTCTACATTCTTATTTCTATCGCATAATCATATGACATTTTATCATTATCATTAACCACATCCAGTTTTACAAAAGTGTCTCCGTTGATTCTCCAAGTGCCTTCATTCAGAAATATCGTCATTCTCTTGTATCATCTCCATAACGTTCATGCACGTAGACTTACCTAAAATAGAAAACAAAAAACAAAGTATAGTTAGAATTGAATGCTACAATGAACGATTATTAACTAATGAGAGCGTAATTCAGAACATTATTGGAACAGTAATCATTATCAGTAAGTGTTTAAAGATTTTCCTATTTTTTAATTATTTGATAAAAAAATATGATGTGATAAATTTAATAAAATTCTTGTAATATTTAAACATGATAGATACGTTCGAAGTTATCCATGAAATAATATGGAAATAGTATCAGCATCTAGTCCATGCGGAAGATAAATTAAATACATGCACGTATGCTTTGCTTATGTTGATGACGTACAATATCATACTCAGTGCTCAATCACAAAATATACCTTGAGAAAGTCAACTAACTATCCAACTTTTCTCGATTTTCATCAGTCCCCGCATACTGTGTCTGAGAGCAGGCAAATGTTGCTAACCTTTTTCACACCTTGGCTCACAACTTTCAATCTACCCGCAGAAAGGCACACGAACGAACGCCAACTGCGGCACCTGGCGTAGGACCGTAATCGTATAATCTTGAACCAACGCCAAAAAAATCGTTCCGGAGCCTCATCGTAACGTAACTACCATGCAACACGCCTTCTGCCCGTGTTGTCCCTCCTTCGAAGATGGACGACTTAATTTGCAAGTTCACCACCCATCAAGGGGTTGAGATTAGGGCAACATCGGTCTTTCTTTCTTCCGAATCCAAATTGAAACACCCCACAGAACTCCACCTCGCACATCGCACGCGCTTTCTCTCACCAACCAGCACCGAAAAGCCCAAAATACGCAAATTATTACCGCGAGCTACACCATCCAGCACGCTGGCGCTGGCACACACCATCGACGGAGCCGGCGCTCTCGGTTGCGGAAGACAGGAAAGCTGATAGTCTATTTTTATTTTTTCCGGCTTCCGGCTAGAGGCTAATAATAAATAACCCCAACACACCAGGGTAAAACTTGAAACTATCAAATTATAATGCAACACCATCACCACCACCACCACTCCGGAGGTTCATCACTAGACCATTGGCCTCCACAGTCCAGACAGACCTATTTTGCGAGGTGTGATCCGAACTGCTCGGCAAACGTCCTACCCAAACCGTGAAGTGAAGATTGTGGAAGGTGCCAGAGACGTTTGTTGAAATTATATAGGCTTTTCCCACTGTGTCTGAAAGCCCTGCAGGAAAACTACGACGAACGCTATACATTGATACACACCCGGTGGTTTTGCTGTGCTCGCTCCATGGGAAGATGAAGCACCAGGAAGTGAAAATTTATCGATTTACAATTTGAATGGGCTGAAGCCGAGTTGGTTTTCGCACAGACTTACGTTCACAGTGACATTGATGGACATAGATCAGTGGAGCCGACGAGTAGCTACAAGTACCTAGCTCAAATAATTTCCAGCAGAAGGAACCAACCACGAGACTCCTCTTTAATCTACCGTCTCACATGCCGACAATCAACCACAATAGCCCTGCAATGGTTGGTTGCCAATAAAGGCGGCGCACCACATTTTTAAATCCTTTTTTTCGTGCGCCATGCTCTTCATCCGCTCCGTTCGATCATCGCCCACTCAAAAAGAGCCAACTAGATTGTAGTACTGTCTTTTATCAGACACCTTTTGCACAACACGATGGCGGTGGAAAATTGCGAATTTTATCGTACGTACGTACACCAACACAACGAACGGCGCGTCATTCAGGTCTACAATTGAGTCGTGCCAGCGTGAAACCGGTATGAAATAGACCCATCGACCCCTTCCAAAAGGCCACAACCTCCAAAAACTAGGAAAAGCCGTTGTACTATTTAAACGATGGGCCGCGGGCCAAAGCAAAAGGGTTGACGTAAAGCTCCCTCCTTCCTGTCTGAGCAAACGTCAAAAAACGATGGCCATGACCACACCACACCCAACGCGAGCAGCACCATGCCGTCCATACCACCCCGATCATGAACTGTCTTTGTTCATTCAGATACAAATCTCGGTCAAATCCGCACCCTACGTTGGTTGGTTGGTTGGTCAATCTGCTACTAGCCTGCTCCCGAGCAAACGCTTTTTTTATTTCTGTGCAAAAAAAATACAACCGCGTGTACGCGGAAAGAGGGCAATTGACAAGCTCATTGTTTTGCGTTTGTATGTCGTCAATTGGTCGACTGCAACAAAAACCGAGCGACCGGCATCACCTGTCCGTCTTAAAGACGCTCTACTCTTTGGTGTCAGTGCTATCTCATCCTGCTCTAGTCTAGTCATTGCGCTTTGCTTCACACCACTACGGCACACTCAGTGACATAAATTCACCCACGCACGGTGGGACACTTAAGTTGTGTTGATTTCGCTGGTCTTAGAGTCAAATCAAGCTGACCGGTACGACAAACACAACGGTGGACATAAACCATCCCAACACTCCCAACCTGTCCATTTTAAAGGCAAAATCCAACGTCTCCCCACCCAACGATGACGCGGTTTGACATATCGCGACCCGGTGCCGCAAAGTCCATGGTGGCATTTTAGCGCAGGGCAACGGCAGAACGCAACGGAAGTCGACCCAACAGCACAGAGAGACAGGGGAGAACACCACCGTATCGCCTGACGTCGAACGTCAGCATCTAATCTCTAGTTGTGATCATCACGATGTCTCTACACACACAGAGAGAGACAGATATTTGCCGCTGAGCGACACCACATAAAGACGCTGTTGTGTGTACGTGGTACATTTCACGCGAGCAAGGTGAACGTTGCGCATGGATGGATACGCGCGATGCGATGATGCTCTGGTTGGTGCGCAATTTTCACGCTGATTATGATGTCATGTTCACGCAGAATCGCCAGAACCAGAACAGAACGTTATACGGAAATTGTAATGTAGTTTTTCATTTTTTACATACAACAAACCGCAGGTTTGTGTTGGAAAAAAAAGAGATTTGGCCGACAATATATCACATGAACGTTGTTTATCTACTGCATGCGCAAAAGGCGCTTTAGTGTTTTTAGCACCACGTAGTCATTACCGAGCAATCGTTTGCAACGTGCCTCTGAACGTTCTCGAAAGTTGGCTGGAAAATCAAAGCCCCGTTCCAACCATCTGCTAAAAACTCACATTATTCGGTCACGTGTGCGTACGTGTGTATCGGCTAGAACGCTGAACTACTCTGATCGAAATTATTTATTTTTAATTTCAAGATAATTTCCAAAAAACAAGAGCTATCAAATCCAAGTAGCTTTTCAATTTGCACAGTATCCGTAGGGAGCCGCTTCCGTGTGTATGGAATGATAAATTCCTTCCAAAGAATGCACACTACAGAGTGAAGAGTTCTCCAATAGAAAGCACTAGCCATGTTATTGGGTAGCCTTGGCCGAACTCATTCAACTCAAAGCCTTGCGAACATCTTCAATCAGCTAGCTTCAACGCGTTCGCAACGTTTCATTGGACCAAAGGAACGCACTAACACCGTGAATAAAGAGAGAAAGGGAGAAAGAGAGAAAGAGAGAAAGAGAGAGAACGAGAGACCAATGGTACGAACACACAGACACACATTTCTGCAGGTCGACTGACTGCAGCACATGGTGAGCACATTCCGCGGCATGCACATATGCAACCGATGCAGCGGCCGCTGCATGCAAACCCCACCTCCTACCACCCCAACGGAGCTATATATAGCTTAACTACCGAAAGACCTCTAACACACACGCTGCACTATTCTCTCGATTTCCTTTGTCACAATTCAACAAGCAGAGAGAACCACGGCACGGCGATGTACGAAAATAATATTTTCTCAGAGAAAGAAACCACACCAGAGCTAGCCAGGGGGGCAAGAGATGGATCCAACATTTTCACGCCCAACACACGCAGACACGCGTTCAGCCGGGCATGGAAAAGTGGAACACCAGCAGCGTCTCTATAGCCGCCGCAGCTAAAAAAAAAAAAACATCACCGGAACACGGCCGAAAAGAAGCTGCAGCGACACAATCGTCCATAGGAAATGCGCGATTGGAAAATTCACATACTCAATGCATCGAGGCTTGCGAGGCGCCCCGCGAGTGAAAGTTTCCATTTGCAAAAGAAACAACAAAAAGAGAGGGAAAGAGAGAGCAAGAGAGAAACAAAAACAACCGCGTGGAATAGCGGAAAAACACGGAGATCTATACGGTTTTTCTTCACGCTTGCTTCTGCCGATCAACGATTTCCGTACATTCCTTCGGCCGGAAAGCCGGGGAGATTTTCCTCGCAGTTGTCGCCATGCTATACGGTAGAGTCCCCGACTGTCTGTCTGTCTGACTGTCTGCCAGAGTTCGATGGTTTATTTTTAAACAGATCGTTTCGGGGATGTAACCATATACAACCAGCGGGCGGCTAAAAGTGGTGACGTGATAGTACCGTTGATGACAGCACCAAATACTCCTGCGGTAGGCTATCTCATATAATGTAGCTGACGTATCCCAAATTCTTATTACATTGCGTTTATATCAGGAGACAAATGGGAATCCTTAAACTGCTACACAACGACCCAACCAACCAAAGGTAAACAAAAACAGTTTTGATTTATAGTATATGGGTGATGGCTGAAAGAAACTTATCTCACAATCTGCATGCATGATTTTTTTTTTCGACATAAATGACATCATGACACAGAACAATCGACGGAAGTAATTCCCTACCGGCACGCATGTCATAGCCGAAATCCAAGGACACGACATACGCAGCTAATGATGGCATGTTGGCGGCATGGCTCCACCGTATACTCACACCGACAAAGTTCAGGGGATGGGTAACTAACACTACTTTAGAAAACCATAACGAACACACGGCTATCGTCAGACACGGCCAATACGTAGTACCCACCACCAGTAGGTCGTCAGTAACACTGCTCTCACAGCGAAAAATGACGTCATAGTCTATTACTTGCACGTCGAAAACCCCCAGCGTACAACACAACCGAAAGAACAGTGATGGTAGTGGTACTAGGAGCACGTTGCAATTGGCTTTAGAAGGTATGTGCCAGAACATCATGAGCAAAATCACAAACACATGTGACTTACTGGTCAGGTTTACCTTTAATACAGCGCTTTAACAGCTGCACTATGATTGGCCTATTACTATAAACTGTAATTAACAACCGGGTACTGCGTTCCTGGCCTGCTTTTGTAGCTGTATGAAGTCACTTTTCCATTCGACAGCTACATTTAGAGCAGCGAACGGAGGTGTGGTACAATATGATTTATGTTAGGGTAGGTTGATTTGTTTCACTAAAGAATCATTCTATAATTTCGCAACATCATTCAATAGGGCAATAAACGGTAATCGTGTTTTACCTTATGCTTTTTCAAATCTTTATGTAGGATAAATTAATGTCTTTACGCAAAGACATTAATTTATCTTACGTAAAGATTAAAAAAAACATAAGGTAAAACAGCCCACAATGCCGTATTTCCTGTACATTCCTGCTCCAATATTCAACGTAAAACGAAACAGCAATGCGCCACCGTCGCCAACCTGCCCTAGCCCGACACACCAAAGCGAAGTTCGTTACGAAGGTTCATTCGCAACATAATCCAAACAAGGTTAACCTCTCGTCGTCGAGTGGCAGAAGCATTAAATTTGCATCTCTCAGCACACAAAAAAGGGTCCCGGCAAGGTCTTTGCTGAAAAGGATGAGCCAAGATTGGAATGATGCCCCCACACACGCGGTTATACACTCGTTGCCTTTCGCGTAAAATATCACTTCTTCACGTGACACCCCATTTTGGGGTGAAAACGTGGACGATCGTGGAGAAAGATTATTTCGCGTTGCTTTTTTGTTTCAATAATGCTACGCAGAGTAAATTGGAAAAGTTTCTGTTTGCAGGAAGCTAGCAAAAACCGTAGAATATCTTCACATGCTGTCGAAATAATAAACCGCAACATTCAAAATGACACAAAAAACAATTTTCACGACAACCATTCTAAGTGCGAAAAACAAATTTCAAAGTCTTTCTATGGATGGTAGTGCAACTAATACAGCGAAAGCCAAGAGTGTATGTTTTTTAAATGACAAAAAACGCTTAGTAATGGAACGAAAGTCTTGTTTCTTATCGAAATTAAACGTAACGCTTTCTTTAGGCCGTTATAAGGATTCGACATCCAGTCGCACTTGCAAAGGTGCAATAAGACACACTTTCAGAAAGCTAGGCTTGCCCTTCCGACTGTACGAGTTCGTTTCCGCCACGGTCAGGGTATGCGTGCAATCGAACAAGCCGAAGAAAATTCAACTCCATCAAGCCACATGCACCGCCCCAATGCGAGTAGGTGGGAAGGAAATTTGACCCGTTCGCGAATTGTTTGTAGGCAACGCCGCTTTTGCTATTTCCTCCTTTCCAAAGTTGGCCTAGTCCACTCGCTAGCTGCCTAAAAACAAAAAAAAAACATAAGAAAATAATCCAACATGCAACCGGCCTCATACAAAATACCAAACACACAGCCGTACCACGCGTTTTGTATGTCACGCGTGTGAGTGTTGTTCCGTCAGTTTTATTTATTTTTATTTTTTTGAGTGAAGTTGCCTGTGAGAGTTGTGGAATTCAAGCAAATGGCTTAAAATGGAGTACATGTGTACGGACTCCACGTACGATTCGTTGCACTTCCATTGCCATTTGCCTCGGTCGGTCGGATTGATACCATGGTCTGTGTATCAATCGGCAGATATTCATGGAAGCCGAACTTTCACCAAATTTTTATCTAAAGAAACACAAACACACCGTCGAACAGGACCAGACGCGTAATGCATCGGTTTTTTTTTACCGACCGTTGGAAATTTCACAAAACCTCAACACTACGTTCAATGTTTTATTTTGCTTTTTGCAAACCTAGTTCCGGTTTCGGAAGCGTAACCGACACCAATACAGACAAGGTAGTTGGTTCATCAATTTGCAATGCGCTTGCAATTCTCATGTGTCGTCATTTCACAACTTCCGATCGACTTCGGAGCACCACCATGCGTAAATATAAAAACCTATCCTAACCTTTGCTTTTCTACCTATGCGATCTCATAAATGATGTAATATCCACCACGGCGGCATTCGAGCGCCGCACCTCACGCAATCCACGTCAATTACGTGCACGTACGACCCGACGAAAACAGCGTAGAATATAAACCAAGACAACGACCCCGTCGTGTAACCGTACCACCCACCGCGGACCTTTGCCGATCCATTACGGTCAGTTGATCCAATCGGGTAAACTGTGGGGTTTCGGTTGAAGCTGATCAGAGCGAATCCAGGACACGGTTGTCTAGCGCATCGATTGCTTTCCAAATGCCGTCGACTTATCTACCCACGGTGGGAAATCACTACGCCACGTACGTTTTGCGATGACCAGAACCACGATATCTATCATATCGTCGTGTCGCACACCTTCCACACCAAGTACCAAGTAGTTGTGTCGGCGCACCAAAAACGATCTTGCGGCGGGTCGTCACTCTTGCCTGGCGTGGTGAACGTGTGCCTAGAAGAGAGCCTCTTATAATTTATATATCTGCCTTTGCCAAACCACAATCAAGCCTCAAAAGCACAACGTGCGGACGTGATGTGCATCGTAAGCTGTCGTACGAATTTCTGGTAGGTTCTGGTTTACTTGCGCTGACTGCTTCAGACAACGTGGCGACCGGGGAAACCTCGGGGAAAGCGTTTCATCAAAACGACTCACTCGTATTTCGATACTCCATAGACCATTTTAGCTTTTGATGAAAAGTGTCACCAATAATCGAAATATACGAAGGAAAAAACCTATCCTATGAGTCAACATTCTACAAATGGTGAAAAATCGAACACATTTCCGAACGGTGGCGTAACCGCAACCGAAACAGACAGTTCGTGACCCCATGTGCACGTGCGGACGGAAAAAGTAAGGACAATTCGTCTAGCTTTGGCGCTTTGGAACGCATTTCCACCCGTGAGTGCCAGACACACATAAGGAAACGAAACGATATTCAACGCGCTTACTAGGCTGGAGGCCCTTTCCCTGCCCTGACCCGCCAGACTGGGTGGTGCATGTATTATTCGCGGCACGTATTATGGTTCGTCTAATTTACGTCCACAATTACACAGTGCCCTAGGCTCAATGGTAGGATTTTTTTTACGTTTTCGTGAGGGTTTATCAAATCTTGCACAAATACTTATCTAATCTGCAATTTGAGTGTTCAAACTAATACGACGAATGATAAAACCGATTTTTTGTTATAGATAACATTTTACTAAACTGTAAACTCATCGAGTAACTCACTGAGCACATTGTAGGATGTTTTCTGAAATGTTTGAACATTTTCAATTTCTTCAAATAGACGCATCATTCGGTAGCGTTTCAAACGACCACAAGAATAGTTAAAAAAATAAGTGTAGCAACCGTATTGAAAAAAAGAAAATCATTTACTCATCAGGCTGCAGAAGGAAATTGTTCATAGTCATGGACGATGGCGCACTATCTCACCATAAATCGTTTCACTAACCGCTACCGCGTTTTTTTTTTCTTCCGCCTTGAAAAAGTACTCATAAATAATAGCTACCCTACCCAGCCCATTAGCTAATCCAACATAATTAGTGTCACACACATAGTCCGACTAGCTGTGTGCAAAAAAAGCGAAATATGTTAACCTAAGTGTTGAGGGGTGCCTGTGTGTGTTTGTGTTTTAATATAATTTATTTTCAACGCAACAGAGGGAAAGGACACGTTATTATCAAACAAAAAATAGGTCAAACACAACAACATGATTTGTAGATACAAGATGACGTCATTTTCTCCACCGAAACGTTCGTGAAGGTATCGACACCACGGGCATGCATAAATTTATCCATCACTGTACCATCATCGTTCGAGTGATTAACCGTTACAAGCGGTTACTGCCGTTACGTTGATGACGAACCCGGCGGGGGCTGCACGGAAGCGTGAGGAAAATATTCGATTTAAATTCAGTGCCGGTGTTAGTAGGTGAGTTTTATAAATATTGCATTAAACTCGAGCATGCAGTAAATTTGAGCGATGATGAATATTCATAACTATCTCGTTGAGCCAACAGAACACGAGAGAAAAAACGACGAATGAGGTAAAATAGATCAGTTTTTGTTTTTATTTTCTACTCTGGGTAAAATAATTACTATTTAAATCATCAACCACACAAACACACACACGGGTAGTTGCAATTTCCACTTATTCGTAGTTTACGTTCCAATGCACTCGAATCGATCGTAGTGACCTCTATATTTATCCAATCCAAGCAATCCGTCCTAATCTAAGCCTCCGTGAATCAGACGCCGGATAAACAACAGCAGATAATCAAAAAGGAGCCAGCGAGCCAGTTGGTGGGCAGGAACCGACCACCGTTCCGTTTCAAGATAATTAAATTAGTACAGTCGGTGGGTGGGTGTGGCGCGTGTCGAAAAACGAGGAAAAGATCGCTTTCCGCGAGCCGCGACACGAGAAGAAACCAATCGAATAAGTGAACGAAATTGGTTTTAACGTCGACCATGACGAACGAAGCCGACCGTTGGGCGATTGGCTGACGGGGAGCAGCAATAAATTCGGATAAGTATTAAGAGCTTACCGGCGAGTTCCTGGTTTAATGAGCCTGTCGTCTGTTGTCTGTCCAACAGAAACAAACCAAACGGTGCGCAAAACAAAAAGGATGTCGGACGCATGCACACAATCGTCCGTAAAATTGACGTCTTTTCGATGGGCGCCAAATTAAGAGAAAACTAGAAATCGATCGCGGGACGCGCCCTCTCTGGTGATGGCAACTTCGTGGTGCTGTGTGGGTTGTGAGTCCGTGACAGAATGTGATGCAACATCATGACGACGCATACGAAATGCATTTCCTCTTCAAAACAACATCGCAGCTAGCTTTGTAATAAAAAAAAATACGAAAGGCAAACACAACTCTGCTGCATCGTGCAGGTTTAGAGGTTATCAGCGTCAACGGAAGGAAAAAAATTGTCGAACGGGTTTTAGTTATTTTGGTCGTCACGATCAACCGCCCGAAGCTATCGATGGAATGTATTGAGAAGGTTTATTTTTATTGCCCCTTGTTTGCGCAATAGAACGTATACAACGATACAAACGCCATAACACAAACACACACATGAGTGTTGTGAACGATCACCAAACGCCAACGCGCCAATTTTGTCATGCTTTTAACTTTCGACGCATGGTTTGCTTGTCTCGCTCCTTTCATGCTCCGTTCAGTTCGCCCATTTCATGAACTATGCTAATTATGCTATGACTAATTCTGATCTTTGTATGTTTTTTTCCCTGTCTGTTGGTGTTGTCACAATAGCTTTAAAGTATAAAAAACAGTGTTTCGAGCGGCCCACTCTTCTCAAATAAGAGGCCCGTCTCATTTCGTGGTGACTCACTAGCATCTCTCCTAACACTAGGGTTGGTCAGATATACTGCCAAATCATTGTTGATCGCAAGGCATTTCCACTCTTTGTGGTGTGCTGTGTATATATTAGGAGCTCTGTTCTTCACTTGCTGATAATATATTTTTCCAGTGAGCAACACTTTGTGCTGATTAGTTCATTTGTAATTTTACTTTTCTACAACACGATACATTTACAAAGGAAAAAGCCTTCCTTCTGATATGATATTGTACCCACCCAAGGCAAATAAACTCTGCACACTAAGTAAATGACACACCACTCGTAAAACATCCAAAGAGTCTTTCACAAATTACGAAGACAAAAACGCTGTAAAGTTAAGGGCGTCCCATAATCGGACCACTACCAAGAGCTGCAGTAAATTGTGTTCTCCACTATCACACCACTTGCTTCTCACCATGGTCGCTAATTTCATACCTAAGCCGGTAGAAACTTCACAGTCGGTGCGTCGTAAAAGCGAACGAAGAAGGAATCTTTCTATTCCAAGACGTGACATTTACTTGTACCGAGAAGCAAACTCGAGCGCCATGGAAATTCTCGTACATCACTGCCTCTAAACATAGCCAGGAGGCGAAAACGCATAAATTACACAGCGAAGGTATTTAGATCCACGGCAGCCAAACTAAAACCCCTGCAAACTACACTGGACATGAATCGAACAGGCGAATGGAGCTTCAAGCAAGCTGGGAATAACTTCATTCGCCTCACGAACAGGACTAGAAGATCGAACTCATCGTCATCATCTCGTAGTTTATGACCACAAACGTTGACAAATTTTTGTCTTCTGCGTGATCTTCCATTGAATAACTTCAAACAGTGTGCCGATCACTTTTTAACGATGACCATTCAGATACCAACAATACATCAACCTCCTGAAAAGACCGACTGTAAAACCGTTCATAAAATCTCGGTAATGTTCTCCTAGCGAGTTCGACACCTTCACGTACGATGTGTGAACATTCCATAAAAAAAGCGTACAATAGTTTTTTTCAAACTATCTCTTTCAAACGGTTCTACAACACGCGTGTGCGAAGCTTGCACATTAAGACTGTCCAAAAGATGATCTGTTGTTAGCTAAATAAAACGCTACTTGGGAAGTTTGCATGATCCATTGTTCAGAAACCAGTTAATCATGTGAGCTTGAGTTATTGCGGCCTAAACATCCAGCGTCCAGTCGTTTCGACTCACTCGAGTGCACTTCTTATGACGAACATTTACCGACGCGTTACCGAGCGACGGTGACTTTATCGTCTTCCAGCGACGCCTTCGCTTGGGCTGACTTCATTAGCACCACCACCACCACCACCCCCAACCAAGTCACCGACACTTCATTAGCGAACAAGCAAAAACATACGCCTTGGTGGCGGCTTCCAAGTGCCGTTATCTAACCACCCAACAAGCCGCCCCCCGCCGTTCGGCTCGGTTTGGAAAATCTGTTTGAAGTGCAGCATATGTCCAGCAACAGGTGCAACTTTCTCTCAAGCCTGCCGTAGAAAAGCTAGACGGAACGAGTAGAACGAGCCGAAGAAAACACTCGCACACATCCAAAAAAAAAAAAAAACAACTACTCTCGACCCCCAGCGGACCGGTGGTAGAGACAAACTCCGAATAACCGCAGAAAGAAGGCGAAAAACCTCCGTTCGATACGCGGACTAATCCGTCTTGCTCCATATGGCACGCCGCCGCGCGTTTGGCTCAGAACATTGAGCATCATCATGCCATCAGGTGGTGGGATGGTTGAAGTTGCCTTTTTGATTACACAAGATCGTTATGGGTTTTCACATTTATCTTGCTCTCTTTTCAATCATGCTTCTTTTTTCGGGCATTTCGGGCTCGTTAGAAACAACCGTCCGGGATGTATGGGAGGTCCAATTAATTGCCTCGGGCAGTGATAGTGCATCTGCGTACGACTTAACGCAAAATTAAGCTGATGCAATCCGTAGTTGAATCATGTGAAGGTGGAAAGTTAAATCGTGTGCGATTCCCGGAAAAAAAACTCCCATAAATGCACGGGAATGACCTATAATCTTGCCTTATTTATGTACACAATTCGCAGAAATGTTCGCTTAAACGGGTGGATAATCTAATTGACTAACATGTTGCCAGCAAACACGTGACCACGATCGAGTTCCTACTTGCTAGCTTATGCTTTTCGGGCGCGTGTGTGTTACCTTCTAGCTACCGGTCGAACGTGTGCCACGAGAACTTCGCAACGTAAAAAATGGATTCCATCGATTCCATCGTAAAGGTAAATACCTTCGATTCCTCCCCTTCAACCTTCTTTTGCTCACGAGTAGTAACAAGCACGCATGAAAGCAACGAAAGGCAATCACAGCGATTGAAGGTGAAAGAAAATATGAATATAAACACGCCACTTCCGGTCGATTGCATTTACCTAAACTGCCCATTAAAATATTTTTCTTATGAAGGAAAAGTGCGTTGGAGCCATTTTTAAAGCTCCTTCAAACGATCACATCTTTATCATATATAATTCTATTTCACCTCTTAGAACCTCCGGAAAGGTCAGAAAATTCTTCCCAACAAAAGTTTTCCGCCGGTTCGTTAAGCGTGAAAAAAAGGAACTGGACAATTTACGCCCCAGTAGCTGTCGGAAGCCTCACAAAAGGAAGCGCCATCCTTGCACCATTCGAAAACGGATTACGGCGTCTACATTCCGGCACGAATCGAGTAGGAAGTCACGCACACAAGCGGCAAGCACGCCACACGTGAGCCGTCCGAGACAGAAATCCCCAATAGCCAAGCGTAAATCTATCAACAACAAAAAATCCAATGCAGCTGTGTGAAAGAATTGTACACTCAATTGTACACTCGCAGGAAAATTACTTTCCACTTACCGTTTGCCCTCTAGCATAGGACAAACGGTGTGACTGTGTAGAGAGACGTGAACAAACATGTTACGCGCACGGATCATACAACCAAAACATGTCAGCTCGGAAACATCGGAAGAAAGTCGCTACATGACACTAACAAGCTCCAAACACAGTCCAAAACCACGTAACGAAGCATCTCTTAATTTATTCCTCACTGTTTTTCTCAAACAAAACCTACACATATGCTCTTCCCCATTCGGATGCTGCAAATACTTCCACACCGTAAAACAATGCCCTAAGGAAAAATGCTTTCCTGGCTCGATTAATAACAACCAAATCGCTTCCCTTCCACGCGTCGGAGGCGTGTGTGTGTGGGGTACAAAATAAACGGAAGTTAATATTAACTGTGATTATGTGTTAATTTTTACCACAAACGCACGCACACGCATATTTTGGTTCGAATTATTTTTTTTTTAAGCCTTTCCGCCTCACTCAACGCTAACGACCCTTCAATCATACGGAAAAAACAACAATCGTTTTACGCCAAAAAAAACCAATCCAAAGTTCCCTTCCAGTGCAGACCAGACCAGGCCAGACCAGGCCACCTTTTGCTGTGCAGTTTTATTACACCACAGTCAGTGCACGATATTTTGGATAAATATTTCCACCGGTGGTCACGGTGTGGGCCCGCATCGGCGCCCGTTCAATAAACACTACAACAGCTGAAAAATCAACCCACTTTCAGGCGCGCCAGAAAAGCCGAAACGAATGCGCACTTTCTCAAAGTGCCCGAATAATGAGCAAAACTTACCAAACGAAAATACCCACACACGAATGATAAATTTCCATGAACCGCGCACGGTCGATCGGTCGAAATGGCTTGGAAATAAATCACCTGCCGCGGCGGCAGCAGCAGCAAAGTGCATTCCCATTTTCCGGTTTTGTTTTGGTCGAGAAGGGGAGGAAGCATATTTTTTTTTTCGTGTGTTTTTTCGTGCACCGTTTCTCATTCCTTCCTTCTGGCTATGTCTTAATTTTTAGTTCCTCGGAGTGTGTTCTTCAGTCACTACCAGCCAATCAGCAGCAGAAGTGATGAAAATGCGAGATTGAAAGGCAACATGAAAGCTCACACTAAAGTTGAACGTCTCGTTGTTCCGAGCGACTGCTGGGGAGGGAAAAGTGGCGGACACTGTGCTGATATGATCTCGCAACACGATCATGACACAGGCCGTCATGCTACTACCTCCTTTTCCCATTGCAATCGCGGGCCCACCAGTTACGGTATTCTTTCGCGCAGCCGGCTTTGGTCCATTTTTAGCTTCATTTTCAGTACCGGCTTTAGAAGCGTATTACACGGGCGGGCTCTTTCCATCCGCAGCCTCGTCCATTACGAAGCCGTGCTACGGCGTTAAGCTTGTTCTAGCAATTATCGCTCAAGAGGTACCGCGCACATGCTAAAGAGCACAGCCTCACTAATTAAATTCTTATTTTCTGTTCAATCACAGGGATTTGCCGTGGGTGTGGAGCACTTCGTTTTCATCCCTCTGTTCAGCCCATCTGCTGAAAATTTTACCGCATAGATCATCATCATCATCATCATCGTGCTTCGCTGCGAGTAGGAAACACTACACATCCGCAGCGTGGCAAGTTCTGCAGACACAACTCCCACCACATGGTCAACCCGGGTGTTCAGTGACGCACGTCAACATGGAAGCACCACAAGGAAAGCTACACGAGAAAAGCTCTCCCTCCACCACCTTGAGAGATCAACAACACCGGTACGATGGCGGTACGGGCAATTGGAAGTCACACGCAGAATGTGAACAAGTACGATGAAAACTTGGGTTTCTCTCTTCATTCGTACGGCGAGATAGTGGAGCCGCTGTTCGTCTCGCTCTCGCTCTTCCAATTGACAGTTTTATGCTATGACGATCAGTGTCAAGGTCGAAACGTTCGTCAACGTACAAAGAAATCACGAGAGCGATCATTGACCGAACGATCGCGATCGCGAGATCGAAGATGAAACTTATGATTGTTACGATCGTGCCTTCGGTTGTTTTGTCATTGTTCTGGCTTTCAACAATTTTACACCGCACAACTATGCGAAAAAGTATACACAATATGATGTACAATGAACAACACACCATCCTCACTCACTATGGACAGGACAGGTCATGTCAGGCAAATGACAATAAATATAATTCCAGTAAACAAAGACAAAAATGCTCACTGCTGCATATAACCTCGAAATCCTGATTTTTCAAACCTCAACATAACCTTACATAAACGCAGACGTCCAAAGGTAATGAAAACTGCGCAAATATGTAGGTCAATTAATTTGTTTACATACTCGGACTGTCATCCGGGCGAATTTCGAGCAAAGTAAACGGCGCTATCGCCTTCCAACAACCGGACTTTCACGCATGGCGATTGTGGATGACGTGTTCAACGAACGAGCAGCAGGGTAAACAGCACCAGCCGGCGTCGACATCGTAGATCTCGTACCTCTGGCCACTCACACACAGCCGCACACCATCTGAGACGAGGGTTTTGTGTGTCACAGAATCATCTAGAAACGCTCCATTTGCTTGCTGTCCACCGCTCGGCCAGCGGGCACGATTAATCTCACTCACTACCGTGCATGCAAACAGGGGAGGAATAGAAAATTCGCATCGTTTTGTTTACTTTTGCGATCGATATCGATAAACGGCGAGCAGGTACATATCGGTTCGAGACAAGCTTTGACATGCACGGCAAAAGTCCAAAGACCGAGGCACCGCTGCACTCTGCAGGTACCATTTACGATTCTCAGCTCGAGAGATAAGATAACGTCGAACCAAACAGTACGGGTGTGCAAAATTTTTCGCTTATTTTGTAAAACAAAAAGATAAGCGTTCCGTTGTGGGATGGATGTTTTACCCTGCAGACTCTTGAACATTTCCGACCTGTAGCAGCGAGAACACCGACAATCGGTTAAGATGCGCAATTGCGATACAGTGCAGAGCTGACGCCGACAAGCTGAAGCGCTAAAAAAGTGGCCCCATTTAGCGATAGCTCATCCGCGCTGTCTCTGACATTGAAATTAACACCTCCATTGCAGCAGGCACACGAACACGAGAGAGTTGTTTTGCCTTTTTTTTGTGAGAGCTTCGTGGCGTGGAAAAGGCGGTGCGGTGTGTGAACGGTGTGAAAATTTTCACCTCAAATCGGGGATGACCTCCACCATCTGAAAACAACGAGGTAGCTAACCGCAACCCCGGGAAACCTTGTGCGGTTTCAGTTAGAAACGAACCGATGCTGCCTCGCTATGTGTGCTTTTCCGTGTGCCCAACACATCTGAATCGTTTTACCGGTGAAAAAATCAATGGTTGAGATTATTTCATTAATTATTCAACTTTAAATTTATTTTCTAAAAACCCAAGAAAAAATGATCCATTTAGGACAATCGCTTAAACGCTCGGAGTTTTCAAATGTGTATAACATACACCCAACCCAAGGTGGAACATAATCATGTCTACAAGCATAATATTGCTGTATATGTAACACATAATATCTGCACTTGCTACGTGTTTCTTCGGCGTTCGGTGTGTATCGACATTATTTTCGAAACAAAGCCGCCACAAAACGAAAAGTTTTCATAACCCTTTTGCCAGTAATCTATGCCCACTTGACCGGCTCCTGTGTGAATCTTTGTGACGCCAAACACACATACACACAATAGGAACACTGTGCCAAAAGTGCCGAAATGAAATCGATCGAAACATCGGTCGCCATCGGCAGCAGGAAGTACAAATGCCGGCCGGCACGGCACCGGCCCCACATCGTATCGACTAATCTGCAGCATTATTCGACTGGCTCAGTTCCAAATTCATCCGCGAGACCCTTTTGCTGGCCCGGTGAACCATAACGTGCCGCACCGCGCATCATGGATGCATATTTGGCACACATTATAGCCACCCCGATAAAAAGAGAGAAAGAGCGCGCGCGCGTGTGTGTTGGAGGGGAGGAAAAACCGATGACCCGTTTTCCGCACACAGTACGGCCTCAACGTGGATTTCTTTTAAAACCGACAAAGTGATCGTGCAAGCGAGAGGGATGCAGCTGGGCGGACGGACACACACACGCGAACCATTGGATGACCATATATCTTCAACCTCAGTTTTGTTGCAGTGGAACACCGTCGTCCCAGGGGGCAGGTTGCTGGCAGCGTCAGTAGAGCGAAATTTATGGTGCATGAAAAAGAGGAGGAACCGAGGGAAAGGGGCACACCGGTGGCACCGAAATTATCATCAATGACCAGTTATTACGATCGATAGTATTAAGAAAGCAGCAAGATACTGTTATTGTTTCATTCAATTTGTGTTTCACGAACAGACAGGCGCATATGGGTAGAGTTGAGAGGCCCAAATTCCCTTTGCAAGCACGCATAATAAAATGATCGATGCACAAGATCATTAACCTACAGCAACGCAAGACACTCTTCTCTTTGAGGCTCAATTGGTCACTAATAATGGTTTGGAAAATTGGCTTTTTCGACGAAACACCGAGGAGGGACAGTTATGTCACCCGGTTCGGAACAAAACAAGGCGATTTTATACTTCCACTACGTCATCCAAATTAAGCCATCGGCTGCGTTACGGTACTTCCTGCAGCAGCTACTGTGCTCGTTAAAAATTCTCACCCCAAAACGTTTCCGGCAGAGCGTTGCTCTTCCGTTACACCGGCCGTTTGCCCTCGTGCTTCGCTTCATGCGGCGCGTTTCGCGCCCAGTAAATTAATTAGCTTTCAGAAAAAGAGAAATTCTTTCAGAAAAAAACGCCAGAAAAGTCCGATTGAAATAAATGATCCCAAAAAGCTTGTAACACAGAGCGCTGATTGCGGCTGTCGTCAGCCCAAAACTATTATTTTAAACCTTCCAAGTGTTTCATGCCGTTTAGTTTGGTGCTTTTCCAACCCTTGGATATGTCGGTAACGGGGGGCGAAGTAAAAGCGGTCATTTTATGAGTTCCTCCTCCAGTGGTACGCCATGTTATTCCAGCTCATCGCGTTCGGATCGAGAACTTGGCTCACCGAAAGCCATCACACGCCAAATGCCTACGATCCCAGACCAGAAGGGAAATGAAAAAGGTGCTGGAAAATCTCATAGTTCAGTGCACCAGTC
This sequence comes from Anopheles farauti, assembly GCA_000473445.2. Taxonomy (NCBI): domain Eukaryota; kingdom Metazoa; phylum Arthropoda; class Insecta; order Diptera; family Culicidae; genus Anopheles; species Anopheles farauti. The sequence continues at coordinate 5,369,368 of KI915048.1, forward strand.
ATGATGGCTCGCCGTTTTCGTCCAGAGATCGGCAAACCGCTCGTTATTCGTCGCTTTCTCAGTGTTTGCTGGTCGTTTCGAGCACGGGGTTTGGAAAAACACTGCCAACCCCTGAATTGAGACCATGAAAATCTCCGTACAGATTTTCAGGCCCGAAAAAGCTAACGATCGCTGCTAAAAACGAATCGTCCGTAAAGCGAAATGACCGGCAACCACGAGCCAATCCCGTGGCTTTTCCGTCGATTGGAGTCTGAGAGCATAACAATCGTTTAAGAAGAAGGTTTGTTGCAGCGGGCCACCACTGTCCGCCTTTTGTCGCTCGATAAATACAATTGAGCTGCCTATTTCGTGCTTTGGACGACGTCCAGCGGTGCCGGTAAAATGGGGCTTGAAGATTCTGTGGCATAATTCAATTCACGACGGAGCGTGCAAATGGACGAAATATCGACAAGCGATTCCTATATAGAATGTAAATTATGTATGACTGCAGCGACGCAAAATTAAATTTCAATTGCAACATCCGAATCAATTAAATGTCTTTTAACAATTCGGCAATTATCGCTGAATAGCATTCAAAGCTGTTAAGTGTGCTTCAAAACAACAGCATTAAGGTACGTTCATTTCGTGTGGAACAAATCTCACCTCCCATCGGCATGGGCAGAAGAAGCCCTCCATCGAACAATAAAACTTCCCCAAAAAAAATCCCCTTCAGTGACATTTAAATGTCCGTGCAGCACCAAACAAGCTATTTCTGTGCTTTTTCCATGACATGATTTCATTATTGCCATGCCGGGTTGTCCTTCACCGTGGCACAAAAGCCGCGTGGTGGCATATGCTGCAAAAGCGGCTACACTCTGCACGAGAAGAAGGGTGCTCCGACGGTCGTTCATTCGTTTTCCTTGGCCGAAGGTCGCCTATTCCACGGCTAGTGCTGCTGCAAATGCAACCGGATGCGCTGTAAAGAGGGGAGGGGAAAACCGCCAACAAATGCTAAAATATGTAACAGACAACCGAAGCCCGAGAGCGGCGCAGTAATATCAAATGTATGTGGGGAACTTGCGAGCTCCTCCTCGTAAAGCAATTCCGCATGTGTCGGCCACAATTCGCTCACCACCACGAATGAATGGAGAGCCATTAGCAGATTAGCAGAAAACATAAGTTTCTTCGGTGCCTAAAGCCCGAACAACACAGCAGCAGCAGGCAGCAGCAGCCAGCACACATAATTTCGTCATGCTCCGATGGATCGGCCGGAAGGCAATCGCGAGTGTGAGCTTCCTCCGTGCTTCGTGCTCGCCTGGGGTTTCGGAAGTAAGCCCTTGCAGTGCACCTTTATCGGAATTGTTTTCGGTTGGTGAAGAATTGGCTTGCACCTCATCACACAACAACCATTGTTGTTGCAGTGTTGGCCTCTGTTTCCGACGTGATAAACGTTCTAGAATCAAAATGTTTACGTCACCTAACGTAGCGAATTCTTATGGACTCTCTACGATGAAAAACTCACTAACCCTCAGAAAGATTCACAGGACCTGCAGCTGAAGGTTTTTTGCTGCAATCAATTTATGACTCTCGTGATGTTAACGACGCACTCAACGGTCAGTACATAGTGTTTGCGGTTGCGCTTGTCCTTCGGCACGCGAGCCCTTGTTAGAATTGACACTTGGTAATTGTGCCACATATCCCAAAAGACACTCCAAAAAAAAACCTTCAAAAAAGAGCGCTTGGCAGAAATATCAATATGCAAAACACCAACATCGCCATTTCCCTCTGCACCTTTAGTGCTTCGTGTAACGGCGGTAGCAATTGTAAATTTCACTCAACTTACTTTTGGATCGTATTCAATGTGCTTTTTTCTCTCTCACATACTGCCTCGTATTACTTTCCCTCAGCAGAAGCTGGATTGTTTTATTCATAACTTCCTCCATTCGTTTCGAAGGGTTTCATACTGAAGTTTCCTGCTGAAGGTCCCTTTGCGAAGGAGTGTAAAATTTGTGTGCACTTCTCTTTCTTTTTGGATATCTTCTTGCACGATGCAGACTACAATATGTTCTGCGATGTTTCGTGAGCAGGAAATGTCTACCAGCGCTAATACCTCCTATAAAGAGAGATAGAGAAGAAATACTCCAAGGAGAAGAGTAATGAAATTAAAATTTAATATACCATTCCGAACTGCTGTCTTGGTTCAATGCAATTTAGATGTTGAATATTACAAATACAACATGACAACGGTGGAATAACGGCCGCCGGATCAATCAATATTGTTTTCGATTTCAAATAATTCAATTGCATTCGGAGCCATGTTCACAAGGCAATGGACATCCACACCTTTCAAGGGTTAGCAATACGTTTAGGGGCTCAAATTACGATAGAAAATTTGAAACCAGCCACCAGATAAGATATCGCTACTGAGTTATCGGCCACAAATCGGTCTTCCCCATGTTGACTAACATTCAACCACAACAGGAACCGACAGCCACATTACCCACAGCGGGTGACTTCAATCCTAAACGCAGAACAAATTGATGATACAACAAAACAAACTACCATCCTTTCCTGACGTCATGGAAAGGTCTCTCCCTTTTCCAGAAGGTTGTTTATCCGTGACGACGACGACGTTGGAGAAAATAGTCGTTGACTTTCCTCACTTCTAGGCTAAATCGCTTTTTCAATCGATTGAGCACCTTCGATAAAGCCCGCTAAACCTCCTTCCCTGCATTATTACGCTGTATTTAGCTTCCTTTTAGAACATTCCATTCCTCATCGCCGGAATGGCGTTGCCAAGGGGGTGATGTTTGGTTGTGGAATGCTTCGTAAACACCCAAACCGTCTAGGCAAAACGCAACTTCCGGTAACATTTCGATACTTTTAGCAATCGCGTGGCATGGGTGAACGTCATATCGCGATTTGTTGCTAATATTGTACTTCACTCAAATCATTACGCAATGTGTGAAAGGAAGAAAATTCGCAACATACTGAGCGTCTGCTACTCAGACGGCCGGTGCTTCCGGTGTGTGCAAAATCCCATTACGGCGGTACTCGCAGGGCATCGAACTTCCCGGACCCGGCAAGTGCATTGGCATCGGATGTGAAGAAGCGAAGCAAATCGGACTACTGCTCATTGATCCGTTTTTTTTTTGCAATTCTCACCTTCCAGAATGCGCAATATTCAAATTCTCCTGGTTCTCCTGGATTAAAAAAAAACGGAACACGCAGTTGCGTCTGCGAAGAGGAACCACAAAAAAAGGACAAGGAACCCGTTTCCAAACCCGACATAGGTTCGCTTCGCACCTGCTACTATGTTGAATGTGTTTTTGTTCGCTATCCCTCCTTCGTCAGCAACGTTAAGTTGCGTCAGATGTCGCACTCGGTAACTTCGTACGAAACTGGACAGCTAAAAAAAACTCCAACTAATGCAAAGTGTGTGTGTGTGTGCAGCTGGGCTACGTTTTGGTTCACACAAACTGGTCGAACAAATTCGGTGGTCATTTTACGTCTCAAGGTTATCTGGGGACTAGTTCTGCTTTCTGCCCATCGTGGGATCGATAAATGTCCTGGCCGGTTATTCGAGAAGGCAGGGGAAAGAGGTTAAGCTTCGAATCCTTAACGAGAGCGTGGTTGAGTGCAGCAGGGGGAGCAGTCGGAAGATCGATTGATTCATTATAAAGCAGTGAAGGAAGAAGTTCACACACATAAACCGGTCTTTCGGTGGACCGGGAGCATAGAAAGCTTTGATATGATGTGTTCCAGGCTGTTCTGAACCCCTTCGCATCTCCGGAAACACGTGTTCCGACCGGCATTTCCATCTCACCTGGTGACTGCGTTTTGTCGTCAAGCATTTGGTTCAGTTGTTCTATGGATAAATCCGCCATGGTGAAGTCAAATGCCTATGGGAACGCGTCTCGTCTTGTCTAGCTCTCGATCCAAGCAATCGAGAGGTTTGTAAAAGGTGCTCCTTTGTCTTCTTGGGAGGGCGATGAAATATTTCTTTCGTGTCGTATCGCGGCGCTGTTCTTTTACGCCCTGCGAATGGTGCTGCTGGAGAACTAACTTTCTTCTAAACTGCTCGGTTGTTCACGGATAGAAGAGTTGCACTTTCCTGCACTGCCAACACGGCAAACGCACACACGTACACACACACAACACAGACGCAACACAAACGCTTCGGGAGCAGAATCCGGAGGGTACGGACTCACGCTCTGGGGTCGATTATTTTCGTGCAAAATACTTTTTCGTGAAGAATTCAACGCTGGAACCTTTCGCTCCGGGGGGGATAACGCACGCACACACACATACACGCACGCACGCACGCACACGCACACACTACCGGATCGATCGACTCAGCTGCTACGAGCTGCTCACTGTGTGTGCGAGTATTTTTCTCCTGCAATCTTCAACTTCTTCCACTGACAGCCTCGAAAACGAACCGCTTCCGCAAAGGAGGCTTCCCGATTGTTTCACACCACACCTGCCCGGAAAAAGCGACAGCCACGACGAAATACGCAATCTGCACCGCCTAGGCTGGCGCGGGTGGACGACACAAACATACACGCACACACATGCACGCATACACCAGCCAACCACACCTGACGACGACGACGACGACGACGACAACTACGACGAGACAGGCGAGCGTGCGAAAGCGAGCAGGCGTTACAAGACCGATGGAACGGGCCCAGAGTACTGCTCCGTATCGCTTTTTTCGACGGGGCGCACAGGACAAGCGCAATGGGATGGATGCGTTTATCTGACAGATACGGTGACGGTGGACGAAGAAGAGAGTTTTTGTTCTTTTCGCTCCTCCTGCTCTGGGCTTGACGACGACGGATGTGTCACTGCACGGAACGTGACCTTTCTTTCGATCGGTTTTTTCTTCTTGTTCCCGAAACGGACACGCACGCACGGAATGGAGAGAAACTGGTGAAAAAATCGACTGATGGTGGTATCCCGAAAACGCAAACGTAGCTTTCGGTGGCTTCTTTCCGATCTATCTCTGCGCTTTCTCGGGGATTTTTTCGTTCTGCTCCTCCGCACACAAAGTCGACGATATGCACAGCAGCACACACACAACTTCACTGCCACACGTTGTTTTCCGAGGCAAGTGTCAAAGTGACTGCCGAAGGTGAATAGGTTTTTAAGGTTCACTTCTGGCGTATTTTGTGGCCGCCATTTCAGGTAATCATGTGTCAAAATTGTTTTAAAACTCAGGTAGATATGGGCAACAGTGCGTGGAGTAGGAAATGAATCATCAACATATTTTTTACTTATAATTCATTAGGGATCTGGAATGCATGTGCCATGTTGAGAAACGTTAAATTAATTCAATCCATGTTTTCTGATCTGTGTAGCTATCTTGTGCAAAATCGGTGATCACGTTGGAAATTTATTGGCACGAGATTATGGCAACGAAATTATGGTAGCCATATTTAATTTTCGACACTCGATTGATCAGCTGGTTCGACCATGCTCTGCTACATCTTTTTCATGCTATTTTGTGAAATTTTTCGTTCATCACCCTTGTATAACTTCATTACCAAACATTAAGCCAACAATTGAACATAAACAAATTCCCATATTACTCCCCGGGGATGATTTGAGTCATCGAAACATGCTCCAACGATCATTTCAAATATATGTCAACAAGATTCAATGAAAAAACGTAATAAAACTGTTTGCTGCTGCTTTTATTTCATTGTACATTAAAAATTACCATGTTTAGCTTTCACGTTGAAGTTTAATTACTTTTCAGTGCTGTCTTCTATTTTTACTAAACTAACTGTCGATTCACTCACGTCCTATACCTCGAACCACGTTGCGCAGAGCGCATTGTGAACGCAAACGTGTAGTGGTGGTAGGGGAATGAGCAGCGCGTAAAAAAACTCGTTTCGTATTCCGCGAAACAGCTACATACCGCTTTGGAGCTGGTGGTGGAAATCTTTGATTTCTATTCGTAAGGCAACCCTCGGCAGGCCGGCAGACGAACCACGCTGACGTGTTTCGGACCTGTCAATTAGTGCAGTTAGATTTTCTTCTGTTTCTGTTTCGGTACCAGCAATAAAACACAACTCCCTGGTTGATTAATACTGTAGCTAAAATTGTGCCCAAGAATTGAGAAGATTTTCTACGATAACAGAGGAAAACGAGAATAAAAATGACGTCAGCAACAGGCGAGGTTTTCATCGTTTCGGCCGCCCGTACTCCCATCGGTAAGTAAACCAAGCGAATTACCTGTGAAGGAGAATAAAATCAAATCTTGTCTAAACACGTGAAAAGCATTCGGGTAGAAATAACGGAGCCAAACATGACATGTGTTATTATGCGGCAGGAGCAAACATGCCGTTACGTGACTAACGGTGTGATCGATGCTGTGCACGATCGCCTTGAAGCGTTGCATATGCGCTCACAAACAACAGACTAAAAAAACCACCCAAAGTGAGCAGTTTATCTTTGACAAACAGATAACATAAAGCTGGGTTGGGATGAGTCGATACATCCGTTTTCACTTTATGTAACCGGACGAAAGATGGTATGTAAATTGGTTGACACCATAGGTAGCTGCCTATCTTTTCGTTTGGAATAAATTATTTATCCATTTGAATAGAAACGTTTTTGAAAAACGATTTGATGCTTTGCGTGCATCAGAAAGGCTCCTAATATACCATTAGGAATGCATCAGAAAGGCTCCTAATATACCATGTTTTTGTGGTGAAGGTATTATTTTACAACAAACTTATAACGAAAAAAAGCTAATGACTTTAATTGTTCTACGACGCCAACGAAACCGGCTTTGCTAATTAAGGAAGTAATGTGTAGTTTTTTTTTGCTTCAAACTGTTTGCATCATCTAAATTATCTTAAATTTCTCATTCCCTTCCCTCAGGTAATTTTATGGGAACGCTTGCCACACTAAGTGCGGCCGATTTGGGCGCCGTGGCTGTGAAAGGAGTTCTCCAGCGCGCCAATGTGGATCCGGCCGATGTAAGCGAAGTCATTCTTGGCCAAGCGCTTACCGCTGGCCAGGGACAGAACCCGGCTCGTCAGGCCTCGTTAAAGGCGGGCGTACCGAAGGAGGTGCCTGCGTTCAACATCAACATGCTGTGCGGATCGGGACTAAAATCGGTAGCCCTCGGTTATCAGGCGATCCGTTCCGGTGATGCTAGCGTGGTCGTAGCGGGTGGACAGGAATCAATGTCGAAGGCACCGCACGTGATGCATCTACGTAGCGGCAACAGGTTGGGAGAGGCAAAGATGATCGATTCATTGCTGCACGATGGTCTGACGGACGCGTTCTACGATCTGCACATGGGTATTACGGCGGAAAACCTTGCCACCGAACACAGCATAAGCCGCGAGGAGCAAGATGCATTCGCTGCCAAAAGCCAACAGCTGGCCGAAGAATCGCAGCAGAGAGGATACTTCCTGGAGGAGATCGTTTCGGTGGAGGTTCCCGGGCGCAAGGAAACGATTCTGTTCGCGGTAGATGAGTATCCGAAGCATGGCACGACGGTGGAGAGCCTTGCGAAGCTGCGACCGTGCTTCAAACCGAAGGATGGCACGGTAACGCCTGGGAATGCATCCGGTATTAATGATTCGGCAGCGGCCGTACTGCTAATGTCGGCCGAGGAAGTCCAGAAGCGCGGTGCCAAACCATTGGCTCGAATCGTTGCTTACTCGCAGACCGGAATCTGCCCGAAAACGATGGGCGCCGGACCGATCTCGGCCGTGCAGGCTGTGGTAGGTTATCGGTTGGAATTTTACCGTAACTGGTTGGAATTTTATCGCACAATTAATTCCCTTTGTACAGATCCAAAAAGCTGGCTGGAAACTCGAAGATGTCGATCTGTTCGAGCTGAATGAAGCGTTCGCCGCACAAGCGCTGGCGGTCAACAAGGGGCTTGGCGTTGATCCGGCGAAGGTGAACGTTGGCGGTGGTGCCATTGCCCTCGGTCATCCGATCGGTGCGTCAGGTAAGACCCGACCGCCCCACACTATTCCAGTGAGACCGATAAATAATTGACCCTTGGTGTCTTCTTACAGGTTGCCGCGTGCTCGTAACACTCCTGTACGCACTGAAACGTACCGGTGGCAAGAAGGGAGTGGCATCTTTGTGCGTTGGCGGAGGCATGGGCGTCGCAATGGCGGTGGAAATGGTGTGAAGGAAGTGCGCACGAAATACTTCCACCGAAAATACCTAGTTAAGCGTATGTTATGAACTCATGATATGTATTTTGTTTATTTCTATGAAAAGTATTCAACGCTGAAACACTTTGCTTTCTGACGAAGCATTCGCAGTATAATGCCAAGGGTGGGCGGGAATGGGCGATGCGGTAATAAACCGTTCCAATTTTCTTACAAAAAAAAAAAACATATCTTGTCACGTTTTTCACAGCATCTGGTTTTCGGCCAACGTTTGCAGCTGGTACATTTTGGCACGTTTCTCTTTGTACGTAGCTTTTTTGTTCGTAACGATGCGCGTCGGCTGTCCCAGTGATTTGATACGCTCCTCAAGCGCGGCTGTCATGTTTATCTGCCGGAGAAAATGGTAAGCATTGGCGAGATGATTAACAATAGCGACCAGAACCGTTGCAGGTGTAACGAAAGGAAAAATGCAATTTTTATGATTAGGTTTAAACGGTGCCTTTGGCTGTTTTATTTTTACGCAATTCGCGACAGGCTTTGCACGGGCTGGGAAAGGGAAACACTTGCTACACTCATCCACATTTACCACATATTTTTTTTTTTGCTTTGCCTTCGAAAATCGCAACGATCCTCAAGAGTACGTTGACATTTTGAATGTTTCGACAGATTTAAAGTATTGAGGGGTTCGAGATAGAGGTCCTTTATCGCTACGACAAAACAGAGCTTTCAGCTATAGTATTTTCCCGAGTAAAAAAAACACTTTTATTTCATTTCTAAAGTCCTTTCGCTATTATCATCATTTGCTTTGAGCTACCTCCTATGGCTTGGTGATGGATTTGTTTTCATTCACGAGCGCTTGCATGACGCATGCAAAAATAAAAAAAACACAACTCTTCGTCGCAAGCCGTCTTGTTTTGAACGTGGGATCATTTTCAGGTCGTCAACAATTTTGTGCATTTTATCGGCAATTTTTCGCGCGGCAAAGTAGCAACTCATTGGCATTGAGCATATGGGTGTAATAAATGGCTTCGAAAGATGCACACACAATGCGATAAATTGTGTTTAACTTTCTGTCTTTTAAACGATCAGACCGCCGCATGACCTCTGTTCGTGGGGGGACAATTTTACAAGCGGGATAGATAACGGGTTGGAGTGGTTGTAAAGTAAAATAGGTTTAAGACATAGAACAAAACACGCGTTGGACACGGGTTGGACAGTTGCATACCTCACACATTACAAACATACTCGAAACTTTCTCTACTAATAACAATAGTATTGAATTTGTTGCATTAACGGCTGAACCTGCCAGACCTGTTACCGGGTTCGTTCTTGAATACTTTGTGCAATCTTTGCACACGCTGGCGCTGGTTGGTTTGTTGGGGCTATTCATTATCATAATTCAAACCATAAGGAAGTTCACACTCACTCGCACACAGTCTGTCCTCACAAGATAACACAACCAGCTCGGTAGCAAACAGATAGGCTGCTCTCCCACACTATCTACGGCTGGTGGTGGTGTTTTGAACTCCTAATTGTTGACCAACTTCAGTGGCTCCGCCGGATAGTAACCGTTGCAGCTGACGTTCTCCGTGAAGCTGTTGTAGCAATGGTCGAGCGGATACTTGGCCACCACATCCATCGACGGTACGCAAATCTTGGCATGCTGCTTTATGAGAGCTGCCCAAAGCGACGCATCTTCCACGCCCGGTCCCGAGCGGGTGGTGAAGAACGAACCCCAGAACTTGGACACGATGTACGGTGCGTCCGGGTGGCCGGAATCACAGTCGCGCATTCCCTCCGCGTCCATTTCCTCCACGATCGCGACCGTATCGGCCGTCGTGTACTTCGAGGGTGTGTACATGTCCTGTATGAGATTATCGCCCACGTACAGATAGCGCGGATCCGATTTGTGACAGACTTTGCTCAGCAAAACCGACAAGTCACGCCAGTTACCCTGCGAGTACACTCCGTACCGCTCCAGCTGGCCGGCCGTCAGCGGTTCCGTCTCATCGTGGCCCTCGAGCCGTACGAACGGTTTGCCCGCGGTAAAGAAGCCTGGTTTTTTGGCGAACCCGACGACCACATCGAACAGTTCGGGCCAATCGGGCCCGTACGCGTAGGATGCGGTAAAGTTGGCGAAATCTATATGCGAACCGGTGACCAGGAACGTAGTCTTAGTTTTCTTCAGCTCCCGTAACCATCGCACCAGCTCCGGAGATGCTTTCTGCAGGTACTGTTCTGGGTTGGCCTTCAGTGCCTCGAAGTAACCACCGATGTTGGCTCCGAAGTGATCCCGCGAGTACATGAACACCAGCCCGTCGAGGATATCGGGCCACACGTTATAGCGGCCGATCCGTTCGTGGGCTTCCTCGTCGAGCGTATCAATCACCCGGCCAAACAGTAGCGTGGCACAGATATCGAAGTAGTCCAGCACGGTGCGTATCTGCTCCGACAGTGGCCCATTCCAGGCGACGAGCATATTCCGACAGTACTCGTTCGTCACCTCCCAACGCTTCTCGTCACCGTAGTAGGCGCGAATTTCTTCATCCGCCATACGCTTCGTACCGTGCGTCGCCTGCTGAATAACACCGTCCGGATCGAGCTTGAGGATGTTGCCCCGCTGAAAGTCGATGATCAGTCCACGCTGCAGAAAGTCCTTATCGAGCGGCTGTAGCAAATGCCGACCGGAGTATCCGCGCTGTTCCACCAGAAACCGCGACACGATGCGATACTCCAGTTCGATCATCGCCCCGATCCGGTAGCGCAGCAGCGTGTTGTCCAAATCGAACCCGACGCAGTCGTAGTCGGCAAAGCTGAACGTGTCCGCCCCGGTCATGATGCGATTGGCCGAATAGCGCGAATAGAACCGTTTAGTTGTCCACTCGAAATGCCGCGACGACTGCGGCAGCGTGCGCAAACTTAATTTCAACGAGGTGCCGCCACTGTTTTGACAGTTGCTACCTTGACAGCGCCGACTGCCGCCTACTGTGGTGCTCCACAACAAGGACGACGACGTTGACGATTGGCGGTTGCTCGGTTCGGTCGAAGCGTCTCGAAACGTGGTATTGGAAATGCCGCGGAAAAACGACACACTTGCTGCGATTGCTTCCGATGAGCGACTGACACCAAACATTCCTGTGGCGGCGTTGCCACAGCGTCCCAGAAACCTTGCCGAAAACTTCATACTGTCGCGCCCAGCGAACTTTCGTGATTTATTTTAATTTGACACACCAATATTCACCAAAAAACCATTGCGGTGCGCACACGCACACGTGCGAATTTTTGCTCTGCGCTACGCGAACGATCACGAAACCACGATTTCAACCGCGTGACCGCGTGGTTTTTTTTATGTTGATTCCCTCAATGAACCACAGTTCTGTTTGTCTCGCTCGTGTGGCGCGTTTTTTGTTCTTCTCTGACTCTGCGATCCAAAACAAACGGTGCCCCGTCGCGGTTTCAACTCAAAACAACACCCCGAGCGATTGTGCTGGCTGTGGGTGGATGAGGAACGGTGCGGAAAGGCATGTCTCAGGGGTGGAAGCAACCTCGCTTGTCAGCGCCAAATAGACCCGGGAATTATTTTTTTTACGTAACACAACGGCCAAACTGATCCGCAATCAGGTATGTGGTGTATTGACGCCGTTTGACCTCGGGTTTGATATCACGCGCTCGTGTTCGTTCAAATATCGATTATTTCGCACACCAATTCACAAGCACACAGACTCACGTCCTAAACGGAAACACTCGATAGTCTTCAAGTGGTTTCACGATGATCCCGAAATAAATTCGTAAATTCCGCTCGGTCGTTCAGAGTCTCACCGATACACCATAAGTTCATTCATTCTATTACTATTGCTCGGGGGGATAAATCCACCTTGTTTGCACACGTTCCCGAGGTCAACTTCTGTCGAATATCATTTGCTCACTAATGTGCTGAGTCCACTGTTGTGCTGTGATGAGTTTATTAAATAGTGACGTCGTTTACATTTAGCACCAATTGGCGCACCAGACTACTGCAATGCACCTACTGCCGAAGCTGGCGACGTGTAATGTGCAATTGCACAAGGGTTTGCCAACAACTGCACTCCCATTCCGTACGTTGTTGCTACGAAGTATGTTTTTGTTTTGATCAAGGACGAAAACTTCTTCTTTTCCCTGCGTCACGCGTGTTCTTCTTCTATGCTTGTGCTGTCAAACGGATCAGCTGTCGGTATGTTTCGCTACCCAGTGATTCTCAAAGACCGTTTGCGTTGCAAATTCCGATACGTTACATTCTTGCACCTTTTCAAAACCAATAGGACCAAAACTAGGAAAGTAGATAAATCTGTAATACTCACTTCCTCTGGGATGTGTATATATCGTATGTACTTGGAGTATATCGTAAAATTGTCCAATGGATACTGTTTCCCCAGTTGATCAATGTACACCACATTTTCCATGCAGATGTTCATGTGGCTATAACAAGAACGAGACAATATACAATGCGTATGTACATCTCAACGGAAATGTTCCTTGCACGAACCCATCCACGTTGATGATTGTGCCCGCAACCGATGTTTCATTGCGAAGATCGATCAGTATATTCCTATTTATCAGACATTGTGCTAGTCCTGTGAGATGATTAACGGAATTAAACTTTTCTTTTTTATCAAAATTCATCGCTATTATTGGTAAATTACTGCAGCAAACAACACAGCAGCTGTCAGGAAATTCTTCACAAACTACGAAAGCGTCCGTCTGGTACGGTTGCCGGCTTTGTTTACTTTTATTATGCCGACACTACACCGACTGTCAACGAGTTTGTACGTAGTGTAAAATTATCTATACTATGCATAAACGTTTGGATGAAATTTATAAACACAGTTTAGACTCAATTAAAATGGGGTTTTGCAAAAACTCATCGATAAAAAATGCACTAAACCAAAATGTTGTTTCCGTTGCATGTTATAGCAATAGAATACAAATAAACCGACCTCATCTGTTGCGCTTATTAAGCAACCCATCTCAGTCATTTATAAATTTTATATCTCAATAAATTTGCTGTAAAATCCTCAAATGTATTATTATCTTATTAATCGAAATAATTATTTATTTAGATAAATCTATATTCAACAAAACAAATTCATCAGATGTCACCTCGAACTATGCAAAAATGTCCGCCGAGAATAACTTAGTGCAAGACCAGAACCACCAACATAGCATGCAGCCGACGGAATAAATAAAAATACGGTATTCTGACACGTATCTGCACTATTCGTGGCTTACACATCGTGATTAACTTTCGGAAAGACAAACACCGTCTAAAGCACACAACTTCCCGTTCTGAAGACGACGCCCATCGCAAACAAGTGCTGGGTGTTGTGTGATTATGTGTTCCTCTTTGCGGCAGGCAGCCATCGTGGACCAAATACGGAGGTGGTAATTGCACTGTACGGGCGTGTGTTTCAGCATAGTTTTAGCCTTATTTGCAGCGAACTTAATCAACCATCCGGTGCAGAAAACCGAGCATAATGGGTGGTTGGCGTGCAAAAGCATTCTTTTTTGTGATACTTTACGTGCTGAGTGGTCAATGCCAGGGCGCCGGGGTGCCGGTAGCCGTGCCGGTGAAACTAATCGACGAGGAGGCATGTTCGCAGCTGAAAACGCTCTGCCCAAAGATTGCATCTGCTGCGGAGGATCTGAAAGCGCTGGAATGCGTGCAGTCGCTGCATCCCGAGCAAATCGATAACATCGAGCCGGAATGTCAACATTTGATCTGGCTGCACACATCCGCACTGATGGACGACGCTAACCTGAAGCGCATGATACAGAAAGGATGTCCGAAGGACTTTCAGCAGTTTCCCTGTACCCCAGGATCGGAGCCGGGGCAGTATCTGACCTGCATTATCGATCACCGAGCGGTTGCCAAGGGCAATGGATGCATCGGTTACTTGCAGCGCTTGGAGTGGGTTGCGTTCTCGGACTATCGCTTCATCAAACAGTTTCTCACTCACTGTACGCGCGACATCGAAGCGCTAGGATGCGGACGTGTTGCGGCTGGTAATGACCGAGAAAAAGTATCCCAGGGTGAAACGGTGGCTTGTTTGCAGAGTTCACTCGACAATCTGAACCAAGAGTGCAAGCGGGAAGTGCTCCACGTGTCGGAGGTACAATCGGAGGACATTAAGCTTGATCGCCAGCTGTACGTTTCGTGTGCTAACGATGCGTTTCGCTTCTGCCAATCGACCGCACCGGGTCCCCCATCGCTTCTCAAGTGTCTCATGAAGCATCGCAACGATCCAGATATGTCGAAAAATTGTCAACAACAGCTATTGCGTCATGATCGGCTCGTCGTGCACGATTATAAGGTATCGCGAGGGCTTACACGCGCCTGTAAGGAGGACATCAAAACGTACCGCTGCCGTCGAGGCGTTTCGGACGATAAAGACGTTCGGTTGGCGCAGATTCTACTCTGTCTCGAAGCGGTACAAAAAAACAGCACCAAGCTGATGCCGGAGTGTGTGGCGGAAATTAATGACCACCGAAAGATGCTACTGACGGACTACAAACTTTCGCCCGAAATTCTGACCGGGTGTGAGAATGACATTGAAAAGTTTTGCAGCAATTTGGACGCGGGCGGTAAAACGATCCACTGTCTTATGGAGCACGCCCGGTTGAAGAAGAAAAAGGAGCGTCGCGTGACGGATCTTTGTCTGCGCGCACTGGAAACGCTGGTTAAGGTTACGGACGTGGGCGAAGATTGGCGAGTGGATCCCGTGCTGCGTAAGGCCTGCAAACCGGTGGTCGATGTGGCCTGTTCCGATACGGATGGAGGTGATGCGCGAGTAATGTCCTGCTTGATGGAGAAACTCGGTACAAACTACATGAACGTGGAGTGTGAGTCAGCCCTGCTGCAGATACAGTACTTTGTGGCGCGAGATTTCAAACTAGACCCACAGCTGTACCGGTAAGATACGTTGCTAGCGGGTTTTTTTTTATCATGGCTTACTATTTATTTTCAATTTTTGATTTTCCTTCCCCGTTCAGCAACTGCAAGGATGACGCGATTCGGTTTTGTAAAGCGAAGAAAACTTGGGCAGATCTCGATACGGCCCAAATGGACCCGGAACGGGGTCCACTGATACTGCCCTGTCTGCACCGGTATGCTTACCCGGAGAAGGAGGAGATGCGTCTGAAACCGGAATGTCTGCAGGAGGTAAAGCGTGTCATGCGCCAACGGGCCAAATCCGTCGACCTGATCCCGGAGGTGGAGGACCAGTGTCTTGACGATCTGGCGTACTTCTGCTTCGACAAAACGGGCAAGGGCGAAGAGATGCAGTGTCTTCAGGATAATTTGGAAAAGTTGCAGGAAGCGTGCAAAACGGCCGTCTCGCGCTACACCGAGGAGGAAGCGGCGCATGTAGAGCTGAACCCGATCATCATGTCCGTGTGTGCCGATGCCATGGAGAAACACTGCGCGACGGTGTTGAAGACTGGGCGAGATGAGGGCGACATGATGGAGTGTCTAATCGCTGCGAAAAACAGCCCCGACATGCGGGAGGACGTGAAATGTCGCGCCGCGATTGAACACTTTCAGATCATCTCGCTGAAGAGCTTCCACTTTACGTACAAATTCAAAGAAGCTTGCCGGCTGCACGTGTCCCGGTTTTGCAGTAAATGCACCACCAAGTACGAGGTGGTCGCTTGCCTGAGTGAGGTGATGCGTAACGATACGATTAAGGAGGCGAAGCATTCGATCCCGAAAGAATGTCGGCAGCAGGTCCGGGCGCAGCTCTACCAGCAGCGGGAAAACATCGACTTTGATCCAAAGCTAAAGGCCGCCTGCAAGGAGGATATTGCACGCCACTGTCCACAGATACCGCACGGATCGGGACAGGTGAATACGAACAATGCAAGTGTGCCCGCTTTTATCTCGTCCATTGTAATTCTGTCAAATTTCTTCCATTCACTTTCCCATCATTTAGTGCGCTAGTTTTTCTTTTATTTGCTTTTTTGAAATTTTCTATTATTTCTGGCAAGATAAGTAATTCTTTTGTTAATTCATATTTGTTCTTTGCTCTACCGGCGAACAGGTGCTGGAATGCTTGCAGACGCATCACGGAGATCTAACCGAGGAGTGCCACCATCAGCTGTTTTCGATTAAAAAATCCGAACTCACGGACAGCGCAACCGACTACACCCTGCTCAACACGTGCAAAGAAATGATTCGTCAGTACTGCCACGATACAGAGCCAACTAAGATGCTGCACTGTCTCAAACTTCACAAGGACGAAACGCTGTTTGATGACCGCTGCCATCTGGTTGTGGTAAATCGAATGATCGAACAGAACATGGACTATCGGTTCAATCCAGCGCTCCAGGCAGCTTGTGTAAAGAACATTGCCGAATTTTGCACACCGATCATACGCAACGCCAAGCAGAACGAGGAGCTAAATGGGAAGGTTATCGATTGCTTGAAGATACGGTTCCGCGAGGGTAAACTGTTGCCGGAGTGCGAGAAACAGATGACGGAGGTGCTCCACGAGCGAGCTTTGAACTACAAGCTAAATCCGTTGCTGCAAAGTGTGTGCCATGACGAGATTCAAGTGCTTTGCAGTGCCGTGTCCGAACAGACGGAAACGAACGAAGATCATGGTGCGGTGGAAGAGTGCCTGAAGCAGGCGTTCATCGATAAGAAGTTGATAAACCGGGCGTGTAAGGTTGAGTTGGCGGAACTGATACAGGAAGGCAAGGCGGACATCTATGCCGACCCGTTGCTTCAGCGGGCATGTTCCGTCGATTTACTGAAATATTGTTCCCACATTCAGAGCGGCAATGGAAGATGTAAGTAGAGATTTCTCGAACAGGAAGCGCATGTGGAAAATTACTTTTTTTATTAATTTTTTCCTTACAGTGTTAAAATGCCTGGAAGGAATTCTGCAAGGAGAAAGCAAAGCACTGGAGGATGATTGCAAGAACAAGCTTCTATCGCGTTTAGAAATGTTCCAGAATGCAGCTGCGGTAATGCACTCGGCATAATGTCCAATCATTCTAATGCTAATGACGCGTATTTTTGCTTCTAGTTTGTTCCACCGGCAGAAAATTTGCATCAGCTCTACGATCAGGTGGTTGCATCGCCTTCGAAACACTACTTCCTGCTTGTTTTGTGTAGCTTTGTCGGCATCATCTTCATCTTCGGATTGCTGTGTGGCCGCGTGACGCATCGTACCATGGCCCTCAAGAATAAGTAGTCGATCTCCGCTTCGATGATCGACCTTTTAGTTTCCATTTCAAATTCGTGACTGTGTTATTTACTTACGTGTTAAAGAGAGCATCGGAAGAAGCCAACGTTCGTTTCTCCTAAGCGCTGTGCCCAGCGTAACGAGAACAGATTTTCTACCAACGAACAATTGTGCAGTCGCGGCTAAATGTATTATATTAGTTAGCATATTTGTAGTACCAGACTGTCCGGCCCTGGCCGATCGATACAAGATGAGTGAATATAAACGAGGCACCTTTCAGAAGGGCAGCTGCGAGTAGAAAATGGCGCACTTGATTAAACAAAAAAAAACAATATAAAAACGAAGACACATTATACATAGACGCTAAGGAAAGCGTACGAGCTAGCACGTTGTAGAAAAGACTTTTTATACATTATACCTAAATGGAGGACGAACTCAATTGAGCAAGAGCAGGGCCCGTCAAGCAAAAAAGGCAGACCTTAACTGCACGCGTTTGAAATGTGTCACAATAAAGATAGTCAACACAATCTGGTGCTTAAGCGCTGTCGTCTTTATTTGCTACTTAGATCATTTCCATTTCCGTAGCTATGGCTTTGCATGGTTCGTACCACTTGTCAGTGATGCTTTGCAGTAATTTCTCGAGCTCAATCAGGGTGTCTGCTTGTTCGCGAAACAACAGCGCATTCAACATTAGTTCGCTGGAAATAACGTGCAGCGATGCTGTGGAGAAAGGAAATAATTAATACCGCACACAGAGTTTAGCAACACAACTCATCTTACCCTTTTTATCTCGCAACACCATTTCGAATTCTTGCAAAATGCACAAAGATTCAACCAGTTTTTCGGATGCCTTCTGGATCACCTCGGTTTTGCAGATTTTGGCTGACACGTTAGACGACGGGTCAGATGAAGAGGGATCATTATTGTTATCGGCCTCAGCTTCTCCTTCCTGCATGCACTGAAGGAGCTGCGTCAATGCTTCTTCCAATTTATCGTATTCCGACATTTTTACACCGGCTCAAGTGATTGAATTTTGTCTAACTTCGATGCAACAGGTATTCCGTGTAAAGTATCTTCAAAGGTTTTTTGAAGATTTTCGGAAAATACCGGCGCAATTGATTTGACAGATGAAAACAAAAGAGACCAATTACAACCGGTTGAACCGGTTCGTCTCACTGAACAGAAATCGTGGAAATTTGTTGTTTTCAGGCTTATTCCTTGATATTCAAGCGATAATTTTCTCTTTTCTCTTTAATTATTTCGCGATATTTTTTGTTTCCAAACCAAATTTTAATGTAAGCCAAGTATTGTCAAACCATTATCTGAAGCCCAACCTTTTCAACTGCACTGTTGCATTTCGCACAAAACACGATAAGATAGATTAAATAAATAGCGAATTAATTTCCAGTGGTCCAGCAATAATTGTGTGTTTAGCTATCAGTCCATATTGACTAGGCTTTTGAGACGCATTTATCTCGGTTCGTACCAACAGAAGAAATGCAAAAAATCGTGTTCTTCGGCGGAACCGGCATGACCGGCCAGTGTGCCGTACGATATGCGCTACAGAAGGGTAAGGAACCGGGGGTGGAAGTAACCAATGAAACGGAAACTAATTTACATCTGCAATTGATTCAAATGACTGAAAAGGTCTGACCGTCCGATTACTGGTGCGCAGTGAAAAGACCGTGCCGGAGGATTTCAAGGAGAAGGTAGAACTCATCCAGGGTGATGTAACGAACGCGGAGGACGTAAAGAAAGCTATCGCTGGGCAGGAGTTGGTCTGTGTGGTTCTTGGAACCCGCAACGATCTCAAACCGACAACGGCAATGTCCGATGGGCTAACCAACATCATCGCGGCGATGAAGGACGCTTCGCTGAAGAAGTTTTCCGTCTGTCTTTCATCGTTTCTCTTCATGGATCCGGATAAGGTTCCGGCGATTTTCGTCAACATCAACGGCGAACATCGACGAATGCTCGAGATGGTAAAAGGATGTGGTTTGGAGTATCGGGCCGTTCTGCCGCCCCACATTGCAGGTTTGTAGGATTTCCGCTTTTGAAGAAATCCGGAGATATAATAAATTAAACCGCTCTTAATTTTCCATTTAGATGAACCACAGGCAAAGTTTGCTACCGCGTACGACAAATCACCCGGCCATTCCAGATCCATTTCCAAACTAGACCTGGGCCAGTTCCTTGTGGACTGCCTATTTGATGCAGCGCATTCGGAAAAGGTTATCGGCATTTGTACGATTAAGTAATATGCACTCAACATGCCACAGAGAAGTGTGATTATGTGCCTCTTGAGCGCTTCTTCTTCACAAGAAATATAATCCTCACTTGAGGCAGCATGTTTGCATTTTAATATGAGAAGAATTGTTGTTGCTGCCTCACTATCTTATCTAGATGACACGAACCATGTTTAAACTTATATTATTTGAATTATCACTCCAAATACATTAGCCAGAGATTGGATTTGTAATACTCTAAAGCTTATATTTAAATAGTTTAAAAGCCGGAAAAAATAATTTAAAAATTGCAAAAGAAAATCATTTCTGAGAATATTTTTAAAATTTCCAATGGATTTCGTGCATCACTCGCTCTATACACCTTGGTCGAATGTCAGTTGGATGTTTGTTGTGGTCGCTTCGTTCGTCACACACTCCTTAGATCAAGTGACGAGTTGGCAATCGATGTTCTGTGATACGCCTACCTAAGAATCGGACTAAAAAACGCTGTAAAACTTCGCCAAAATGGCGAAAAGTGTAGATTTATTGAATATTGATGTGGACCAATTGTTTAAGCGGCACAATGTCGCCGAAATCGATCAGGTGCACAAGCGACTACTGAACGAGATTGAGTTGAAGCGCGAAGAACTTCGTACGATGGTTGGGTAGGTTGTTTAGCCGGAACACTACTAACCTGCTTTTGCTAACAATGTTTCCATTTTCTGTTTGAAGCGAGCGTTACCGAGATCTGCTGAAAGCAGCGGACACCATTGGCGACATGAAGCAAACAGCCAGTTCCATAATCGGTAACGTCGATCGAATCACGGTTAGGTGCCAGGAGTTGAACGAGCACAACTTGATTGGGTTTCGCAGCGGCACCGATCACCAGCGGATGCAGAAAAAAAACCGCGATCACAACTTCCACGGTGTGATCGTTCAGATAAAGCTGCTGACCAGCTTGCCGGAAATGATTTGGAGCAGTATCGATCGGGAGGATTTTTTTGTCGCCACACAACTGTTCATCTTTGCGCGCCACATCTCGACGGGTCTCAGCCTCGATACGGAGCGAGACACGATGCGCAAATTTCCTGTCGCCGGCAAGCAGTGGCAAGTGCTAAGTCAGTTTTTCTTCACCATCGAGCAGGCATGCCGGGAATCTCTCGGCCGCGAGGAGCTCACGGTGACGGTGGCTTCGAAAAGTATGGCCAGCTGGTTGTTGCTTGAGTCCTGTCCGGTGGAGCAGACACTTTCAATGTTCACCGAGCGACGTTCGAAAGCGTTTCTCGAAGTGCTGGACGAAAGTGAAACCGTGTACCAGAAGGTGAAGGATAAGCTGCTCGCTAGTTTGAAAGTGTTGATTGGTACGGTGCGTTTGTTTTACGAGTGTTTCATCGATGACGGTGTTGGCGTCGAGGCTGTGGGCGGTTTCCAGCGTGAGCTACAACATATCACCGGCGATGAAGCTGCACCGACGATGTCGCTAATCCGCACGGAAGATCCCATGATTATGCAGATGGTGCCGGAGATGATAGCAAAGTTTCGTCCACGGTTGGAACGGTTCTTATTGGCGGAAGAGGACGTTCGTTCGGCTGTCGGTGCTTTCTTGACCAACATTGAAACGGCCGTCGTTGGTCGATTGCGTCGCTTGGTGAGTCTTGTTCCCTCGATCAAAACACTGCACGACATCAAAACGCAATCGATCGCCATCGAGAAACCTGCGAACTGGGGAAAAATCACCCTTAAACTTGGCTTACCAGAGGGAAGCGATTTCTATGCAATGTTCTATCAACGTCTCATCAATGATCGTATGCAGAGCATCATCAAAACGGCATGGTCCGACACGGTGCAGCAAACTCAGTCGGATGTGGTGGCACTATTACAGCAAAAACCGCTCGATCTGAAAGCGTTCGTGTGGAAGGAATCGCTCGACGATATGCCGATGAATCTAAAGAGCGCTCTGGACTGTTCAAATCCTTCCGCCCGTCGGCTGCTGATGAAGGCAAAAGGCTACACACCGGCACTCGTCACCCTGATTGATACGCTGAACACCAGAATCCAAGCGTTAACGCGCGATGTTGGATCATTTCTCGCATCGTCCAGCTGTGCCGAGGTAGGTGAAATGTTAACCTACTTCCGGCAGTGTTGTGTGGAAGGAATCGCCGAGCTTATAACAGCCATCAAATCGACCGAATTCGAACCTACCGTTGAACGGTACGCACTGCTAGCTAGATTCCTCACAGCCGTGCGGGAATTGTGTCCTGCGCTGCGTGAGTGCTTTATACCGAGCGCAGCCGGCCTCACTGACAACTGGCAGTCGACGCGAAAATCATCGTCCGCCATCGCAGTCTCCGAGGAAGATCCGGAACGGTGGACAAAGGTTGCTGGTTTACTCGAGGACGAAAGCTTACGCTGTTGGACGCTTTGGGTAGAGCGATTCCAACAAACCTGGCCAGCTCTTTCGGTAGACATGGGATACGCCTCACTGCTGAACGACTTTCCCGTGTGGGAGACGGTAACGATCGAAGAGAACGATGAAAACAACCAACCAATCCAATCGACCATCCGCGTACCGGCACAACCGAGCTTTCCGGTGCAAACGTTTCTGCACCGCGTGCACGAACTGCTAAACGAGGCCATTCCACAAACGATCGCACGCCCGATCATGCTGGATATTGTCGAACGGTTATCGGAGATACTCCTCAAGCACTACAACACCCTGGCGGATGATGCATTTGTGCAGCAAAATCAAACCATCGCTTTGCAGCTGTACCTCGATGTGAGGTTCCTGCAACTGATGCTGATTGGCCGCGAACAGAAGCAGCTTAACGAACGCTTCACCGTGCTCGTCGGACGCTTCAAAGCCTACATCGATCCGTTCGATTTCGACGTGTTTTATGCGCATCTGAATGCGAACGTGAAACGCTCCGTAACGAAATTGCAACACTTCCTCGGCGCATTCATATGTCACGGCGAGCATCTGGCCACGATGGTGGGTGGTGGAGCGACGGTGCCAGCTGGTACGGCAATGTTGGACAAAAACCCGAACATTCTTGCACTCAGCTCAAACAGCCTGAATTTGGTGTGGTTCCCGTTGCTGCCCGTTGTCAGCAAGGACACGGCGATTGACGCGAGCGCAGCAAATGTTCTACTGACGAGTGCAAACCAACCTACCAAGGTAAGAGCTGAAGGACGCTGTGCTTAAAGGTGTCTTCTGGTGGTAGCATATGATGACTATTTATATTTCAGCACATTACTCTTTCATCATAGTAGCCGGTCGCTACCTTTTGTGAGTTACGAAGCTGAAGGTTATGTTTTTGGTGTTTGGAGTGATTCTAAATCCTTTTTGACACTTTAATATTCTCGTTTAACAAATAACGAGCGTTTGAATAACATTTGTTTAGCTTTTGAATAACATTTGTGTCGGCAGAGCTTCCATGTAAAAAAAATCGTACGATTAACCTATTTGATTGTTATTTTTCCTGTTGGCACGCTGACAAATCCGCGTAGCTGGCATGTTTGCATGATGAAATGCTTCTAATTTTACACCGGTGTTTCGCTTGAATGGGAATCGGCCACTAATACTTTCTATTTCTCGTTACCTCACCAGGAGCAGAAGAGAGCAACAGCAGGCGGTGATGGCGAACTAGGAAAGACCGCTCCCAGCAGTACGGTAGCGGCTAACACTTCCAAACAAACCGCCAAAGAGGCTTCCACGGCCAGCACTTCGTCGGGCACGGCACAGAACTATGCAAAGGGAGCGGCCGCTTTCTTCGGGCTCGATAAAGATTGGTTCCGATAAACGAACGTATTGACTAGGTAAGCAATGCCGGCAGGCATCAGTGACAGTTTTTAAAACACGCGTAGCATTTGAATTGCTTGTTTACTTTATTTCCATTGAATGTTTATTATGTATATTCAATCGCGAGCGAAAATAATACAAAA
Organism: Anopheles farauti; assembly: GCA_000473445.2. Classification (NCBI taxonomy): domain Eukaryota; kingdom Metazoa; phylum Arthropoda; class Insecta; order Diptera; family Culicidae; genus Anopheles; species Anopheles farauti. The sequence goes on from KI915048.1 coordinate 5,392,888, forward strand.
CAATCTTAAAGATAGACGGGAGATGTGTGTGTAATGAATAAGTTCCTTACTGAGAAAGATGTGATGTTTTGAGATGGCGAAAGAGGTGGAAATACTACAGCAGCGGATTGGTTCTGTTCCTCTATTGGATGCGTTTTGTTCTTTTTTGTTTTCGTATAGATAGTTTTGTTTGGTTTAGTAACTGGAAACAGAGTGCCCCAATAAGGGGTACGGTAGAAAGTAGCAGGAAAAGCCAACAATAAATACATCGGTAAACGTTCGCACTGTTCACAGTCCAAATCACAATCGAATTGTTCGTGGTGTCCCTCGTTTCGCTTGGGCCGGGCACAATCCGCTGCTGCTGTTATCGCTTCCGGAAGTAGATCGGGGTGGGCTGCTGTCCGGGGAATGGATTAAACGCTCCATCACTTTTTCCCACCCTTCTTTCCTCCCTTGTCTCCTGCTTTACCGCCAGCACCACCTTTAGCGTCATTTCCACCTTTGGCGGCACCGCCACCTGCAGGGCCTTTTTTCTGAAACAATGTCCGAACTAAAGTGCCACGACTCGGAAAGCGAAAAGGAAAGTTCGCTGAACTCTACTTACACCGCTACCCTGGGCACCACCTCCACCACCGCCGCCACCACCCTTGCCTTTACCCATACTGCTTTGAAGCTTAACTGATTTGCCTGAGGCGGTGTAACTTGGAAGTGTTCTGAACCGTTCGCGGCGAAGGATCCGTTTCGACTGATCCGGTGGGGTGTACAGTACGATGCCAAGCAGCGTTTTCCATCCCAGGGAGTGGGGATGAGAAACACATAAACAACAAAGCATATCAAATCGTCATACTTCGAGGCGACATTATAATGACACTCCTTTAAAAATAGCAAACCCAGAGTCACCTTAATCCCCTCGCCGTACAACCCGATGATCGTTTGAGCCGGTTCCCGTTCTTGCTTTCATTGAGGGAATTCAAAAATAGTGACGCATTCGACATTGAAATGTCCCGTGTAATTTCTGGCAAACGTTCGCCCTATACGGGAGGACCGTGAACTTGAGAAGGATACCTTGAAAACAAAATGCAAGTTTTTTTTTTTTTGGAAAAGCGCCAAAGGCCGTTAACCGATGTAGAACAAACGTAGCGCGCCCTTGAAAGGATGGTCATAATGGATTTCCATGGTGATTGGCGTTGGATTGCACCAGATTTGAAAATTCATCCCGTGGTTGCATCGGTTACGAATTTTTCTTTCACTTAATGTAGCGTCTTCTTCGGCCACCGCGCAATTGGGGGGATGTTTGACTAGAAACAATAAACACATTTCGTCGAATATTAACGATTTTTTTTTGTGAAGGTAGCGTCATGTGCTAATAATATCCTTTTCCCGAATACGTCGCGAAATTCGTGCGAAGTAGAGAAATGCTTTCCGTTCAAACGGCATGATCAACGATTTGTTGTCGCGTTTAATTGTAAGCGTTCGTTTCGTACACAAACATGCGCCTATTTGTGTCAACAGATCATTAGAAGTGCCCATGTCAACGGGGGTGGAGAGGAAGAGAGAACGACGCAAAACAAATTAGGTCGCGAAGGTCGCGTATTAAACCGACCGCAAAAAAACACGCCGCTTTAGTTTTAGGCAGATATTTTACGAGTTTATTTTAGAAACAAACAAAAAGTACACACGAATACGCTAAACATCAACTCATGCCGCGAACATGCTACTAAAACATTAAAGCCTAACACGACGGCACAGCACGCGCATTTCATTCATGTAACAACGGCGGACCTACGGCCCCTCGGGGGAGGGGGTGGTGGAGCTTATCGCGATACTCCCATCTCCCCGTGCTCCCGATCGAGATCACAAATTTGACGCAAAATGCTCGTAAGATGCAAGGCGTACGCTCTAATTGTACCGCTAGCTTCGGCCGGTTCAGCATCCCAGTTGGCTGGGCGTTTCTGTAGCGCCACCGCAAACAGCGCCTTATAGTGGGCGGCAGTGCTTTCTCGCTGGCTGCCCGTTGCAAGGAGCGAAAGTTTCGCGAGCGTAAGCAAAATCACCTGCAAACGTTTTTCGAACAGTTCGAGCAGTTTGTGTAGCTCATCGTAGTAGCCACTGCTACCGCTGCCATCGGCACCGGTATCGTTCGTCGTTGGTTCGTCATGTCCGTGCGATTTCATGCTGGCCAATTGCACGATCAGTGGATGGGCCTGCTTGCACAGTGCCAGTGCGGTCTGCAGGTGACGTGTTTTCGCCACGGAAGCGGCACACTGCTCGCACTGATACTCCTGCAGCGCGATACGCTCCATTTGGATGCGCAGGAACTCCTGGGGTTCGGAGAGACTTTCGAAAATGTTTGCCGCCTTCTCGTAGTGAAATTTTGTCAGCTGCAAACACGTTTTTCGCCTATGTTCGTCGGCCGTGGAGCGGTAAGACATGTGGTAGTACGAAGCAATTCTGTAACACAGTGAAAAGAAGGGCGAGTTAGTGGACTAACGACTTTACAATGCGAAACTCAACGACCGGTACGAACCTATGATGGATTAGGGCAGCTCGGAACAGATACAGGACCTGCTTCGGTCCACTGTTGTCCTGGTCGCAGAGTTTCAGCGCACGTTGAAGCATATCCACCACTTCCTGTTCCACCTCTTCCTGCGTCTGTGAAGCGCCTCCCTGTCCGTCGATCACGTTGTGATCCTGCAGCTGCTTCGCCAGATTGAACGTGGCAGTGGAGAGCTCCCATGTGACGAGCGACCACAGGTCCGGATGTTCCTTGCGTGAACCAAGCTTCCCCAAAGCTCGCTGATAATATCCGAACGCTTCGTGGTAGAACTTTTTCTGTGCATTCACATTGTTTGCTCTAAAAACGAAAAAAAAACGCAACTTGTTTATGCTGGAAGGGACCCAATGCACACTGTCGTGCTTACCTTTCACCGACCAGATGAATGTGCGCTCGGAAACGCATGAATCGTCCCATGTTGCAGAGCAAAAATGCCAGATTCGTTGTGTCGTTGAGTGCTTCAAACAGCGCTACACCTTTCTGCAGCGAATCGTACGACTTTTTCGCCAACAGCTGGTACAGCGGTTCCGGTTCCGATTGGGTCTGCTCCGTGCCCTCATCCGCCCGTTCCACTTCCCAATACTTCTGGTACTCTTCCTGTGCCCAGTGCATGTACTTTACGCCCAGCTCGTTCCGCACGCTACCCAACCGTCGGCGCAGTTCATCCTGCGAGTCCTTCGATGCCCCAGCGATGGCCGCCTCGTAGCAGCCGCAGCTGGTGAGCATCAACTGTTCGATGTTTTCCGTCGGTACGGGCAATGTATTTTCCACCTCACTACCAATATCCTTCACCAGCTCCTCCATGATCAATTGATCCAACCGGTGCTCGGCTCGAAACTGCCCCAGATGCTCCCCGATTCGGTCCCACTGTTTCGCTAGCTGAAAGAAACAATCGCCCGCCCGACCCAGGAGCAGACTGCGCTGGGACGACACGCTCGAGATGTACTTCGTCACCACCTGCTGGCAGCGGATCGCCGAGTACAGATGGCGCAGGGTGGCTCCGTAGCGCTGCTGACCGTACTCCTGCTCGGCCATGGTCGCGTACACGAGGCACGCCTTCTCGAAGAGTAAAATTTTCAAATGCACATTCCACGATTTGATCACACCGATTTGGCCCTTCAGCAGCAGCGCCCTTGTGTCCACTGCCGCCGCCGCCTGCTTCCCACTGTCAGCCGTTTTACGCTGTTTCTCCGCACTTTTCCTCTTCGAACGCTTCTTGCCGCCCGCTTTCGCCCCCGTTTCGCGGTCTTTCTCCTGGGTGGGGTTTTCGGGCGGGATCGGGTCCGCCTCCTTCCAGCCCATCGGTATGATGCGCTCCGGATCGACGCCACATGCTTCGGGACGCAGCGGTTGATAAGGCAGCGGTATGGCGTTATCCGATTTGGCCATGTTTGGGTGCGTTTCCTCGTGGATTATTTTCTGTCGCTCGGCTTCCTTTTCCTTCTCGCGCTGCTTCTGCTCCTCGTGACTGTCGAAATACTGCAGGCACTGCAATCCGTCCACGATGTGTTGCAGCGCAATGTGGCACCTTTCGGCCGTATCGCACAGGAGAGGCGCGGGGCGCGAGTTGTGATGTTTGCTAAGGCGCTCTTCGCCCTTGTATTCTTTCAACGTGTCCTGGATGCTTTTGATGGCTGCTTCAAGCTTTCCCCCGTTCGTTCCTCCCCCGGCCGATCGGTCTTGCTCCGGCACCGGCGGCGCTTCATCTTCCGTTTCCGTTTCGAGCCCATTTTCCGACGGCGTCGAGTTACGTTCACCGAACAGATATCCCGCATCATCGTCTTCCTCTTCGACTGTTGTGTTGAATTTGGGGGAACCTAAAATAAAACCGAACCGCAAAAAAAAAACAGGTTAAAATGAATCGCCACCAGGGGAGACAGCGTACGGAACACACCTGGATCCGTGTCGACCGGAATGTGTAGATCGGAAAGGATGTAATGTGAGGATGTCACGATCTGTGGATACTTCTCCTTCGGCAGCAGCTTGATGCAGTTGTCCAACAGCGTTCGAATGGCACCCGCCTTCGAAGCCGGTATGCTGCCACTTTCAACGGAGTTTTTCATGTTTCGAGCCACGGTGTAAAGTAACATCGCTACCGGCACGGTGAACGGGTTCTGACCAACGGGAGGTCGATTTGAAGGACTTTTCTCGGTACCCTCTGCATGCGTAGCTCCGCCGGGAGCATCTCTCGACGGAAGTCCTTCTTTTTGCGCGTCACTGGCACCGTCCTCTTCCGTTCCCGATCCGCCATCGTGCGCCTTACACAGCGTGGTCAGATCGTACAGCTTCACCACATCATCGTTGCGTGCTTTAAACAGCCAGTATGTGTGACCCGCCTTCGTGACGTTCGCCTTCAGGAAGGCTAGAATGTTTTGCGCCACGTTCCGAATCAACTGCGGGGAAAATTCAGAGTTTTCCAACCGTGGTAAATCTTCCGTCTTAATCAACTCGTACCGCTGGACAATCCCATCGAGATGGTAGCACATCACAACCTCCGGCACGTTGGACATCAAATTGTCCAACCAATAGTCGATACCGGTAAGTACGTTGATCGGTTTCGATTCGTCGCGAAGCCGTAAACTAATGCACGGTCGGTTAGCTCCACCGAAGATGGGCATATCCGTACCGATCAACATCCGAATGTCCTCGAACGTCCAAATCACGTTCCGGCTGAAGGTGGAATTCTTCTGATGCGAATCGGGAAAGTGTTCATCTTTGGAAGGTTCCGGAAGCACCGGTCCGGTCAATGGCAGTGATGTGTACGGTGCACAATCGCTAGGAACGTTTTCATCCCCACCACTCGGAGCTACGTCGCCCTGTTCAGCCGACTGCAGACTGTGGTAGAGAAACTTGGAAGTAAGATACTTCTGCTGGAACACTTCGCGCGTTTTCGGATGCAAATACAGCTTACGCTCGTTATCACTGAGGCTTTTGATGATGTTTTCGTAGATGAACGAGCGCAACCACTGCCACTCGGCTTCCTCTTGCTGCAGCAAATATTTGGCCACGTCGAATTCGTCGATTAGCAACGTATTTTCGATCCGATGCACAATCATCGATATCACGCTCTTGCGTGAGTAGGGCAGTTTGAGCAAGCGTTTGATGTTTTCCGCGTCCGACACCACGTCAACGCCACCGACGCAGTCCGGGAACATGTTGGCCATTCGAAAGCTATTGAAGCCAGTCTGATGCGACAGAAACTGACCCAGGCCGTACGAATTCGCCGAATTGCTTAACCAATTCGAGGGTGGTGTGTTTAGGTTAGTGTTACACTTTAGCCGACCGAATGGCACCGTGCTCTGGACGATCGAAAACCGTACGATAGCGTTCGATTTCACCTGCTGGCTGGGATCGTCCGATTGGCCATTGGCCGCGACCGTCGTAATACGCGGACACAGTTCTATCTCCGTGTCTTCCATCTGGTAGGGAAAACGAGTAAAAAACGAACGATTATTAGTTAGTGGGAGGACAATGAAACCCGTTTTTAACTTACCATCGATTATAACGCCTCCGGCACGTCGCATGTGCTTTTCCAGGTTTCTTTCGGAGATTTACGTTTTCGGCAATTTCTAGAATGTGTGAGAGTGTTCCGGGAAAACAATGTGTTGTTTGTTTTGATTCGGAGCGAGATTCCATACGGTCATGTTGTTGACATTTGAATAAAATGAATTTGTAAATAAAGAATCAATTTCGTCTTCAAACAGTAAAGTACGTGAAAAATGCGAATAGCAGTAATACAGTAATAAAAATTGCTTGTATTAAACCCAATCATACCACTAAACATGACCTAAACTTTTCTTCCTTGATAGTCCGTTAATGGAAATGGCTACGAACCTATGTGCACTAGTGTCAAACATCGTTGCCGTGAATAACATTGCGAAGGTGTTGTGCAACAAAGTGGAATATCGTAATTAAATCCTCATAAAACAGGTGAATTTAATTTAAACTAACTTGTCCCCTGGTTTTACAATCCCAGGTCTTCCCCACATGGTTCGGGAGAATGCCGGTTACATGCCTTAGTTCGGTATTGTCGGAAAATGGGTGGTGTTTTTTCTCATAATACACCCCCTGCTTGGTTGTGTATTATTTAACCATTTCCTGCCCAACAGCTGTAAATAAAACCGTAAGGAGTGTGTTGGTGGGAGAAAACAGGAAGAGGGACTTCTTTAGATTCTTATTATCTCCCATCCAGTAGAACGAGACCGGCTTTATCACCAAGCAGGCCGAAAAATAATCGACTCCACATACACGAACCATCATCTCCCCACGTACACGCATACTAACGAACGCTCCAAAGCTCACCAACAGTTCGGTTACAACGGCGAATCCTTCTCCCGTTGCCTTTCGTTGCAGACCGAATCGTTCCAACGGGTGCTCGCTCGCTCTTCTTCCAGCACGTGCTAAACACGCCATCGCCGACGACCGGTTTGTTGCTTCTTCCTCTGCGGGTGTGTGTTGTGTGCGCGCGCGATTATTCGATGCATTCGTTCGTGCGTTCGTCGTGTGCCGCCGTCGTCAAAACATCATCCTTTGTGCTGCTCAACCAGTGCGGACGTCCTGTGCTGCTGAACGCTCCTGCTGCCGCTACATTCCATACGTCGAAAATGGTGCAAATTAAGGTAAGCGACCGTAACCGTGACAATGATTTCCAATTATATAACACGCGCGATCAGAGTGTTGATTAGTGGAAGTTTCACTGCAAGTAACGCTGGGTGCGGAATAGAAGCAGTGAGATCAAAAGTTCATTTCGCCATGGCCAAAATGTTTCGCAACGGGCGGCATCACAGAAAAGCCGGTCAAGCGAACCAAAAGCTTACGTGGTGTGTGGTCGGGCATATCGTGTGAAATTTTATGACTTTGAACTCCATTTAAGTTGGCCATGAACTTGAACGACGAGTTCAATAATGTCAGTGAATTCCACGTTGCTGGCTAAGTTCTCGATCGTTCTAGATGAATTCGGAACGATCTTAGCAGGTGCTGCAATCGACGTAACGTAACATTACACAGCTTTAAAACTTTCAAACGTTTCGATTATACTTCAAGCGGATTCGGATGACGAAATTAAGCGCAACCAAACGTGTGTGTGTGTGTGTGCACAGCTGTATGCATTTGCATTTATGCTCACTCATGCATGCTGCACCCACTTTATGTTTGCTTTGCCATTAGGCAAATGCAAATATGCCTTTCAGCGTAAGCAACGTTTTTTTTGTTTTGTTGTACGCGCGCGTTCGCCGTATTCTCTCGCTTGCTGTGAGGCGAAAGGTAAGGTGTCCTACTAACAGGATGTTCGTACAATTCACACGTACACGCCTGCGATTAGTATCGACTAACGAGCGACGTGCACCCAGCATGTGCCGGGGTATCCTTTTTACGTTATTTACGGTATCTCGGTGATACTAAACGCGCAACGTGTTTTGTTGCGGTGTGGTTTATATGTTTCCTGTTGGTTGGTGCACTTGAAAACGGTGTACAGCGGAAAGATGCTACCCACTGGGTTGGAAAGGCTCTTCGTTTATTTTGCTCCTAGCTGTTTTTCCTGCACTTTGTACCATGTGTGCGAAATAATTTCGTTCTTCATGCTACAGGCAGGCAGGCGGTTGAATGTTTCGCTTGCTTCTGGTGTTAAGGACCATTGGAAGGCACTTGGAAGCAAGAGAAACATATACACTCGCATATGGGAGTAAATTTTACAGCACGTTGTACTAGTTGCCGTTGGTGGGAATTTTCACCCATCCTATCGGTGGTCCGGTGAGACGCAAGTTTCATGCTAGTAGGTCTGGCAAAAAGTGATGTTGTACCAAACGATTTTTGGGGGCTGAATATTGTATGTGTGTTTTCTTCTCTATCTATTCCTAACCATCGAACTGACTTTCCAAACCGTACCGAATTGCCCAATTTGCACGAAATCTCCCTGCTAGAAAGTTGGTATGAAATGGTTGAATATTATCTTAACCTAACACACGGTGGGGGAGGTTTTCGGTTATTTAACCTTCATTCCGGTGGTTGAATCGGTAAATAGAATCAACGGTGTGCTCTTTTTATGCCTCCCTTATTGGGGGTTTTCCGAACGACCCAACTCCCAGCGTTGGGTTTCTTGTGGAACTTTAAACCGAGGATACCAGTTGTTGATATAGGGTACGCTCACGGGAAGATAGCGGAACGGCAAAGGGCTCATCCAATGCTAACTCGACTAGAATAACTTTACCTTCCCTTACATCAACCAACCGCCGTGGAATGTCTTTTGTAGAACAGTTTTTGGTTGAGTTTTAGATGGTGCTAAACAAACAAGGATACATACACCCATAAAATGCAGTTACTGATTGGATAGCTTACGGTTGCTATGGCGATATCTTGAGAACTAAATATTAGTTATAGATGCTTACATAAGAAAACTATTCGAAATGGGTAAACTTTAAATTAAGGCAAAAGTTTACGCTTTACCGCGTATTTTTTAGAAATGGTCTCCGGAACACGCTAGATGGCTCTTCGCACCAGCCGAAGATAATATTATCGTAAGCACTCACAAAAGGTGACTTGCAAGTTTCCGACAAGCAGTTAACATCGTTTACCTTTTCCCCCGCATTTCAATAGCATTTACGAGAAGGTCCACCAGGAACCACGCAAAGTGCACACTTGATGTGCTGCTGTAAAGAAGATAAACCCCGAAGAGTGGGCTCTTGAAGTGAACAAGGCGGAATATTCGAATGCGAACGAAGCTGGTGGGATCGTTAAATTGAATGTGGAATATAATATCAGCTATCCGTTTGATCATTATATTAAATTGTGCGCTGACGCAAATTGCGTGCTAACTGAAATAATTGCATTTCATTATGGTGTTGGAATTCAATTATGGAAGGGTTTTTTTAAATAATTAGTTAATATTACCATGGAAATGACCGAATATAGAACACGGGTAATTGATGCGTTTTTTTTTAATATATGTTGATTTACAAACCCATTGGGTAGTGAAATTGATAGTCACACACCCAGAAACGATAGTGTAAAGCAATCTGTTCGAAACGCCCCATTCGACCTTTTGCTTTACATAGATAGAGAAGGTAAGCGATCGATGTAACGAGCGAAACGTACAAAATGATTCATTAAAACCCTTCCACCCCGTCCCACAGATCCATAACGATAACGGCCAAGCGGAGAAATTGCTCTAGGACGTCGCTACGGCCTTTTCTCCATCGTTGGGGACGTCGTTTGTGGTTGGTGATCCCCGAGCGTGCGTTGACGTTGAGTCCGCATGAAATATGTATTATCTCATTTGCGTTGGCAAAGAGTCCGTCCCTGAATCCGGATTGCGGGAGGGATATGGATAAAAGGTAGATTATTGCCCGAAGTAGAAGCCTGAAATCTATATTTCATAGGGTCCTTCGGGCTGCAGGGCACGGGTTTCGCTTCTGTGGTGAAATGACATAAGCCGTGTGGTAAATGGTCCGTAATAAATCGATACTCTGCTTGCTGTTTCTTCTCCACCCATAGCTTGCTTCGATTGTTTACTTGCTTGCTTTTAGGCGACGGTGTTCTGATGCGTTTATTTGCTAGCAAGCATTTTAACTGACGTTCTCTTTATACTTTTGCTTTACCTTTCTTTACCGCGACCGTGACGGAAACTTCGCAGGAAGGTGATAAGGTACCCTCGATCGACCTGTTCGAGGATTCGCCCGCCAACAAGGTAAACATTGCGGATTTGTGCGCTGGCAAGAAGGTGATTCTGTTTGCCGTCCCCGGTGCCTTCACGCCAGGCTGCTCAAAGACGCATCTGCCCGGCTATGTCGACAAGGCGGGTGATCTGAAGTCGTCGGGTGCGGCCGAGATCGTGTGTGTGTCCGTCAACGATCCGTTCGTGATGTCCGCGTGGGGCAAACAGCACAACGCCAGCGGCAAGGTGCGCATGCTGGCCGATCCGGCTGCCGCCTTCACGAAGGCGCTCGAGCTCGGTGCCGATCTGCCGCCGCTAGGAGGATTGCGCTCCAAGCGCTACTCGATGGTGCTGGAGGACGGTGTAGTCAAGTCGCTGAACGTTGAACCGGACGGTACCGGACTGTCGTGTTCGCTGGCCGACAAGATTAAGCTGTAAAAAATACCGCCATATTATGCCTAATACCGCAAAAACAAAGCACGGTTCTTTGCAGCGTTTTCGTACAGCCAACAGCAATAATACTATTACTATTCACACAGTCTCTCAATAATCATCGATTATTACTACAAAGAAGAAACCCTACATTGCATCAATCTACTAATGCTTTGAAACTTTTCTCTCCTTTGATGGTCAGGCTCATTAGAAACTCACACACGCACTTACTAGGATAGACTTTGAATTGATTAATGCAATCAAAATTCTAAACCATTTACTAATCGCTGTGCCCAGATGATGCCTCTAAGTCATCGTAGTAAATGTGTATTTCAGTTCTTGCTACTTGTTGATGATTATCAGCGTCATGATCCTTACGTGGATTGGCTGCAGTTGGTAGTGGTAGTGGGTAAGGAAAAGAAACAAATATATATCAAACCTGTGCATCTCCCGAGAACAATAATTAGTTGGATACGTATGGATTAGGAGCTAGTGTTTCACATACAAACCACGATTGTCCTGCGCACCATTACCTTGAACTATGTGTCCCCTAGAAGCACATTCTGCGTCGAGTCAATTCTTACACGAATCAATTCAAGGATTTATTCTGCAGGAAGTTCGTGAAGAACATTGAATGGTGGAATAAAATTCACAAGGCATGCAATTTACATAGAGGTTGAAGTATAAAAAAAAATGTGTGCATAATGTCGTGCGCTTCAATGTATCCGAAAAGGGAGAAACCACAAACTTCAATGTAATGCTACTATGGAATTTGAATTTTGATCAACGCGGCAACGTAAAGCAACATATAATTCCGCGCTCTGGTGGGGTGCGATGACAGCTGTAAAGAACTAGAAGACATGTTTGTCATTTTCTTCAAACAACGCTAGCAACAGACGCCGCCAAAATGACGACAGCATCGGCAAAACGAGGTAAATTCAGGGCTTTTGGTTAATAAAATGCCTGTTATTAACGTTGAATTCACTTTCAGAAATCGACATTATCATCGAGATGATGGAAATCTACATCAACTCGATCCTGTACAAGCGCAAACTTTACCCCGAAGCGATATTTCGCATCCGCAAGGCGTACAACATTCCCGTGTACATCTCAATATACAAAACACTCAACGAGTACATTGCAAAAACACTGCAAACGGCTCGGGAGTTGATCGGTAATCGTAAGATGGGCAAGCTGGAGTTGGTTATTTTCCGGGACGAGGAACAGCCCTTGGAAAGCTACATATTCAATCTCGACTACCGGGGATTTGCGTTAGAGTTCGACGAAAACATGACCGCATTCGAGGAGGAGCTGAGAAAATCACTACTAGCATTGGACAGCCGGATGAAGAATCTGAAAAATGTGCCAGATGATGAGAATGTGCGGTTTAAGATACTGCTTCACACGACCGAGTCGGCGTTCGTGAAGATCGGTACCAACCCGCGACTGCAGAGCTTCCCGTTCGTGAAGGAGAACCTACCAACGGAAGCCGATGAAAAGTCTAAAATTCAGCTGTTACCAGTTTTACACACATCCTACGTTGGAATTAATGTGTTCGTTGAAGAGTATTCTGGAGTTTAAGTGTTCGGTTTTAATCTAATAGGGTAAATGTACCAATTGTTGTGCTAGCACCAATTGTTGTGCTATCGACGGGAAAATGGAAAATATAAGCAAACCATAGCGATTTGTATTCAAAAATCAGTTTTGTCTTGTAGTTTATTTTATTTATCTATTTGTCACGACTTTTCACAAGTATTTTAAGCCTTTATTTGCGAAAAATCATTATTTCAAAATTTGCTGTCAAAAAATTAACAGTCCCTTATCGATTTGCTAGGAAACACCTATTTTTTTCATTTAAGTTTTTATCCAAATTAG